>NHNW01000005.1:900770-1172974 GCA_002786025.1 Zasmidium citrigriseum | reverse complement strand
GTCTAGCTTCTACTTACTACGAATATTAGGAGGTCCTAACTCTAGAAGTTTACGTTTATAGTCGTTATATAGCGTAAATAACGCTATACGGAGATATATATATATATAGATATAGACTCGATCGCCGTCCCTATCGATAGTACCTCTATCGATAGGGGTAGCGAAGCTAGTATCGTTTAAGGCGTTCTAGTACTACTCTATTGTTTTATCTAGTAGGTATATATCGATATTAACCTACTCGAGGTCCTATAATATCGCCTATAGGTATTCCGGAGGATATAGAATACGATAGTCTATCGCCTTATAGAGTCGTAGATACCTAAATAAACGTATTAGTACGCTAGGTACTATATATAGACGGTTCTTTTACTTCTAGATTAGATAGTAGTTCTACGTATAGATAAAGCGGTCGACTACGTCTCTTATAATTAGTATATAGACGTATAGTATCGCGATCCTATCCTATAGTCGTTCTAGGATAAATAGGCCTTACGCGCTAAGGATCTAAAACTACTCTCTCTATCGTAAGATACTCGATTTTAGTTAACGCTACTAGGTTTCGATTCGTTAATTCTTCTTACTCGTACTAAAACGAAAATATTTATCGAAGTCGAGATCCTCCTCGTTTAGATAGAAGGTATAGTAGAGTCTACGCTAAAGCCTAAGATATATATCCGTAAGACACCTCGTCTTAGTACTATAGTCTACTTATAAGATTCTTAGAATAAAGCTATAGGCGATCGTAGCGAATAGGTATATCTTCTATATACCTATAGTAGTACGGCTAATAGTCCTAACGTAGTAGTACGTAATAAGGCGGGAATAAGCGTCTATAAACCCGTATATTATTATCCCGTAGAACTCTAGCTTATAGTACCTATCGTATAACTATACCTAGTTTAGTCCTAGAAGTATAACTATACTATAATATTCTTTCGCCTTCGTAAGGCGTATAGCTACCCCGTCTAAATTTAATTCTTTAAGGACATTAAATATCCTATTACGTCTAATAATCCTATATTTTAAACGTAGCTTAGTATATAGGAAGTTTCTTCTATAGTTCTTAACCTAGCTATTCTATAACTCTCCTCTTAGTACCTCTTAGACCTAAGAGTCGTACTCTTCCTAATTGTTCGCTTCGATACGTTTTAATAGACCTATCTCTTTCCGTAGTACTATAATCCGCCGCGGAGTAATATTAATACTATCCTTAAGAAGCTTATCGCTTATTATTTAGTCTATATTACTTACTATAGTAAAGGCGTATTAGATATATTCTCGTAGCTCGGGCGTATCTACGAAACGGCGTCGTATACTAGGCTAGTATATTCCCTAGGCTACTATATAACGACGAAGAGTTAAAATAGTAACTTCGATATAGTACTAAATATAAAGCCTTTTAATAATCTACTAGTATATAAAACGAGTATTGTCTCTAGTAATCTAGTTACGGAATCGCTCTAGATTAGCTAGTAGACGAGGTATAACGAAGGCCTAGGGGCTATATTAGGCGCTAGAACTTATATTAAGAGTTATATATAGATAAGTAAAACGATAATAGAGGTAAGAGTATTATAATAACGAAGTATTTGCTTCGCTTAGCTATTATTGGTAGTATAGAGAGGTAGAAGGTGGTTCAAAAGGCGGTGGGGAAGAGAAGCGGGGAAAAGCGAAAATTGAAAAAATAGTCGTGTAGGTACCGGCTTCCGTCGTGCCGGATGCCTTTGCTGTTTTTGATCACCATTGAGGAGAAACATCAAAATACGGTCGAGACCCTTCTGCTTTGGTGATTCAATCGTGCTGCCGGTCCAGATTGCGAGTCGTCCAAAGCAGCTTTGTCTCTCACTCTCACAAACGCCTCGTAAAAGGCTGTGGCATCCTCTGCGCCTTCGATCTTCTCTCCATCGATCACGAACGTGGGAATGCAGGAAATGCCATCCTGCCTGGCGTTCGCATCGAGATCATCGACTTCTTTGCTATACTGTCCAGACTCCAGCACGTTTTTCGTACTTGCAGTGTCCAGTCCGGCGGCCTCTGCACATTCTAGCAAGAACGCGTGCGAAGTGATGTCGCCGCCGACCTCGAACCAGCGGAAGTAGATCTGTTCGAGGAGATCCCTTTGCAATCCGGACCTGCCGATCTCTCCAGCATAGTAGATCATGCGCTGCGAGTCCCAAGTGTTGCCGATGAGACTCTGCAAATTGATCACAATGCCGTGACTCCGACCAATGCGTTGCACGCGAGATCTTACATCTTGCAGGTTGTCATCTCCGAGGGACGAGACGAGACGGCTTTCCAGAGGTACGGCCTGATTCGGAAGAGACCGATCACGGTAGAATGGAGAAAACGAAATCTTGAACTCGTCCGACGAGGCATTGGGGTAGGTCTTTTGGAAGAGTGAGATGGCTTGGAACAGCGTTCGATGACCAATGTAGCACTAGATGGTGGTCAGCAGAATCTATCGCTTGTGAGAAGTGAACTTACCCAAGCACAAACTGTGTCAAAGTAGACCTTGATCTCAATGACAGTCATCTTCAAAACACGATTGCCGTGGAAGTAGAGTTGAAATGCAAGTAAAGGACGTTTACCTTGAGGTTTTGTGTTGTCATCCTGCCTCGAGCCTTTAACGCGATTGCTCGATCCTGCAGGCAGCTGCCACTGGAGGAGAAAGCTGCAATCCACACAGTCTCTCCGTCACATCCATAACGTCCGAGAAACAACAATTGTTCGGGAGATTATTATCAGAATGTGAGATGCAGGAAATGAAGTTGGCCGCAAAGATAAGAAACAACGACGGCGCGATCACGTGTCAGCAATCGCGTCACGGCATCTCCCGATCGTCCTTGCTTTCCTCTTCACGCCTAGCACCGGCGAGACATCGATACTACCGACAACATCTCGCCATCCGTCTGTCCAAAGGGCGGATACTCTGTTGAAAGCAATGGCGCCTCAACATGCCTCTGGCGACGATGAGGTCGATCAAGGAGAGTCCAGAAGCTGACCACCAGGCGCGTGTCCGGGCTCCTGGAAAACTACCACATCCAGTTGGACCCGCAACCAGACGACTCGCGAAGACGAGCAATCCTAGCTGTCCGCCACTTCATGGTCTATCTTCGTAAGACTTGAGGAAGATCCACGAGCGCCAAGCGAGTCAAGATGTTCAGAAGGACAAGTGCTTTGCTCCAAGAGGGCTTGGAAGAGCTGCGGATCACGTCTCCGGCATCAGGGCTGCGCGACTGTGATGAGGGTACATGAAAGCAGACGGGAGTCACAGCAGGACATCAGAAGGGCTCGGATTGGCTGCAGAGGGCATTGCCAATGTCTCGTCATACGCTCACAGCTCATTAACCTCAACTGGAGCTCTTCTTTCGGCAGGAGGGTGTCACACGAACAACCCCGATCTGCCAACGCCTTTCGCGTCAGCTTTGTGATGTGCGTCTCAACAGATGCAAGCCACCGAGTCTGAAGAGACAGATCACGGCATGCTATTTGGTTGTCTCAGAGAAGCTGTGGCCCTTCATCAGCAGCAGAGTGAACCATACTACGTCTCCGGTGGTTACTCTCGCCTTTACGCCGAATGGAAATCAAGCTGTGATTGTGTGTGGCATCGGTTATGAGGCTGGTGATGTCGCCTCAAAGCCTACAGGAGCTCGAATTGGCTGTGTTGCACGGAGGTGCATGTCGGGACAACGGCATCTTCACGTCAGGTCGGTTTGACGCAATCCACGCAGGACGATAGGCTTGAGTAGGTATTGCATTCACCTTCATCGCGCGATGACGCTGGTGGTCCGTTCTGCCTTGCGAACGACCCTGCGAACTGTATAACACAACCAACACTATGCTAATCACGGGCCGTGCATCCAACCACCGTCATGACAATGTGCCGGTCAACGCATTGATTGTGACGTCTCATTCGCCGGGTGATTGCATGGAACTGACATAGCT
The DNA here is from genome assembly GCA_002786025.1 of Zasmidium citrigriseum. Lineage (NCBI taxonomy): Eukaryota > Fungi > Ascomycota > Dothideomycetes > Mycosphaerellales > Mycosphaerellaceae > Zasmidium > Zasmidium citrigriseum. Next base: position 1,169,029 of record NHNW01000005.1, on the reverse strand, counting down.
AGGACTTGTCATGCTGTTCTATCACGCCTTCGAGTCATGTACCTGCATTGGTTGCTGCACGCAGACTCGAACCGTTTCGGCCCACCCTAACCGCCTCCACGGGCACTACCAGAGAGGCTCTGCGGTGCGGAGCGACAGATGGCGACATCCTTTCTCATCACGGCACAGTATCACCGATCTCCTCTCGCCGAGCCCGATACGGCCATTGTTAAACGACCAACGGCCCAATGGGTTGGAAACTTCAGGGCCTGACTAGACAACACGGCTCAGACGTAACAAGTACATTTCTTGCAGGCTTCGTGAGCAGTGGACGTCGTCTCTCCTCTCGCATGTGCGGAGCACGCAAGAGTAATCACCTGGACAAACAAAACGCTTCAGCAGGCTTATGCTCTTCTGATATGAGTACATATGCCTGTCCCGTTCCCACCCTCTTGGTCCTTCGTCGAACCTCAGCGAGGACCACAGCACTCAGTGGCTCGTACCTCCAGCCGTTCGTGCATCGTTGTCCAGGATGAAGCAAGTTGCTCTGCTGTTGGCTTTGCCACTTGTGGCTATTGCAACCAACTTTGGTTCGACGTCTACCGGTTCACTCCTTCGTCGGCAGTTCAACCAGACAGAATACGACGCATTGCCTCAATGCGTGGCGACTTGCATTAAGTCTGTAAGTACCTCAACCGCATCATGGAGCTTTTCGTGGCTAATCGATAACTAGGTCACGACCAGCAATGACTGCAAACCATCCGATGCTACGTGCTTCTGCACGCGAGGTAACATCACTGCCACATACGAAGCATGCATTCAATCAAGCTGCATGCTGCCAGCCGACATGCTGGAAGGCGAGCGATACCAAGCGCATACCTGCAACTATCCAAATCGAACTCGACAGCCACTCCACCGCGGTGTCCTTTACGCTACCTTTGTATTGGCGACGCTGTTCTTTGCGTTTCGAATTTTCTCTCGAATGCCAAAGATTGGCGGGAGCGGCTACTCGTGGGATGATGGAGTGATGATATTCACTTATGCTATGGATATTGTTGTCGTTGTTGCTACGGAGCTGACGCTCGCGAATGGGTCTGGACTTGATGAGTGGAGGTTGACTCCGAGGGAGATTAGTCGGTATATGCTGGTTTGTGACTCCTTTCTATGTCAGTCTCGAGAAGATGCTGACGGCGGCTGGCTATCTCGCAGTGGACGTATGTCAGTGAGATCTTGTACAATACGATCATCATGACCACCAAGATTGCTGTCGTTCTGCTATATCTTCGTAAGTCAGATCTCAAGATACAATACCGTGATGCATGTTGATGTTGAATAGGAGTCTGGTCTGCCGATCGCATCACACCAGCTTTCCGTGTCGCCAGCTGGATCATCATCGCAGTCCTGGTACTCTCAATCATTGCCTTCGATCTCGGATTGATCTTTCAGGCAAGTCTCCTCACTCAGACAGTACACTGACGTCTTAATGCTGACTTTCCGAGCAGTGCATCCCCGTCTCAAGCACCTGGAACTATATCCTTGGCGAGAAGGGAAAATGCATCAACCTCCCGGCCCTGACGTACTCTTACGGTGCCGTCAGCATCTCTTACGATGTTGTCATCTTCTTCCTTCCAGTGAGACCCAATCCGTCCTTTCCAACCGAACAAGGTCTAACATCCCACAGATCCACAGCCTCCTAAAACTAAACATAACCTGGCAACGCAAAGTCGGCGTCTGCGCCGTCTTCCTCGTCGGATTCCTCGTAACGATCATAGCCATCGTCCGCCTGCAATACCTCGTCCGGTAAAACCTCCTTCCCCCTCTCTCCCTTCCGCCTCTAACATCTTCCTAGCTTCGACACCAAAGTCAACGCAACCTGGGTCTACCAAACAATCTCCATGTGGTCCATCATCGAAATCAACTTCTCCATCGTCTGCACCTGCATGCCCGCCACCGCGGGTCTCATGCAACGTCTCTGGCGCTGGACACATGGGCAATCCCTCTCCACCTCCACCGGCTACGTCGCGAAACAATCTCCTGTTGCGACGTCAGAAGGGACTGCAACGCTCACGAATTCCCACGACGAGGAGAAATCGCCCAAAGACATCGAATCCGCCCCAAACTCGCATACCGACCTCGCAGACGCCGAAACAGCACTCGCGCAGGGCGAAGTCGATGGTCGCATGCGACAAGAACTCTCTGGTCCGGGGGACGTCACCGCTACGCATAACCCTGCCTCCGCCTCTGACGTCCTGGCTCAACACCACCCACAAGCTTCAGGAGGCACGGCTTTGGTCCATCAAAGCCGTGGTCAAGCCGGCCAGGGACAGAAAGTCGAGATCAGCCATGAGCCGCCGCGACAGGCTGCTGAGGCTAGGTTGAGGTATCGTGATGATGAGGATGTGCTGCATACTGTTACTGTGAGGGATGTGCCGGAGGGGAGGTATCCTGGGTTTAGGAAGGAGGCTGGGAAGAAGAGGGATTTGACGGGGTTGAGGGGGGTTGATGGGAGGGAGAGGTGAAGGGGAGATTTGGGACGAAGGTAATGATGTACGATGATTGAACGTGGAAGGTTAGGAAATCTCAATGGATCACTCAAGCATCGCTGTATCAGCGTTGCATTTCATTACAACTCATTTCATCTCATCTATCCTACAACATTCGGCCGCAGTGACTTACTCCGGCCGCACAATCTTCGCTCCCCTCCTCTCGACCTTGCCCTTCAGCGCCGCAAGAACCTTCGCCCGCTGCTGCGTCCTCGCCTGATACATCTCAACCTCCTCCGTCGAGACATCATGCATCTTCTTCCTCGTGCTCGCGCCCAAAGACCCCGTGCTGCGTCCCAGAGCACTCGCATCAGGAGTGAAACGCATGCTCCTCCTACCGCTGGGCGGAGTCTGGAATCTGCTCGCGCCGAACATGCCGCTCATGCCTAGTGGATCTCCGTTCGCGGCCATTCGGGGTCGGCGAGGAGGTGTAGCTGCTGGACTATTGCCGGTGAGAAGTCGATTACCTGCCAGACGAGAGGCGAGGTCGTCTTCGTAGTCGTCGTCTAGTCGAAGAGATGCGATTCCCTTGGGCAGACGCTTGATCTGAGCTTCGAGAAGGTCGATGTCGGCCGACTTTTGCTGGACCATGGCCGTCATTCGGAGGATGGTGTTGGTGACGGCTTCGACCGTGGGGACTGGCGCGCCGTTCTTCTGGCCGTCTTTGCTCGAGAGAGAAGCCAGGTCTGCGCGGAGCATGCTCATCTTCTGCTCTACTTCGCTCAGAAGCGTCTGCACTCTCTGTACGCCTTGTCGTAGTTCGGTCTGCTGGGCCTGTGTCTCTGCTGACAGTGGTGCTGCCTCGCGCATGGCCTGTTGCATTGGGTCCGTATGTGACTGGATCTGTTTCTTCATTTCGGTCGTCTTGGCTCTGAGCTTCAGCACTTCCCTCTGCTCTTCCGTCAAGTCTTCGAGCTTCTCCCGCACGTCCTCAAGCTTGCCATCTTCTAGCTGCTTTTCGATGGTGCCCAGCAGCTTCGAAAGGCTCGGCAAATCGCCCAGACACCACTCATCGGCGTTGTCGAGGTCGTCGACAGTCCGCTCGCCTGCCTTTCGCAGAACCTCTTGGCCGGTGAGGAACGAGGTCAATGAGCGGGCGTTCAATCCGACTGTGTGGATCATGGAATTGATGTCTCTAAACACCCGCTCAATCTGTCCTCCAATACCAGTGTTGTCCACTGCGCCGACGTAATCCGTGTGGGTGTAGAAGGATGGGAAGTCCTTGGAAGGCTCGATTGGGGCCGCGAGTAACGCTTCCACACGCGCGATCGCCTCGTCTTCCAACTCTCCTGCGGTCTTCTCTCGGGGTTTCGGCGGTGCAGCGGGTCGCGCGACTGGCTTTGCTGGAGGCACTGCGCTCGTCTTGATCTGCGACGGCAGTGATGTCTCGGGTATGCCTCTGCCTCTGACGGGGCTCGTGACTGCCCGCTGTGGGCTTGGTGACCGAGGACTCTGCTGCGGTCTGGTCGTCGGAGGCGCGAAGAAGGGGGCCTTGGGAATGCTCTTGGGCATTCCAGCAGGCGTGTAGCTGCTCTTCTCTGTCTTCTGATCCGACGGCGGTGTTCGGGATTCCTCTTTGACCTTTGGTAGAGGCTCTGGTGACTTGGGACTTGGTGGCTGCATTCGCGCTTTGAATTCGTCGAGGGCTGCTTGGTCAGTGATTTGGACAGGCTCTTCCTCCCCCTCCTCCTCTTCTTCTTCTGCTTCCTCCTCCTCTTCCTCTTCCCACTCGCCATCTTCTTCCTCTTCCTCATCTTCCTCTTCATCGTCGTCTTCTTCCTCTTCCAAGTCATCGTCATCCTCTGCTGGGCCGCCATCAGAGCCTTCTACTGGCGAGAACGTCTGACTGTTCGAGACGTCGACGGGCGGGCTTCCAGCGATCGGTATGTCTTTCTCCTCTTTCTTCGCCGCACCGAAGCCAGGCATTCCAGGTAGGTCGTCGGGAAACTTGGGTGCTTTGTACGTCGATGGATCTGGGGGCAAAGGCGCGTCGTCAGGAACGTTTGGCGTCTTCATGGTCGAAGGATCAGGCGGGAAAGGCGCCGCCTCCTCTTTCGCTGCTGGGATATCGCGCAATGACGGTTGGCTCTCAGTCCCAGGTTCCGCCTTGATCGGCTTTTCATTGTTCGTTGCGTCCAAAGCCGCCCCGAATCCTCCTCCAAAGAAATTGCTGCCTGTCTTCGGTTTCGGTAAGTCATCCCTTGCAGAACCATCTCCCTGGAATCCGGAACCCAATTTGAATCCTCCCTCGAGCCCAGACAACCCTCCACTCGATTGCTTTGGCTCCTGATCAGTAGGCTCTCTCGAGAATGCTGGTTTACTTGCGAAAGAACTTCCCAGACCAGAAGGTTGGCCAATGCTTCCAAAACTGCTCGTTGCGGATCCCAGAGTTGCTGTGGATCCCATGGACGGGTCTTTAGGCAGCTCCGGCTTATTTTGACCAAAATTCGCAAACGGACTGGCATTGTTCTGGCCAGCAGTTGCAAAAGGACTGGCACTACTCTGGCCAGCGCTTGCGAAAGAACTGGTGTTGTTTTGACCAGCACTTGCGAAAGGACTCGGATTGCTCTGACCAGCTTTTCCAAAGGGACTGGTGTTGCTCTGACCGGCAGTTGCAAAAGGACTCGCGGCGTTCCGCCCAGCAGCAGCAAACGGGCTGGCAGCGCCTTGGCCAGCAGCAGCGAAAGGACTAGGCCCGCTCTGCTGGTTTGTCTTTGACGCATACTGCCCGAATGGAGACGCATTGCTAGCAGCAGTGGCAAAGGGTGATGGCTTGTTGGCGCCCATTTGGCCTACTTGCCCGAAACCGCTCTGACTCGCAGGCTGAGAAGGCTGGGATGGCTGTCCAAACAGCGACCCACCGCCCATCGTTGAAGGCCTGCCAAATGCTGAGCCAGCACCTGGAGTCGATGGCTGTCCAAATGAACTCTGCCCAAAAGAGGGCTTGGACGCATTGCCGACTGATGGCGTACTCCATGGGCTGGACTTCTGCCCAAGGGTGTTGGAAGAGCCAAAGGCTGCGGCGCCATTCTGGTTCAAAGAAGGCTGCCCAAATGATGGCTGACCGGACGGCTTCGGTGAAGGCGCTGGGTTCTGGAAGGGGTTTGAGCCAAATGACGCAGTCGCGGAGGCAGGTGCTTGTTGAGGAGGCGCAGTTGCAGGAGCAGGCGAAGCGGTTGCCGATGCTTGGTTGTTGAGTATGCTTGTGTTTGAGCCAGTGTTCGCTGATGTCTCTTCCTCTAGCGGCTCCGTCTCGTCGTCTTCAGCCTCGCCCTCCCGGCCTGCGTATCGACCCTCAACATCTTGCGCTGCATCGTCTAGCTTCGCGGTGAATTTCCGGTACTTTGCGTATCTGCCCGATCTGTGTACAATGCCAGGGCAAAAAGCTTGGTGTCGGACAGCGTCGTTGTAAACGACCCACCAGATGATGAGAATGCCGTCAGTGTTGAGGACATATACGGCAGGCAGCGGCTTTCCGGAGTGCTCAAAGAGGTCGTCTGAGGGAATTGGACGCGGTGCAACTTCCTTTGTACTCAAGTCTAGAGCCATGCCGAGCGGGGACGTCTCATCTCCCTCCACGCTGGACACTGGTAGCGTAGCCTTCCGGTTTTCCTCCATCGGAACGCATATTACGAACTCGTTTGCGGGTGTTGCTTGGGCTCCTTGCTTGAAACGTGCGACCAGGTTGATATCTGTGGAGGCTGTTGACGCAAGTACTAGGATGTCCTCAGCCGTATCCCAGTCGTTAAGGCGCTGTATGAAATGGTAGGCAGGAGTTCGGCTGGTCAGTCCATAGGCTGGGCAAACATCTTGACCGCTGAGGCTCCTGAAAATCAGGGGTTCTCCCTTGGAGGCGCGTGCTGCCACGAAGTACAGCGAGTGTGGTGCGTCGTTGTAAGAATCGTGGTCCGGTGGAAGAATGGGACTGTAAACGATGAAGAATTCATGGGTAGACAGCCAGGATATCGAGGTGATGGGCATTGCCTTGGCATTCGGGTAATTGCTCTGCTGCACAGCGTCTTGCAGCTGAGGCGGTCGCGGTATCTCAGCCTTGACATTCCCTTGGTTATCGATTTGGACGGCGGTGCTGTCTGAACGACCAGCCACAATCTGCTTTCCAAGCTTCGACCATGATGCAGCTGAGACGTTCTCGTGGAATACTGGGCTGCCATTTGCGTTATTCACCAGGCCTTGGCTCTTGAGATCCGCGAGAAGAAGCTGGCCATTCGTGAGAACAATGCCGACCAAATGCGCCAGGTCAGGGGACGCGCTTGGGTTAGGAACCAGGTGTCGCACGCTGGTCCCATTAGTGGCAATCTGAAAGGCGGGTTGCGCGTCGGGCCCTAGCTTGCTGCTGTCGTATACGGCCAATCCTCCACCCTCCTCTGCTGCTATAATGAGGCAGCTTTCATCCGAGTTGAAGGCGACGTGGGAGACTCGCGGCACCGACAGTGTAACGTCGGCCTCCAAGAGGCGTTCCTTTTCGTCGCCCTGTGGCCGTGGAATGTATGTCCTCCGCACCTTCTCCGTATTCGATATGTGCAACCCATCTGGTCCCGCCACTACCATCAGACCTTTTGTCGAGGCTATGCTCAGTAGGGACGCTGTTGTAGTCGGTGTCTGGTCCTTTGGCCATGATGGAGACACTCGCAGTTTCGTGCCCTGCAATGAGATGTCCTGGAAGCCGAGCTCATCTCCATCCAAAATGCGCAAGTCAGGCCCTTCCTTGGGCTCGGTGGCGCTCATCCTCGCGCTGTATTCATCCAGATGCAGCTCTTCTCACGGTCCTCCCAAAACAAAGCCGTTTCTGTCGTGGAAATGGTGGATTCTTTCGAATGTGTCGGGGGGGAACGAGTGTGGGTTGGAGCTAAGGACCTGCGATCGGAGAGTTCGAGGTGTCAATGGGCGAAGCGGTGGATGTCGAGAGGTTGCAGGTAGCGGCAGGCAGATGCCCCAAAAGATTCACTTGCAAGCCAAAGCCAAACGTGACAGCGCGTCGCGTGCGGCCAGAGCTCCGGCTGTCCTGCGTCCGCAAAGGTGTGGGATGGTTCGGCCACAGCAATGAATTGCCAAATGTGAAGGAGTAAGATTCGCGACTCACGAGGCCAGATCAATGGATTACCAGTCGCAATTAGCAGACAGTTGGTTGCCGTGTTGTTTCACTTGACTGTTCTGAACTGCCTCTACTGCCTTCTCTTGACTGCGACTTCTGGCCTAGCTTGTGATCGCAGGCTCCAAACGCCGCGCAGCATCGGGCGAGCTCCAGCTCATCGACCTTCACATCACGACCACCACCAACCTCCAACTCTCTAAACCGCCTCCATCTCCTTCCAACCAACACAATCAAATCCACTGGAATAGAGAGATATCACCACGATGCCGGGCTTCGACTTCAGCAACCACAACCGAAACGTCGCCCTCCACGCAAAGGGCGTGCCGCTGCCCAAGGCCACCTCCACCGGTACCACCATCGTCGGCGCTCTCTATGATGGCGGCGTTGTTATTGCAGCAGATACCCGAGCCACCAGCGGTCCCATAGTAGCTGACAAGGCAAGTCTGCGTAAGATGAGATAGACAGACATATGTACTAACTTACATCCCCAGAACTGCGAGAAGCTGCACTACATCGCCCCCCAGATCTGGTGCGCAGGAGCCGGAACCGCCGCCGATACCGAATTCACCACCGCCATCATCTCGTCCAACCTCGAACTTCACTCGCTCTCAACAGGCCGCAAACCGCGCGTCGTCACCGTCATGACCATGCTCAAGCAACACCTCTTCCGATACCAGGGCCACATCGGCGCATACCTCGTCGTGGCTGGCTGCGATCCGACTGGCGCTCATCTCTTCACTGTTCACGCACACGGTTCGACCGACAAGCTTCCATACGTGACAATGGGCTCTGGTTCGTTGGCTGCCATGTCCGTCTTCGAGACTCAGTGGAAGCCCAACCTCTCCCGCGATGAGGCCGTCAAGCTGTGCGCGGATGCCATCGAGGCGGGTATTTGGAACGATCTGGGTTCAGGTTCGAATGTGGATGTCTGCGTGATCACACCGGAGAAGACAAACCTGCTGCGGAATTACAAGACCCCCAACACCAGAGAACAGAAGAAGAGGGACTACAAGTTCAAGCGAGGCACGACGGCTGTATTGAACGAGAAGGTGATCACGAAGGAGCAGATCAGCAAGTACGTGACGGTGCACGATATCGGTGATGGAGAGGCAGGTGTGGGCGAGAAGATGGATGTGGATACCCAGCCTACTGCACCGTAGAGGAATGAAAGAGGCGAGGGAAGGTGGATAGGGACTCTGAGGTAACATCAAGATGGATGTACGTGTATAACTACAGCATCGGTCGCGGCGCGTGGACATGCGGCGGGTGCTATGGGACTGCGCAAGCTTGCTTTCAGAGGATGGAGGGCAGACTTAGTTGCAGTCTCTCCGCAGTCGATATAGACTATTCGGAACTGTATTCAAAACGTTTGATGACCCAAGCCTTGTGCTCACTAACATTCTGTGCAATGGCAAATCGAAATCGATTGATTGAGCTTCGATGCGATACTCCAACACGCTAGAAGTAAATCATTTGAGGCACATGTAGTTATCGAGAATGGCTTGAGTTCTATCTAATCCATACAGCGTATGGATTTGTTCGGCCTCAAGCCTCATGCTCATGAAATGTCTCCACAGAATCTCGGAAGCGGCCGACCTCCTCCCCTGAACCCTGTCTGACATTCACTTCTCTCCTTCCTCACAGACTCCAACCGTCAACTTCTCCATCGGCGCAACACAATGCCAGACCTTCCTTTTCACTCCTCTGTATTAATATAATGCCTTTCTTCCATGCAGGTGGCGCGGCGGCCAGGCATTCCGCCCTTCCCCTCTTCGACCCGGGCCATTTGAAAGCGATTCTTCTTCGCCAAATTCACGACCTCGACTTCACACATTTCGGATCTCTTCTGGCCATTGCGAGTCTCTTCCCCGCAGCGTTTCGATATGCTCATCGAGCTTGGCACGACGCAGCCTCCTGCGTAAAACGATTTTTCATTTCTTCCATTACGGTTCCCGCTGGCGATCCCATTAATCGGAGTGTCTGTACCTGGCTTCTGGACCGCGTGATCTATCCTCGGGAGTTGAGATTCCAAACTGCGCGGACCGAGGTCGGAAGGGAGGTACAGGATCCCGGGGCGGGAGTGAAGAAAAGTCAACGGAGTGTGGCGTACCTCCCACATTGGGAATCCGTCTGGTTCTGGCACGATGGCCGCCTCTTCTCCATCTCTCGATCCCTCGAAAGCTTCCACGCAGGCATGAGCGATCCCTCCTACGACGGCATCGGCGGCGAACAAATCCGGATCTCCTGCCTAGGTCTCCGATCAGAGCCCATCAGGGACTTCGTGGAGGTCTGTCGACGGTACGCAGAGAGCCAAGCGCAGTTCTACGTGATTATCTACAGCCGGGATCGGTATGGCTTGAGTTGGAAGCCGAAGTACCGGAAACCTTTGAGGGGCTTGGAGACGGTGCATTTTGATGATGCGGTGAAGAGGGAGTTGGTGGAGGATGTGGGGAATTATTTGGATGGGCGGACGAGGAGGTTATATCAGAGTCGGAGTATGCCGTATCGGAGGGGTTATTTGTTCTATGGACCGCCGGGGACTGGGAAGTCAAGCCTTTCGACGGCGATTGCTGGAGAGTTTGGTCTGGATCTATACGAGGTGAAAGTGCCTAGCATTGCGAACGATGGCGATTTGGAGCAGATGTTTCAGGAAATCCCTCCCCGATGTATCGTCCTCCTGGAAGATATCGACGCCGTCTGGAGCGCCCGGGAACAACGCACCGACGGCGAGAACGCCTCATCCGTCACCCTCTCCGGCCTCCTAAACGTCCTCGACGGCGTCGGCTCCCAAGAAGGCCGCGTCGTCATCCTCACAACCAACAAACCCGAACGCCTCGATTCCGCTTTGATCCGGCCCGGCCGCGTCGACTTCAAAGTTTACCTAGGCAACATTAGCAAGAACTCCGCGGCGCAGATGTTCATGCGGATGTTTGCGCCGGACTTGCTCGGGGGCCAACGAGAGCATCGGAGAAAGCATTCTTCGGCGAGGAGTTTGGAGAATGGAGACACGCTGAATGAGTTTGTGACGCTTGAGCAGTTGAGGATCTTGTCGAGGAAGTTTGCGGATCAGGTTCCTGATGATACGTTCACTCCGTCGCAGCTGCAGGGGTTTTTTCAGTTGCATTTGAATAGTGCTGTTAGGGCGGCGGAGAGTATCGGGGGCTGGGTTAGGAAGGAGATGGAGGCGAAAGACGAGGGAGGGTTTGAGGTTTGTTGATCTCGAGAAAGAGGTACCAAGGTTGGGTCGACGAAGCAAGAGAGCGTGGCATGGTCGGACTATCATCTGTGGAGATTCGGTGTTGGAGTTCGAGGGAAAGGTGACTGGGGCTTTGGCATGTCATATGGCGTTCGGAGGTGCCATGTTGGCATATATGTGCGATTGCTCTGCGATCACGAGGGATCTCATTGAGGAGAAGGGATTCGTCTGGCTTGTAACATATGGCACATGTCATACACATAGACTCTGAAACTTGTATTGTATATGAACGAAGCATTTCGATGTGCAACTACTGAAGGTGAGAACAAACATGAGGTCATTCCTGAACGGTATTCTCTCCCTGAAAACAATCATATGAGAGGCATTGGTCGAGCTTCTGCTCCATCGCAACTACTGCATGGGGAAATGTGATCGGTAAATTTTGAGTTCGCACTAGTTCGGCCCGTCCGATCCTGGAGCAACGGCAGCATCCCAGCAACGGGCAGCACTCCCTGCCACTGCCTGTGCTGTGGTGCTGCGTGAAGTGACTGGCCGAGTCTTTCACCAGCAACACGCTGCTGACCTCCTACGCCTACCCATTCTTCACCGCCCTTCACCACCACCCGCGACACCGACACCGCTGCCTCCCATCAATGCCGCGCTGATCACCGACCTGGGAGCTCGCTCGCGGAATACCGGAGGGGAACCCCGACACTGCACGACAACCGACTCCAGCACCTCGAGAGGCCACTTGACACTTCCACGCGTGCATGGAGGCCAGCACAGCATCCGCGGCGTCGACGTCGACCTCCGCAGCGATCGCCGGTCCCTCAACCTCCAGCGAGGTCTCGACTCCGGCCGCATACGACGAGGATGCGCGGCATGGGTCCGGCCACTTCGCAATCACCGCCTCTCAGGTCCCCAAACCCACCGCCAGCATACCGCCGAGCACGAACACGAATACCCCTTCTCCAGAGCTCACCGTCAAGGACATGAAGAGCCTCGCGCCCACAACAGGCCGATTCCACGAGGACTGCCATGTCGAGACGGACAGCGCCCTGCCGAGTCCGCGGCTACGCTCCAGTCGCATGTTCAAAGGCAAAGGGAAAGAAGCCGTGCCGATTGAGAAGGAGAAGAAGAAACCACTGCGGTTGTTAGACTTGCCGGTGGATATTCTCAAGGACATTGTGAAGGAGGTCACGCACACGAATGATCTTACGAGTCTGGCGTTGTGTCACAGCGCGCTGCATGGTCTTACGATTCCGCATATCTACTCGAGGTTTGATATTGTGTGGCCGGATAGTAGTACGCATGCGGAGCCGAGGAGTGGGGTTGATGCTTTGACGTATGGGCTGGCGACGCTTGTTATGGCGGAGGAGATTTTTGGGGAGGCGCCGAATCAGAGGAGAGTTGTGGAGAGTGGCAATCGGTTCAATGTGGGAGGGCTTGGACGGGCGACGGAGACGACTGTTAGGCGGAGGAGGGGCAATCACTATGCGCAGTTCACGAGGAAGTTCTCTCTGGGGAATGGGCCGGCCGACTGGGTGCAGGAGTATCTCATCACTAAGGAGGGCGGCAAGATGCTGGGCACTCTGGTTGCATTGGCGGTGGCGCGCATGCGTTCGCTGGAGACGTTCATTTGGGATATGCCTACGGGGATCTTGCGAGATGTGTGGCTTGCACTGTCATCGTTAGGAGACCGCGATGACGGGAGGCCATGCCGACTGGAGAAGGTCTGGGTGAGATGGCACGACAACTCCTCAGCCGACACGACGAATCCCATACCGCCTCCGCCCCCGCCGATCAACCTTTCTGCTGTTCCGCCTCCACCTTTACAGACCACGAGCTTGAATGCACCGCTTCCTCAGATTCATCCGGCCGCTCTGGACCGGGTAGAGCATCCTTCGTTCTCTGTCCTACCGCCGCTGAAAAGCCTCAGTGTACTGGACATTGATGAGCTGGCTTATCTGGACGAGATGGCAGTGCTGATTGGGAAGTCAATAGACAAGTTGCGGGAGCTCCGAGTCGGAATTGCGAGGCATGCTATGACGCGAGATTGGGTGACAGTGTGGGAGGGCGAGGCTCTTCAACAGATTGATCCGGATTACCCGACTGCTGGCTCGCTCACGATTGGCGAGAAGCGACTTGGAGGTGTTCTCGGCACTCTCACTGGATTCATCTGCGACATGCGTAAGCCGAGAATAATACTACCGGAGCGAACCCGACACAGACGGCTATCGAGTAGAGCAACAGCGACAAGCCCTCCTGCAGAGATGCCAGTAGTGACAAATGGTGCTCAATCGCAGGAAGGCGCTCCTATACCACCCACGGGTCTCACGAGTCTGCGAGATGTGATGGCGGAGCTTCCTGCAGACGAGCCTGAATCCAGCTTGGCATTCCCGCCTTCATCGCCTGTTAGTGGGGAGACAATCATGAGCAGCGCGGCCCCATTGATGTCAGGCGCGCTCGATGGTGCGACAACAAGTGTTCTGCCCGATGTACTGTCTGAGGACGCTCCAGCGGACGAGAAAGTCGTGCCAGTGGATTTCCTTGCGGATGAGTCTCCCAAGCTCGAGAAGAAGCTTGGCCTGGAGAGTCTCGAGCTGGAGCGAGTCCCAATCTCAGTCCCGGTGTTGCAGAAGGGCATTGATTGGACACGACTCACATCTCTCACATTACTGCACTGTCCGAATCACGAGCAGCTTTGGAAGACACTGCGAAAGACGTTTGCGCCCACTCCGAGATCACCGACATATCCCACGCCACGACGAATATCAACAGGTACCTCAAAGAGGCTCAGCAAAGCCGCAATGGCATCCGGCGATCTGGAGCTCGATTACCCTCTGAACTTGAAGAAGATCCACACGAACACCGTATCACCTGCTCTGATCTCCTTCTTGAAAGAGACTCTTCCGCCCAACAGTCTGGAAGTGCTCTTCTTGCAAGAAGCACGCAGCTACTCCTCGTCCGTCACGGTGGAAGCCATCTTCCGTGGGCCCTTACGACGGCATCGGACTAGTCTTAAGAAGATTCTGATCGATAGCTCGGAGAAGGGACCTGATGGATTACCGACCAATTCAAGCCGATGGCGACGATGGATGCTGACCAGGGAGATTCTGAATTTCGTTTGCAGTGGGAAGATGCCCGCTCTCAAGGAGTTGGGCTGTGCGGTGGATTATAGGGACTGGGTGAGTTCAAGAAATCATCTGAAAGAGAATGTGAAACTAACATTAACAACAGCACTTCTTCCTCCAACACCTCCCATCGATGCCCCACCTCCGCTCCCTCTACCTCCCCTTCCTCGCCGACCACGTCTCAGGCCCCAACGTCGACCCCCGCGAACTCGCCCTCCAAATCGTCGACATCGTCGCCCTCCGCCCCGAAGTCGAACTCTGCTACATGGGCATCGCGAACAAATGTTTCGAAATCCTCGAAAACCGCCACGACGAAGTCCGCAATGAATCGACCCTTGGCGTGCTCCCTGGCGGTCATCACCCCGCTGACGTTGCGGGATCCGATGATGGGGAGGATGATGAGGGCGAAGAGGATGATATGGATGTTGAGGATGAGGATGATGAAGAGTATGAAGAGGATGATACGGAGAGTGAGGATGAGGTTGATGTTGATGATGAGAGTGATGATGAGGAGGGGGCGGAGAGGAGTCGCGCTGCGGCGAGGTTGCGGTTGAGGGAAATTTTGTTTTATGATGATAAGGTTGCGGTTTTTAAGGCTAGGCATGGGAGGTTGTAGACTCAACATGGCCTGCCGGGGTTTTTGGGACTTTGGATATGGGAGTTTGAGTGGATGGGTATGCATATGGGGCACTGACTATCACATTCTGGGGTTTTGGCGTTTGGGCTTTGGGGAGGGATGGGAATGGGGAAAGGGAATGGGCAAAATGGATGGAATGGATGATATCCCGCAGTCTTTGTGTTGATGAAGACGCATTATTATGGAATGGTTCTTTTCACTTCTTGGAATGGTTTCTTTGCGGTATATAGTGCATGTAGACGATGTGCAAATGAGTTGAGTTTGATGGTTTGGTCGCCTTTCCTGGCGTTCGTTCTGGCAGTTGCGCATGGCGGTGGCGATGTCGACAGCTGTTTCTGCGTATTCGCTCTCGACCCGAAGCAACGACGAGGCTGACAACAAGAACAACAGCAACATGTTCTGGTCACGAGACGATGAGACAAGCAGCTGAAACAAGCCCATCGAAGCTTTCACTTTCGCCCCCAAGCTTGCACCTCCACCTTCGGCAGGATCCTCAGCGTTGCCTCGAATTCGGGTAGCACAAGGTGCGAAGGAGGCGGGGTTGTTGGAATTGCAGACCCGTTTGCTACGGATGCCGGACCAGCACACCGTCGATCCTGGAGCACATCTCTCGATCCTAGGTCGCACTCCCCGGGCTGAACGAATGAGGACAATGAGACGAGAATTGACTTTGGAGGAGCTGCGTAAGCTCAGCACATGGCATTGTAACACTGCTTCCTGTCCTCCACTTCGGCAACAAGCAAGCAACACACGATGCCCTGATGAGGAGGCACGGTTTCGGAGCGTGCAGATACATTACCACTGGCCGACCGTTCGTTCCAAGAGGGTCCTTCCTTGCTGCTGGGATCGCGTGAACATTTGGGACGTGTTTCATTCGTTCGCGCTTGAGACCTCACGTTTGAAGGGACGTTCTGGAGCTTGTTAGATAATTTGAAGGAGGGTCGAGAGGACGCGTAACGAACAGGACGCCACTGAGGGGAGATTCGGGAAACAAGACGAAGAGAATTCCTGCTTCGAAGGAAACCTTCGAGAGCAAGAAAAACAGGATCGATCATGGCCGCCCAACCCTCACCAACAACATCCGCAGACAACGTCCAAACCGTCGCCTACCTGACCCTCGAGCACACAACCGTCACAGCCACAGTCCCCTACTCCACCTCCGGCGTCGCCGTCGTCGACGGCACAACGCTCTCCTTTCGCCACGACGGCATCACACTCAGCGACGGCGAAGTCTTTTCCCTAGGTTTCGACGGCCTAGTCGCCAGCACAACAACCGCAAGCTACGAATTTGTAAGCATGTCTACTACACCGAGCGTACAATACGATTCCACGCGGCATCCGACGGGGACCTCGATCATCTTGACGAATAGTCAGGATATGAGTTCGAGTCTGCCGCCGGATACGCCACTTACTCCTACCACTTCCACTACTACTAGCACTGGAATGACCAGCGGCCAAGGTGAGACGCAAACACAGAACACGCCGCTGACCAGTAGCGGCTCACAGGTCTCGACGACGCTGACGGGAACTTCGACGACAGCTTCTTCTTCTGGATCCGAGACCTCTAGTATGACGACCACGATGCCTTCGAGTAGCTCGACGGGTGCGCAGGAGGGACCTGGGAATTCCAATGCGGCGCCTTTGACGACGAATGGCGGGAGTGGTGCGCCGGCGCAGGCGCAGCATGTAGGATTTGGGCAACTTTTTGTGGCGGGTTTGGGGTTGCTTGTTACGTTTGGGGCGATGGTTGGGTTGTGAGGTTGGAAGATTGGAGAGTGTGTTACGAAGTTATGAACAGTCTCGTAATGGATGGGTGGTGGATTCATGAGGTCTGGATCAAGTTTCGCTTTCATATGATGAAGAGGTAAGTGAGTGACAGCTGATTGAGAGCAGCAGGCTTCACTATTTCACGCCCATATCTAGGCATCTCGGCTCTTTGATTTCTAAAACTTGCAACATTGGATCTGTCCTCACCATTAACTCGACCATTTTCAGGGCAACCAGTTCAACAGCGACGTTTTCAACACCTCACACTAGGACCACAGCATGGAGGACGACAACCGCCAACCACGCTCCGCCGTGACAAAGTAAGCCTCTCGCACTCATGCTACAGTCATATACAATGCTGACATTTCCAGTTTCCACAACGACACCCGCCTCGTCCGCTTCACAATCGGCAGAGTCAAAGCCGAATTCGTCATCCACACTCGCCTCATCTGCAAATCGTCATTGCTCGTCAAGAACCATTACAAACATGCCCGCAAAGACCTCCAGATCATCGCCATGCCGCGGCTCATTGGCACATCTCCGGAAATCTTCAACATCTACTTCAACTGGCTGTACAGTGGCAAGCTCCATTGTACTGAGGGGGATGAAGGCAGTGATGAAGAAAGCGGAGGGGTCAACATCAAACCCCCTCCAGCAGGGGAAGAAGACCCCGAATACGCAACCCTCGCCCGCCTCTACCAGCTCGCCATTACGCTCAAAGACGCCTCCTTCCAAAACAGCATCCTCTCCGCCTTCCTCACCAAGATCGAGACTCCTGCCACAAATCCCAAGCATGGCCGTCTCCCTGGCAACTTCACGATCGATACCTTCTTCAAGCACTGCGGGACTGGTCAGGAGGGTTTACTGGGA
Organism: Zasmidium citrigriseum; assembly: GCA_002786025.1. Lineage (NCBI taxonomy): Eukaryota > Fungi > Ascomycota > Dothideomycetes > Mycosphaerellales > Mycosphaerellaceae > Zasmidium > Zasmidium citrigriseum. Next base: position 1,151,790 of record NHNW01000005.1, on the reverse strand, counting down.
AGGGAGATGTTGGTGAAGGTTTGGGTGCGGTACGCGGAACCTTTAGAGCATTTGGAGATTCGGGAGAGGGGGTTTGTGGATTTGGTGCTGGGGGAGTTGATGAGGGGGAGGGTTGTTGAGGCAGGAGAGGGGTTGGAGAAGGGGAGATTTATGTTGCGTGATGGGAAGGGGGTTTCAGGATGAGTGATGAAAGTAGAGCTGTTGTTGAACAGCGAGTGTGGTGAGTCTTCAAGCTTTCTTAATTTTCCAATCGATCAATCGCTCACTGAGCTGCTGATTTGGACAATCACATGCAAGACTGAATCCTGGCCGTCACTAGCGTCTTGTACTCACTTGAAGAAGTCGACTGTGACTTTTCCTTCTTGGACAATCTTGTCCACCTACAATCACCAAAAACACAACAAGACACGCAACCTCATCAGCAACCAAAATCCACATTCACATCCACCAAGACATCGTCGTCTCGAAGCGACAGAAAAGCCACGATGCCAGCCGCAGCAGTGCAATGCGCTCCTTCTAGAGACTGCATCGAGTGAGAAACCCGCAACACCCATCCTTGAATCTCGACCACCAATTCTAACGACGGGGCAACAGCTTTCAGTTTGGGGAGGTTGTGACCATCACAATCGATCACCCCTATCCCGCCGGCTCAAGCCACTTCACCGTCGACCGCGGAGTCATTTGCGCCTCTTCCGAATGGCTCAAGCAAGCATTTGCAGATCCAACGACCAAGGGAGCAGTCTTGAGGGATTTCAGGCCCCTCGAGATGAACATCTATCTGAACTGGCTGCACACCGGCATTCTGCGCATCAAGGGCAACGACCCCTCGCCAAAGTTCTTCGAGCTCATTCACGCCTACTTTCTGGGTCATGAATTGAAAGACAGCAAGTACTGCGACGCCATCATCACTACAATGTTCCAGACGGTAAAGGAGTTGGAAGGTCAAGTGCCTACAGACATGCTTGGTCGTGCTGAAATCGACAGGGTGTACTGCCTATATGACCCGAAAGAGTGCGGGATGTTGACGAGCGCATTGGTGGAGATCTTCGCTCGATATATCGATGCCAGCAAGGTCGAGGAAGTTCTGAAGGACGAGAAGACGCCCGAGGAGTTCGTCCGAGATCTGGCGCTGAGGCTCGTCAAGGGGCGGGAGATGGTGGCGGAGGTCGATGTGTGCAAGTTCCACGAGCACGAGGGCGAAGACTGCGGCACACAAGAGCCGGCTAGGAAGCGGAGACGGGAGGATTGAGAGATGATACTTTGACCATGAGGTCCTGGGAGTAAGTCCAATCCTGGAATATGAAGAAGCAGCAAGCTAATGAAGCAAGAGCAGCAGTTCGACATGCGAAGGGAGGCCAAATGAACCCTATCACAATTATCTTTCAAGGGAGGACTCTCCCTCCATGAGAAACCACAGCTTCGGCGTTCCTCGGATTTCTCTATGTACATTTCATTATATTTATATTCGAGAATTCCATTTATCATCACGATCCTATCCCATCAGCAGGCCACGATCTTGGCTAGCTTCAAAATCACATGCAAACCAGCTGAAGACTTGGCAGAGACTTTGTCGTCAGAGCATCAGCGTCTTTTCGTCAGCTGAAGGCAAGTGAAGACAGTCTCACATGCAAAGAGTTCGGTTATGAGATCTGCTCTTCAACTTGAAACTTCATCTTCTTTCTCGACCGCATACTCCACCAGTGACGAAGCAGAGAGTTGGTTACTACCAAGATCATCGGCGATAGAGCGTCAGTGACTAAGGTCGTACATAATCACTGCGGCTATGGCAGAGCCAACAGTCCTCCGCGAGAAAGAAGACTCCCGCATTACGTGCGACAATGGGACGGCCTCATTTGCAAAGAAGGGCGGAAGCTGACTGCACATCGACAGGTTCGGGGACCATCACACCGTCAGAATCATTGCCATGAAATTCGGCAGACCTTCGAAGTTCACAGTCCACCGCGATGTCATTACCCGCACTTCAGGCGTCTTTAGGAATATCTTTGGGTCCCTGGATACAAGAGAGTCTCAAATCGACAACATTCTACACTGGTGCTTGGAAACCTACCTCGACTGGCTTTACACCGGCAGCTTGAAGACGAGAATGTACGGAATGGACGATGAGCGTGACGTAGTTGTTGAGGAAGACGACGAGTACTATTACCTCATCAAAGCCTACCTTACGGGCGCCACACTAAAGGACATCAAGTACTGCAACACCGTCCTCAGTGCTATACTAGAGAAGGCATGCGAAGCTACCACGTACTCACGACTCCCAGATGCCATCGACATCAAGCACGCCTACGAAGACGGTCCTGAGATTCCAGCAGACGCCGCTTTGACCCTACGGAAGGCTCTCGTGGAGATCTTTGCGCGAGAGCCAGACGAGCATAAGTTGGACGAGATGCTACTGGACGATGAATTGCCTCGGACTTTCGTTAAGGACTTGGTCCAGAAGCTCATGAGAGCACGCAAGATACTGCCAGATCTCGATGCCTGCGAGTTCCACAAGCACGTCAGCGAGGGAGACTGTCCGAAGCAGGAAGCAGCTCGGAAGCGTCGTCGTCTGAATTGACAGCCGACTCTATGGAGCCACAACCAAACCCAAGGGTAAGTTTGTGAAAAGAATCGAACACAGCAGTATGCTAATGATTGCAGCATCGGAGCCTCGGTTTGAAGCTTGACGTTGGGGAGAAGGGACATGCAATTGAGAGACCGAGATCGATATGAATTTGAGCTTTGGATAGGGTACATGTCTCCATTAGTAGCTCATTAAAAGCGTTTTGTATGAAACCAAGCATCACATGTGAATTCCCGTCTAGCGCCAAACCTTATTTCCACTCCACGGTCTCCAGCTCGGCAGGCACTAAACGATGTTTAAATCTCCTCGTAGAACGAGATATTGTACCATCTAGTCTGTCCTCGAAAGAATAGACATCTGGAGAAATATCTAGATCAGATTTCCAGGTCAGCAAACGGCGTGGGTGTGACTTAAATGGACTGGAATCGGCACATTGAGGCACCTGGTCTTCCTTGTCCAGCAAGCCATCCCGGATTCATATACTTTTCTTCTTTTAATCAATGTTTCGACCAAGTATATTCGACGTTTGTCTTGTTCCTTCCTTTTTGGGGACTTTCACATGCGCCAAGTTGCCAAGACGACAAACGCCGAAAGCTCTCCTGAGCTTTTGCCCCTCCGCACATGATCGAGACCCCGACAAGTGACATGCACAATCTCACTATCCGAAATCACTTGTCTGCCCTTCACGATGGAGAACGCTGATTGCCGGGTCGCAAGCTTCCAGGAGACGGAGTATGACATCTCCTCATACCTGCTGCGTGAATTGGACTAACATTGCTCACAGCTTCCGCTCCCAATCACTCATCATCACGACCGGAAAGAAACCTGACCAACAGCGCTTCTCCATTCCAAAAGATGCACTGTCGGAATCATCGAACCTCCTCTCCTCCTTCACGGAACCGACGTTGCTCTTGGGGATGCATCCGACGCTGGAGGGCGTCGACGCCAAAGACTTCAATATCTACATGAATTGGCTCATCAATAAGACCCTACCAACTCAGACGACCGACCAGCAAGAAGAGTACAAGACTCTTCTCCGCCTCTACCTCCTGAGCGAGGATTTTCTCGACAAGCCATTCCGCGACGCCGTCTTCTATGCCATGGTTGCGAAGTACAGTAAGATCTCAAAGAGCAGATGCAAACACGAAAAGATCTACTGACCGTCTACCAGACAACAGCAACTACCGCAACCACGACGCCTACCTCCCAGGCGACGACTCCATCGCCATCGTCTACGATCAGGCAAAATCCAACTCCTGTCTACGCAACCTGCTCGTCGCCATGGTCCTGCGGCGGATGGATACCAACTTCATCAACGACAAGCGGGACGACTTCCCGAAGATGTTTCTGGAGGATCTGCTCGAGTGTGTGTTTGGGAGCGGGACACCGAAGGAGACTGTGCTGGGCGAGGACGGGATCAATGAGGTAAGGAACATGATGAATACGATTGTGCCGCAGGAAAATGCGAGGAAGAGGAAGTTTAAGGAGGAGATGAATGAGATGGAGGAGTAAGAGAGAATGTGAGAAAGGAGAAGTGCATTGGAAGGGAGGTTGAGGGGATCGGTTGGCGGTAAGGCTTGTTGCTGCGAAATCGAATGATGGCCAATCTCGGTGTTTTAGGAGTGGGCCACATTCGTAGCTGAATTGCCTCCAGCAGACGTAGAACATACGAGTGTGCGATTTTGAGAGTAAAGAAGCATAAGCAAGAAGCCTGTAGAAGTGTTTGATGTAGTGGCCAAGACGCAATCGAGCATCACATGCAATTTGCTGTTTAGCGTCAAACTTTAATCCTACTGCCTTACTCCTTGCTCACATGATCACGGGGTTGCAGTGCATTCCCACGCCTCTACTTACCAAGTAATCTCACAACTTATGACTCCATCCTCACTTGGGAAGGACCCATGAAGTCTAAGTAGCTGCATCTTCAACCTCGCCACCCACCTTCTTTTAACTCAACACAATCCTACACCACCAACGACAACACACAAAAACCCAACAAAGCTATAAAGGATTGTAACAAATCCTTACGGCGAAAGCAGAATGAGCGATGCCATGCTACCGTACGCTCCATTCGACGAGAACGTCTGGTAAATCACAGTCCAAATGAGACTATCTCAAACCTCGACTGACGAACAACCCCCAGCTGCAGATTCGCCTCCATCATCAAAGTCATCGTAGGCGCCAACAACCACGAATACGGAATTCACAGAGACGTCCTCACCACATCCTCCGAAGTTCTCATCAAAGCCCTCGCCTCCCCGAAGATCAACAAGCTCGAATTCCCGGCTATCGACCATTCCGACTTCAACGTATACATCAACTGGCTTTACACAGGCATACTACGGGCCAAAGCAGCCTTCGGCGATGATTACAGATTCTTAGCAGAACTCTACTTCCTTGGCATCCAGCTGAATGACAAGAAATTCCGAGACACTATCATCAGTGCCGTTCTCCACGAAGCCCGGTCGTCTAGACCACCAGGAGCGAAGAAGCTTCCCAATGCAAATTGCCTCAACATTGCATACGAAGGCTACCGAGAGACCCCGGCCAGCAAAGCTGTGCGATTGCAGAAGGTCCTCGTGGAGATCTATGCACGAGAGGAGGATCCAAAGTATTACGAAATGATTTGCGGAACGCATGGGGTCGTCCCGACGAAGTTCTTCGAGGACTTTGGAAGGAGGGTCAAGGAGTTGGTGCAGGCGACGGTGAAGACGATGGCACAGGTGGGGACTTGTGAGTTTCATGAGCATGAGGCGAAGGAGCAGTGTGGAAGACAGGAGCCGGCTAGGAAGAGGTTGAAGGGGGAGTGATGTGCCGTGAGTGTCAACGCAAACCCCTGCTGGCGATCTTGCTGACTTGAAATGAGACGATCTTCAGACATGACATCGGAGCCATACACCGGGATGACGAAGTATCAGCATCGTATCGCGGTAACGCCTCGGAGACTCAGAGGCAATACCGTCCGATGCTTCGTCAAGGGTGTGATGATGAAAGGCGGTAAGCATCGTCCCCGAGAAACCGATCTGCGACCAAATCAGTGCATCCTGTCCAGGCTGCACGATCTGATCTCCCGACTCAAGGTCGACCGAGAAGAACAAAGTAGCAGTCATAGAGAGCATTGATATACCCCACGGACGAGCAGGGAGGAGCAAGATGTACATATACCTACACCTCAGAATCAGCATCAACATCAGCACCACTCCCTAAGGTCCACACCAACTCACCTAGATCTCCTTCAGCTTCACTTCAGCTTTCCTCATCTCCAGCCACTCCCCCGTAACCCCTCTATAATCCGCATGCCCATAAGCCTCAAACGCCTCCCTCCACGCACTCCCCTTCCTGCTTCCCTCCAACCCCAAATCCCTCATAAGCAAATCATTAAAAGGAATAGCATCCCACATAAAATCCACAAACCTCGCCCCAAAACCATACGAATGCCTCCGCACACTCCACCTCTGCATCAGACTCGTCTCGTAGTACACTTCGTCTTGCGAGGAGGGGTAGTGGGAAAGGAGGTCGTGGAAGTAGGCGTAGATCCAGAGACCGGTGAGTTCCGTTTTGAGCGTGTGGGAGATGTTGACGCCGAAGCCGACGAAGGCGAGGTCTCTGGAGGGGAGGTTTGGGGGGGCGATTGTGCGGTAGAGGCGGAGGGGGGTGCAGTCTAGTTTCTTCTCGTCCGGGAGGTTGGAGTAGGGGTTCGCTTTGGCAAGTTCGGAGGGTTTGGGGGGTTGGGGACGGGTGCTGAGGTAGGGAAAGTTCTTTGTGATGTAGGCGTCTGCATGGGCGTCGTATTCTGCCCAAAGGGCTTTCTGGTCGGAGGTGAGATCGCTGCTGGGGATTCCGAGGTCGGAGTGTAAAGAGGTGGGTTTGAAGGTCAGTGTCGGTTGCCATTGCCAGCCGGTGCTGGCAATGAAGGCGTCGGAGGGGAGGGAGGAGCCGTCGGCGAGGTGAACGGTGTGGTTCGAGAGGTGGGAGATGTCTTCGCGGTAGACTTTGACTTGGCCTGATCGTACGAAGTCGAGGATGTCGGTTGGGTAGTTAAGAGCGCCGAAACTGGACGCGATATCGAAGAAGGCACAGTCCGGATGCAGGGCTTTGAGAGCTGGGTGGTTCTGAAGGCCGGCTTGCGATTGTATGTCGTTGCCCATGTTCGCCCAGAACCCGGCCATGATCTTCTGGCCGATCCATGTTCGCTGCAGGAAGGCTCTCCACCAGCCACTGCCATCGAGAACCCAGGGGAAGGGGCTGAACCATTGCAAAAAGCGTGTCGTGACCAAGTTCTCAGCTCTCACCTCTCCAATGATAGGCAACTTGGCAATGATATTCGCCATCCAGGTAGGTCCATGCCCCGACTTGCGAATCACCCAGTCGATCTCCTTGCCAGCAGAAGCAAATCGATACACTGAATCCCAGCCGAACTTTGAGCCGCCGTAGATGGTAACCCGCTCGACTTTCGGATCCTTTGCAACAGCAGGTGCTTCTCTTGCGAGCGTGCTAGCATGGATCAAAGTTGCATTGTATTCCTCGTCTCCTTGAATACGCATCTTCAGCGGCCGCGAGATTGTTCCAGTGCCTATGACAAGCTTCTCCGTTGTGAGCGTGTATTTGTTTCCTCTCGTCTCGACGAGCAATTTCCAGCCATCATCCATCTTTTCCGCCTCCAGCACCGTAGTCTGGCCCCTGAACCTCCGAGACAAATCGAACTTCTCGGCATATAGAAGCATGTACTTGTGCAGCGCTTCGCCGGGAATATGTTCACCTTCCTTAGCCCCAATGTCGTTCGGAAAAGGAAAGTCGGGAAACTCCAGCGATCCAAACAGATTGTTCGTTCGAAGGCCAGGATAGACGTTGTCTTCGCTCCACACACCGCCAAGGGTCTTGTTCGAGTCCAGAATGACGAGCTTGGTATCTGGAGCGCATTGGGTGTATGCTTTTGCGGCGCCGAGACTGGAGAGACCTATAGAGTTATTAGTTGATGGTACGACTGTATTGTGCTTTGAGCAAAGTCAACCTACCAGCGCCAACAAAAACAACCTGGAAGTGCTCTGCTTTCTCCATCGCGGTGGATTCTTCGTCGATGCTTCAAAACGATTATCATAACAATCGCACGGTTGGCACCCATCGAGACATTTATACTCCCCAAACCCATCCCTCGCCTCGTTGGCAAGTGCGCGCGGGTCCCCCAATCCACAGGGCTGACAGCATGCTGCCAATCGGGCTGACCGACGATCCCCAGAGCAACTTCCCAGGAGAGTGCTGGCACTCACATCCTCGACAAGACAAGCCTCTCATCAGTCATCACAACTAAGCTTACCTACGACACGAAACCCTCATTCCAAATTTTGCCTTTGTTCATTCATATCAACCCCAAGCTTGCCCGGAGCAGAGCGACCCATCCATGGCCATGCAATTCGTCTGCCCAACGAACGATTGACTTCAAGAGTCTCGCCCTTTCTCTCCTCATCAGAAAATCACTCTCCAGGCTCGCCTATCTGCATGGTTAATAAGCCCAGAAGTGTCATCTTCGATCGTTTTGATGGTACATGACAACGACGAAGCGAAAATCCTGCTGTATCACTCGTCCGGTCATCGATATGGGGCCGTCAGCCGCAGAGTCGAGAGATTGTGTAGCGTAGGGTCTGGAGGGATTTCGGTAGCGGTGGTAGGGTTGATTGAAGTGTGAATAAAGTTTGACTGGGGTGTCGCTCCTGCTGCATCAGCTCACGTGTGAAGAATTCCATTTCTTCGCGAATTGCTCTTGCTTTGGGAAACGGTCATCATCTTCTTTCAAAACTGGGGAATCTCTCATTTACTCAGCTATACACGTACAAGAATCAAGTGGGAAAGGACTCCTGCCCAGACGCCCATTAAATGCTTCTCCTCGGGCCTCGAGCCAGCACCATCTCAGATATTATCCATACCATGGTGTGATCCCATTACTTGGTAGTGAACCCTTCCATCTTCCGACGCCGGATATCCTCTCGAGCCGCATGAACGCTATCAAAGAAGCTCGGGCATCCAAAGGCATTCTTCTTCGTGCCTGCTGCAGCATGTCCGGTCGTTCCGTTCTCTCCCACACAAGGTGAAGCTGTCCGCAAGCCGTAGAAAATCGTAGACTGAAATCAATGTAGTTTACAGGAAGATCATGCCCATTCCTGAGATCAAACCAAGAACGGTCATGAAGGCGACTGGTAGAAGACTGGTCTCGACGCTTGGAACGGCGGCCATTGGGCCAGCGGCTGCAGAAGACGAAGAGCTGCCGCCAGAGCCGGAGCCGCTGCCAGTGTTACCCTGCTCGTTGGCGTTGGCAGTTGGCGAGGCGGTGACCGTGCCCATGCCGGCAGTACCAGCCTGGGACATCAGAGTCTCGCAAGATCCGGAAGCAGAGGTAGCAGACTTGGTGGCGGCGGCGCCCTTGAAGTCACAGGCATCAGATGCGCTGTTCTGGCTAAGGTAGTACTGGTTGAAGGCAAAGGCGAGCTGCTCAGTGGAGTTGCACATGCTGTAAGCGCCGTACTTGCCAGTGGTGGCGTTGGCAGTGATGCCAGCGCAGATGTCGTCGCCATAGCCACAGACGGTGCCGAAGAGGTCGCTGTAGTCGTCGGTGTCGGTCTGCGAGGTGACAACGCAGCTCAGCGAGTTGTACATGCAGTTGCAGAGCTCCTTGTTGGGCGACGGTGGGAGAGGAGAGGCCTTGGCAGCCCAGTCAGAGCCAGTTGGGCAAGAGGCTGGCGAGTTGGTTGGGCTGTAAGAGGCAGAGTTGACACCAGTTGGCGAAACGCTGGCAAGCTGGGTCTTGAGGTTGTTGAAGTCCTTGAGCGTGGAGACGCTGTTGCCATCAACGGAGACAAGACCGTAGTTGTTGGCCTCCTCGAAGTACATGTAGACGATACCGCCGGACCACACGTCGTTCATCTGGGGGCCGTACAGGGCCTTAACCTCGGTGAATGGGCGGGGCTGGACGTCGTTGCAGCCGTACTCGGCGAAGAACGAGGGCACAGAGTAGGTAGAGAACTCCTTGGTACGGACGTCGTAGCCTGACTCAGTGAACGAAGAATCGCCGCACCACGAGTAGATGTTGTAGCCCCAGAAGTCAATGGCAGCATCCTGGTCACCGCAGTTGAAGTAGTTGGCCATGTTCTCACGGATGTCAGCATCGTCGTTGGTGGCGTATCCCACACCAATGGTGCGGTAGTTCTGGGCCTTGATGTAGGCCTTGGTGTCGCGAACAGCAGCCTTGACGAAAGCGCTAGCGTCGGTGTTGTTTGGGGCGTTCGAGACTTCGTTGCCAGCAAAGAAGCCAAGAACATTGGTGTAGCTGTGCATGGCGTCGACGACAGCCGTGTAGCGCTCGTAGAGAGCGTCGTTCCATGCTGGGGAAGCGCGGTTGATCGAGGAGCCGTCGACTGGAGCAGAAAGATCGGCAATGACATAGATGCCAGCGTCGGCGAGCGCGCTCATGCACTCATCGTGGTTCGAGTCGGGGTTGATCGCGTAAACACGGATGGTGTTGGTGTAAAGCTGCTGGAGGTATGGAATATCTCGCTTGCAGGAGGCTGCGTCGGCCAGAGGGTCGGTGTACGTCTGGTCATCAGAGACAGTGCCATTGCCCGAGTAGTCCTGCTGATATGCGATACCACGCATGTAACTATATCTCTATCAGTACCCATGTTCGCGACCCATGCTTTTTGCGCCGCTCTTACAATTGTGTGCCGTTGTTCTCGTAGAAGAACTTGGAGCCCTTGATGACAATCGAGGGCAAGTCGGCGGCGACGACGCTGTTCGCGAAAAGGCCCGCCGCCGCAATGGCGGTCGAGGCAAGTCCGGCTCCTCTCATAGCGGATAGCAAGTGGTGATTAAAGCTGTGGTGTTGTTGGTACAATGGATGCGGGTGGTTTCGCTTGGTCGATTGGAAGGGATGGCAAGGGTGGTGTGGAATGTGACTAGCACAAGAGGTCTGGTTGTGGCAAAGAACGAGTGAATAGAAACTACGGTTAAGCCAGTCGCGCCAAGGAAAGAGTGGCAGTCAAGCACAAGCAAGAGTGGTTGCCGTGCAAACGAGTGTGAGGAAGAGTTGTTGTTCAGGAGACAAGACGCGGCCGAGCATTCAACCTCTCGGCTTGCGCGTTCTTCGCAGCCCGCCATGCCCGTTTCGACCTGTGGACCTTGCGCCGCCACCGTCGGCGAGATCTTCGTCCTCTGCTGATTGGCGCAGCAGGGAGGCCCTGTTTTCCAATTCATCCATCCAGGGGCACGACTGGAGCGCGGCGAGACGCCGTCCTCTGCGATCAGAAACGCGCGCGTCTGCTGCTGACCAGCCTGTGATTTCTGGAAAGGCTCGAAGAATCGCATCTCACGTGCTCGAGTCCATGACGATTGCGTGGCGTGCGTGCTAATTACAGCAGCACGGGCATGGACAAAACGGCGAGCCGGTCGACTATCGCTTGGCTCAACGCTTTTTCACGAGACTTCACCTCATAGATCGTCCCTCTTGGCCGTCTGGATAGCCGGGCACCCGGTGGCGACCACATGCTTCCAAATGGCAATGCAATGGATGATGACAGTAATGTGAGTATAAAGATTTGAAAGAGTGGAGCAGATGGCAAGAGACCGACGAGGGACCGCACAGCAATGGCAGACGATGCTCAAGACGCGGCCTTCTTCATGAAACGAGTCAGATCTAGATTGCTGATGTCGGCATCCTCCCAGTATTCAATACTTTGTCGATGTACGCCACGGTTGAGCAAGGTACGTGGTAAGCACATGAGGTTCATAGCTGTGAGCTTGAAGATGGTGTTGGACAAGAGCTCGAGAGTGGCCAATTCGATCTGAGGCGTCATGAGTTTCTATACTAACGCAGGTACCAACTCAACCATATGCGGGGTTTGATAACCCCGAAACTCGAGTCAAGGTGGATGATGTTGTCGAAATCAAGGCAGATGCATGCTGTGGTCGATCATAGACGTGTAGGCTGGTACATATGTCTTCTATGATACCCTCGTGCTATGTCTGCGCCTCAACGGTGATGCTGTGGTTACGGACACCCGCCACAGGTGGTGTGCAGACGTGCAGCTCAAGTGTTTCAGACTTCATGCTGTGCATAAGCTCGACGGTACTGGCCGGCTGTGCGCGGAAGCTAAGCAGTGTGTGTCCAGTCGTTGAGCTCAAAGGGACATGTAAGATATTGCATTGGGCGACATGCGTGCTATGAACGGCTGGTGGACAGAGCCTCCATCTTACGGGCTGCAGGACCTTACGAAGTTTATTGAACTCAAGCTGACGGCCGGAGAAGAAATGCTGGAGAAAGTGTTCAACTGGAGTTGGATTTGCGAGAACAATGCGATTGTGGCAAGGCTAGCGGAGGAGTGAGTGAGTGACACGCGAGGGGAGTGGAATACGGCTGGGGCAAAAATAGAATCGATAGCAGCACTCCGCAGAAGTACCCTTGAAAGTCTCCGTTTTGCCACAGCGGATGCGCACAGCAAGGCACGTTTCGCAGCAGTTGCTGTGCATCTGCAGCAGACGCTTGGCTTGATACTGCAAAGATGCGTAACGAATCGTCGATAAGCAGAGCGCGATAACACGGCGGAGGTAAGAAGCAGGTGGACAGGGATGGCGTCCATGATATCGGGGGATTTGGTTGACGGCGCCGTTGCTGGCAAAGGCTGGGCGAAGTGGCAGCGAAGGCGTTGGCTCCGGCAGTGTCGTCGAAAATCAGGAGGGCGGCGGCCTGTCAGAGAGAAGAACAGGCCAGGAGGGCCCACCGCGCGGAAGAGATGGTGGTTTAGCCGGGCGGATGGTTTGTCGTGGCCCAGCGTTTTGAGAGGCCAAGCGAGCTGCAAAATCGAATTGGCGGCGCCCCTTTTGCCTTCCCTGCTCGCATCGTCGCCCGCTTCCACGGCACGCCACGCCAGCGTCGTTCTTTCTTCGCCGCTCCTCGTGTTTCTCCATCACACCTCCTCACCTCCATCTCGCCTCAGCGGTATTGGGGATTGTTGTCTGTCTGTCTGTTTGTATCGTCACTCGTTTGCTGCTGCATCCAGGCCGAGAAGGATTCCCCAGCTGTGCGACCAGCCGCGCACCTGCCGCCGGCCCACCAATCACCGCCCACGCTACAGGAGAGCATTGGGCGGGCGCCATCAACGCGCGTTCTCACAGCAACAGCCTGCTGCTCTTCCTTCACCACCACCACCCACCCGCATCACCGCGGCGCCGACGTCTGTCTGCGCCTCTGTTGTTTCGAGTGCTGCGCTGGGCAACACACCTGCCACCTCGCTCGCTGAACTGAACCGACCCTTCCCTCTGCACCACCGCTCCAGCGCCTGCCGCCCGTCGCTGCAGCGCGCTCTTGCTGGCTCTGCCGCCCGTTCAACGCTCGCTCGCTTCTTTGTGCACCGCTCGACGAACCCGCTCGCTCTCAAAGGCCCACCACCGCCGACCGCACCTTAATCCCGACCGCTGCAAGGCACTCCCGCATCTCCATGGTCGACGCCTGAACAAGGTACGTCTGTCTGCCAGCACCGCAGCAACTGTCGCAGCGCTGTTTCACCTCCCGCCGCCCCTGGCATGTGCTTGTTTGCGCCCGCCCATCAACTCTCGCGTCTCTTCACGATCTCAATTGCTGACGCATCCGCCCAGTAATATCTAATTCACCACCTCCACCATGGCCCAACCCCATCAGGGCGGCTATGACGATGGCTACGGCGGCCATCACGCCGACAGCTACTACCAAGATGACCAGGCCGCCTACTACGACCAGCATGGCTACGGCCAGGGCCAGCACGATGGATACTACGATGACAATGGCTACTATCAAGCCGGCCACGATGGATACCAGCACGACGGCTACTACGACGCTGGCCAGCACGGCTATCAAGATGAGTACTACAACGATCAGTACTACGACCAAGGTGCTCCCGCTGCGGGCCAGTATCAGCAACAAGGTCGCGGATACGGTCAGCGCAAGGGCCGCCGCGGTCACGACTCCGAAGAGGACTCGGAGACTTTCAGCGATTTCACCATGAGATCCGACATGGCCCGCGCCGCTGAGATGGACTACTACGGACGCGGCGACGAGCGATACAACTCATACGGAGATGGCGCAGGCCGTGGATACCGACCACCATCATCACAAGTTTCGTATGGTGGCAACCGCTCATCTGGCGCTTCAACGCCAGTCTACGGCATGGACTACTCGAGCGCTCTCCCAGCTGGCCAAAGGTCTAGGGAGCCATACCCAGCTTGGACTTCGGATGCCCAGATTCCTCTGTCAAAGGAGGAGATCGAGGACATCTTCCTCGACCTGACCGCCAAGTTCGGTTTCCAGCGTGACAGCATGCGAAACATGTTTGACCATCTCATGACCCTCCTCGATTCGCGTGCCTCACGCATGTCTCCCAACCAAGCTCTCCTTTCCCTCCACGCCGACTACATTGGTGGCGAGAACGCCAACTTTAGGAGATGGTACTTCGCAGCACATCTCGACCTCGACGACGCAGTCGGGTTTGCCAACATGAAACTCGGAAAGGCCAACAGGGCGACTAGGAAGGCTCGCAAGGCAGCCAAGAAGAAGAACGCCGGAGCCGACCCACAGAACGAAGAGCAGACTCTGGAGAGCCTCGAAGGGGATAACAGCCTGGAAGCCGCAGAGTACCGCTGGAAGACTCGCATGAACCGCATGTCTCAGCACGACAGAGTCCGCCAAATCGCTCTCTACCTGCTCTGCTGGGGCGAGGCGAACCAGGTCCGTTACATGTCAGAGGTTCTCTGCTTCTTGTTCAAGTGCGCAGACGACTACTACCACTCTCCAGCGTGCCAGAACCGCGTCGAGCCGGTCGAGGAGTTCACGTACCTGAACAACTGCATCACGCCACTGTACAACTACTGCAGAGATCAGGGTTACGAAGTTTACGAGGGCAAGTATGTCCGGAAAGAGCGTGATCACAACAAGATCATCGGATACGACGACATGAACCAGCTCTTCTGGTACCCTGAGGGCATTGAGCGGATCGTCTTCGAAGATAAGACCCGACTGGTCGATCTCCCTCCAGCGGAGCGATACGAGCGTCTCAAGGACGTCGTCTGGAAGAAGGCCTTTTTCAAGACGTACAAGGAGACTCGTTCCTGGTTCCACATGTTGACCAACTTCAACCGTATCTGGATCATCCACGTCTGTATCTTCTGGTTCTACACCGCCTTCAACTCGCCCACTCTGTACACCAAGAACTACCAGCAGCAGCTTAACAACCAGCCGCACGGGTCTGCCCACTGGTCCGCGGTAGCTCTCGGTGGTACTCTGGCTTGTCTGATTCAAATTCTGGCTACTCTGGTCGAATGGATGTACGTTCCCCGGCGATGGGCTGGCGCTCAGCACTTGACGAAGCGTCTGTTGGTTCTGATTGTCATGTTCGTCATCAACATTGCTCCATCGGTCTACATCTTCGGTGTCTCGCAGACAGGCAAGGTCGCTCTTATTCTGGGCGTCGTCCAGTTCCTGATTGCGCTTGCTACCGTCTTCTTCTTCGCCATCATGCCTTTGGGAGGCCTCTTTGGAAGCTACCTCAACGGCAAGCGACGACAGTATGTTGCCAGCCAAACGTTCACGGCCAGCTGGCCACGACTTCGCGGCAACGACATGTGGATGTCTTACGGTCTTTGGGTCCTCGTCTTCGCGGCCAAGCTTGCTGAGTCCTACTTCTTCCTGACTCTCTCGCTCCGTGATCCCATCCGTATTCTGTCCACGATGGACATCCAGCACTGTCTTGGAGACAACCTCATCGGCAGCGTTCTCTGCTACCGACAGCCAACTGTCCTGCTCATCCTCATGTACTTCACGGACTTGATTCTGTTCTTCTTGGATACCTACCTCTGGTACGTCATCTGGAACTGCGTCTTCTCCGTGGCTCGGTCGTTCTACCTCGGTGTTTCTATCTGGACTCCTTGGAGGAACATCTTCTCGCGTCTGCCGAAGCGTGTCTACTCCAAGATCCTGGCCACCACGGACATGGAGATCAAGTACAAGCCCAAGGTGCTTATCTCTCAGATTTGGAATGCGATTGTCATCTCCATGTACCGCGAGCACTTGCTCGCCATCGACCACGTCCAGAAGCTGCTCTACCACCAGGTCCCATCCGAGCAGGAAGGCAAGCGCACCCTGCGTGCTCCAACTTTCTTCGTGTCTCAGGAGGACCACTCGTTTAAGACCGAGTTCTTCCCAACGCAGTCGGAGGCCGAGCGTCGTATATCATTCTTCGCTCAGTCGCTGTCTACGCCAATTCCTGAGCCGCTGCCAGTTGACAACATGCCTACCTTCACGGTCATGATTCCCCACTACAGCGAAAAGATCCTCCTGTCTCTCCGTGAGATCATCCGCGAGGACGAGCCATACTCCCGTGTCACCATGTTGGAATACCTCAAGCAGCTTCATCCTCACGAGTGGGATTGCTTCGTTAAGGACACGAAGATTCTGGCCGATGAGACGTCCCAGTTCAATGGCGACTACGAGAAGAGCGAGAAGGACGCGCAGAAGAGCA
The DNA here is from genome assembly GCA_002786025.1 of Zasmidium citrigriseum. Lineage (NCBI taxonomy): Eukaryota > Fungi > Ascomycota > Dothideomycetes > Mycosphaerellales > Mycosphaerellaceae > Zasmidium > Zasmidium citrigriseum. The sequence continues at coordinate 1,135,677 of NHNW01000005.1, read as the reverse complement.
AGATTGATGACCTTCCATTCTACTGCATCGGTTTCAAGTCTGCTGCTCCTGAGTACACCCTCCGCACTCGTATCTGGGCCTCCCTCCGCTCGCAGACTCTGTACCGCACGATTTCTGGCTTCATGAACTACAGCCGTGCCATCAAGCTGCTCTACCGCGTTGAGAACCCTGAAGTCGTCCAGATGTTTGGTGGCAACTCTGACAAGCTTGAGCGTGAGCTCGAGCGCATGGCCCGCCGCAAGTTCAAGATCGTCGTCTCCATGCAGCGATACGCCAAGTTCTCCAAGGAGGAGCGCGAGAACGCCGAGTTCCTCCTCCGTGCCTACCCCGACCTGCAGATTGCCTACCTTGACGAGGAACCGCCAACCCAGGAGGGCGAGGACCCACGACTCTTCTCTGCCCTTATCGATGGTCACTCTGAGATGATGGAGAACGGCATGCGTCGTCCCAAATTCCGCATCATGCTTTCTGGCAACCCCATTCTCGGTGACGGCAAGTCGGACAACCAGAACCACTGCTTGATCTTCTACCGTGGCGAGTACATCCAGCTCATCGACGCTAACCAGGACAACTACCTTGAGGAGTGCTTGAAGATTCGATCCGTCCTTGCTGAATTCGAAGAGATGACGACTGATAACGTCTCGCCATACACTCCTGGTCTGCCACCCACCAAGTTCAACCCAGTTGCCATTCTCGGTGCCCGTGAATACATCTTCTCTGAGAACATCGGTATTCTTGGTGACGTCGCTGCCGGAAAGGAACAGACATTCGGTACCCTCTTTGCTCGTACCCTGGCTCAGATCGGTGGCAAGCTTCATTACGGACATCCTGACTTCCTCAACGGTATCTTCATGACTACTCGTGGCGGTGTCTCCAAGGCTCAGAAGGGTCTTCACCTGAACGAGGATATCTACGCTGGTATGAACGCCATCCTCCGTGGTGGTCGCATCAAGCACTGCGAATACTATCAGTGCGGCAAGGGTCGTGATTTGGGCTTCGGATCTATCCTGAACTTCACCACCAAGATTGGAACTGGTATGGGTGAGCAGATGTTGTCTCGCGAGTACTACTACCTCGGCACGCAACTTCCTCTGGATCGCTTCCTGTCCTTCTACTACGCTCACCCTGGTTTCCACGTCAACAACTTGTTCGTCATGTTGTCGGTGCAGCTCTTCATGTGGTGCTTGCTCAACTTGGGTGCGCTCCGCCACGAGACCATCACTTGCAACTACAACAGGAACGTGCCAGAGACGGATCCACTCTACCCCACGGGCTGCGCTAACATTATCCCTATCATGGATTGGGTTCAGCGTTGTATCGTGTCCATCTTCATCGTCTTCTTCATCTCTTTCGTCCCACTGACGATTCAAGAGTTGACAGAGCGTGGATTCTGGAGAGCCGCTACCCGTCTGGCCAAGCACTTCTCGTCGCTTTCACCACTCTTCGAGGTGTTCGTCACTCAGATCTACGCCTACTCTCTGCAGCAAGATCTGTCCTTCGGAGGTGCTCGCTACATCGGTACTGGACGTGGTTTCGCCACTGCACGCATGCCGTTCGGTGTCCTCTATTCGCGATTTGCCAGCCCTTCGATCTACCTTGGTGCTCGTCTCCTGATGATGCTCCTGTTCGGTACGCTGACGGTTTGGGGCTACTGGCTGCTTTGGTTCTGGGTGTCTTTGCTGGCTCTCTGCATTTCGCCCTTCCTCTTCAATCCTCACCAGTTCGCATGGTCCGACTTCTTCATCGACTACCGCGAGTTCCTGCGATGGCTGTCTCGAGGAAACACCAAGGCCCACTCTGCATCCTGGATTGGTTTCGTCCGTCTCTCGCGTACGCGTCTTACTGGTTTCAAGCGCAAGGCGCTCGGCGAGCCATCTGCCAAGTTGTCTGGCGACACACCAAGGGCTCACTTCACCAACGTTTTCTTCAGTGAAATCATTGGGCCGCTTGTCTTGGTCGCCGTGACGCTCATCCCCTACCTGTACATCAACGCTGGGACTGGTGTCGTCCAAGAGAACAACCGTGGCAAGGATCTCACGCCAACCAACTCCCTGATCCGTATCGCCATTGTTGCCTTCGCTCCAATCGGTGTCAACGCTGGTGTCGCTGGTGGATTCTTCGGCATGGCCTGCTGTATGGGTCCAGTCCTTAGCATGTGCTGCAAGAAGTTCGGTGCCGTCCTCGCTGCCATTGCACACGCCATCGCTGTCATCATGCTTCTGGTGTTCTTCGAAGTCATGTTCTTCTTGGAAGGCTGGAGCTTTACCAAGGCTCTTTTGGGAATGATCGCCGTCGTCGCCATCCAGCGCTTCGTCTTCAAGCTGATCATCGCCCTTGCTCTTACCAGAGAGTTCCGCGCGGACACCTCCAACATAGCATGGTGGACTGGCAAGTGGTACGCGCTTGGTTGGCACACCCTCTCGCAGCCAGGACGTGAGTTCCTGTGCAAGATCACCGAGATGGGCTTCTTCGCTGCCGACTTCGTCCTTGGCCACTTCCTCCTGTTCTTCATGCTGCCACCGCTCCTGATCCCATACATTGACAAGTTCCACTCTGTCATGCTCTTCTGGCTGCGTCCAAGGTACGTTACGATCACATCTTAGAATCTTGAACATCTGCTGACTATCTCATAGCCGTCAAATCCGACCACCAATCTACTCGCTGAAGCAGTCGAAGCTCCGTCGCCGACGAGTTATCCGCTACGCCATCCTCTACTTCACGATGTTTGTGCTGTTCTTGGTGCTCATCATCGGTCCAGTCATCCTCAAGAAGTTCACAACCTTCAGCGTGGACCTCCCAATGAACCTCCAGCAGCCATCTGACTGGAACAACAACGACACCTCCGGCAAGCACACCGGTACTGGTGTCAAGGGTGGTGGTTCATCTCCATCCGCCACTGCGAGTGCCGGCGAGAAGCTCGTTAGGCACATGATGTTCACGTACGACTCATAGATGGGCGGATCGACCCCTTTTGACGGCCGAAGCGACGACGTTTCACGCCTCTCCTACCAACCACACATACACAACCCCGTGCGAAATTGCAAATGTCTCTGTACCAACAGCATCACCGAAGAACCGGACAATGAGCGGCCGACGCAGGAAGTACAAAGCATGTCGGCCGGGGTAATGAAGAGGCTGTAATCATTTCTCCATCAAGCATATGGGGCTTTTGCATGGGAATACCGGGCATTGAGAGAGATGGGAAAGGGAACAGGCGCAACAAAGATTTGATTTTGTCCTTTGACATTCTTCTACTACGGCGAAAAATAAGTTATTACACACTACGACTGGAAAGGGCCTCTTTGGCAAATGGAGTTTTCTACATCTTAACACTTGTCAGAGCCTTTTTCTTTTGGGAGGATGGATTGCATGGGAGATCATTCGATATGGTCTAGTATAGAAAGGCAATTCAATGCTCAAGTGACATGGTAAAGAAATGTTCTTCCACCTCTTCATCTATCATTGCTCATCGCGGGCTTCCTTCGTAACTCACGTGACTTCTAGATTGCAGCGGGTCCTGAATCCTGAAAGGGCTCAGTGTGCACTCAGTCAAAGGCCATCCCTAGCAATTATTGACATTGGCTCAAGGGCATGAGCTCATGACGAAAGAGCCCTTTCAGGCCTGAGAGTCGTAGAAGACGAGGAAAACGTGCTTGAGGAGCAAACGCAGGCAGGGCAGATGCGACTGACGACTTTGCGAAGGCTGTCATTTCAAAATATCTCTATCTCGTGAGCCTGGTAACTTTACCTGTTGGTCTCCAATTCCCCGTTTATGCCCCTTGGCCTGGGAATCTAGGCAGACGCCCCAGGGCCTCCTCGACCTGCTCCTCACGCGATGCATCTATATCGCCAACCACGCTGTCGGTTCTTGTCTCCTGCGCCATCAGCACCATCCACATCTTCTCCTCATCTCCCAACGAATCGACGTCCATCACAATGCTGTCAGTCAACACCCCATTCACCAAACCCATCACATGCTGCAAATGCCCAGAAAACCCATCCTACCGGTTCCGGGATCGCTGCACTTGTGAAGCCGCGGCGGAGGAGTAATGGTCGTCATACCCAACCATATGGTCTTGCAACTCATCGCGTAAACGTGCCGATGCATCGTCGTCCTGGTCGATGGTCGCTGGGTCGTCTTTTGCATCGTCGGTGGAGTCGAGTGTGGAGTGTGCGGCGGTCCAGTCGTGCATGGATTGCATGATTTGCGGATCGACGGGGAGGTGTTCGTAGTCGGGTTGGAGAGGGCTGGCGGTGTATTGGAGACCTTGCATGGGGGCTGTTGGGGCGCGTTGTTGGCGGGAGGCGCCTGGGACGGTGTCGGAGGAGTCTGCTGAGGCTGTGACTGTTTGGCGGGGCGTGCGGTTCGAGGAGTTCGAAGTGCTTGGTTCGAGGGTTGGCGTACGGCCTTTTGTTGAGAATGTTGATGGAGGCTTGGGTGTGGTGGAGTCTTTGCATTCGGTGCAGTTCCGGATCGCGGAGCTCACAGTCTCCTTAATCCGCACCCAGTGATACTTCTCTGCGATGCTGGCTGTCGTTTTGTTGATCCCGCCGTGTGATTGTGCGTGCATGTTGCGGGCGATCTCGTATTGCTTGTGTGGATCCGAGATGACCTCCTTGCCTTTTAGCATGAGCTTGTCGTCGTCGCCATCGCCGTTCTCGTTGGGTACGAGTCGGTAGTGCGTTGCCGCTGAGCGTAATCGAGACTTCTCTGCTCGATCAGAGCCGTTCGGGTACGTGCCGTTCTTGAGGTAAAAGCGGATCTTCTCAAACCGCTCCTCACTGACATACTCGTCGCCCTCGCCACCGAGTTCCCGGCCAAAGATAATGGCATCAATAAACTGATCCGGGTAACTCTTCAAATTCCCACAGCCCTTGACTCGTCCAATCCGCTTGAAGCCTAAAGCATCCCAAATCCGTAACGAAGCCACATTCGTCTCATAAACCAGATTGAAAACCGAGTAAGTATACCCCAATTTCGGCGCCCACTCAAGATACCCCTCCCCCATCAACCTCCCCACACCACGATTCCTCGCCGCATCCGTGACCAAAAAGCCCCCATTACACACATGACTGCTCCGGCCAGGATAATTCGGCTTGATATAGAAACTCCCCAGACACTCCTTAGCCCAATCCACACCCCGCTCCTCCATCTGCGTGACCTCCTCAGGCGTCTGAATATCTCCCATAATCATGATCGCGCCGAAGTTGGCGAACCAGTACATCCCGAAGATCGAGAGTGCCATGGGCTCCATCATGGGGTATGTATCGCCCTTTTCGATCTCCATGTTCAGTAACTCGCAGAGGTAGGCTGTCAGGTGCGGGGGTACTTGGTGTGGAGAGGAGAACGGGACGAGGGTCGCTTGGGTTGTGCGATCGCGGAGGGTGACTGTTCGAGGGGTGATGTCTTCTGGGAGAGCGCCATACGGTTCGGGGAAGGGTTGTGCGCCGGTGGTGCGGTAGATGGGTTGTGCGGTCGGGTCGTCGAGCATCGCCGGCATGGTGGGCGTTGGCGGGTATGATCGTGTGCACTAGGCACACTGATCTATTCATGTTAATCAATTGTTAGCTATCATTGAATTATCGGACGCTTTCGATGCGTCAGGAGCAAAAAGCAGCTGTGTGGTGGCATGACCGCCGTGTCTCGTCTAGACACTGCTGAATCCGCCACTGTCGCAAGACATTTTGCCATTTTGTAGCAAAGTGATTGAAGCTGAGAAGACGTACCTGTGAAGTTGAAGTTGTCGTGGTTCGATGCGCAATGGCGGACTGTGTTCTTCGGAACAGTGACCAGCACTTGCATCCGCAAGCCAGGTCACGCTAAGCAGGGGTCCAAAGTCTTGGCATGGATCATGTGTTTTGAGTTGGAGAAGGAGCGACAAGCAAGTGAATGTCTAGAATTCACGGCAAGTATGGAATGATGAGAACGGTTCTTGGAGAATATATTCGTTGTGACTCAACATTTACATCTTCAGCTCCTCGGGCCTGTCGATCCTTCGTCCATCTTCCGAGGCTGAGATGGCGGTATCATTAATGCACTGTATTGACAGGCACAACATCAGATTGTTCCATTCGTCCGTACTTCGTACCGTGCATCGAATGTAGTAGCAGGGCGTCAAGCATGATATTGATCCGTGCAACGATTCCATGAGCCAGCGCCGACTTCTTGGCTTCAATCGTGAGCCCGCAGCGGGCGCTGGAACATCTGGCGAGAAGAGGGGATTAGACAGCACTCGTGCACTGTCAGATGTTTATGCGATTCTCGAGTCAACCATAACGCCCTTGCCTTGGGTCCTCTGCAACTCTTCACCTAGCTCAGCAAAAGATGGGGCTTGGACTTGACGAAACCCTACTTTCCAGCCACAACGGAGGTTTAGAAAGACAATAGTAATTCCGCAATCTTCTCGATTTTCATGGCTCGTACTTTCCAGCCGGGTATCTTATCTTCTATGCCCAAAAACGCCTCCCAAAGACGCCTCTACTATGCCTTTGATGCCTGCTTTCCATCTCCAGCTCTAACATTCTTCCTCCCAAAATATCCCCTCTGTCGAAATGCTATTACGATCCCACATACCAAACCTCCACACCCATAATCTCAAACTTCGATCCCTCATCACTAAGCTTCTCGTTCCCGAATGTCGGACACGTATCGCTGACTCCGTTACTCAAGCTCTGGTCCAGCCACAGCCCATAGTGCCCGTCTCCTCCCCCGACGGAGAGGTAGTCTTGCTGGCAGTAGACTTGGAAGTCGTTCTCGCCGGTATACGGGAATGCTTTGAAGCGTATTCTTTCTGGTGTCGCGGTGCCAGTCGCGTGGCCGTTCGTAGGCGGGTTCAAAGACGCAAGGGATGCAGAGGAGCCGTTTCGTGCTATACCGATCGTTGTCATTCGCTGGGCGTGCGTGGTGTCTGCGCTGGGTGGAGGAGGAAGGTCTATGAGGTCTGGGATCGCGGGGAGGATCAGTGCGCGCCAGAGGAAGCACTCGCCGTTGCCGAAGTAATGTGGTTGCGGTTTGGGTGCTTCGGAGAGGTAGGCGCCGAAAGTGCCACCTGTGGAGTCACGGACCACGACAACGAAGCCGCCGCGCTTGCCTCTGTATTGGTCGCAGAGACCGTAGAGGGTTGAGAGGGTGCTGCCGTTTTGCTCGACGGAGTAGATGAGTTTCCAGTTGTCCATGAGCTGTAGGCGTGGTGGGAGGAGTAGTCTGATCTCTTCTGCCACGGCTTTCCTCAGCAACCTCGCTTTTGATGTCGTGCCTTGCTTGTATCCACTCAGAGTCAGAGGCGTCAAAGGCGGAGGCTGAAACGGCGATTTCCTCCTCTTGGGAGCCGTCGGTGGGTGGTAGACACCCAACGTAGGGTCGGTCATGGAGCCGTTGTAATTCGCACTCAGTGCTCGAGCAAGCGGGGTGGGAGCCTCGTCTTCTGACAGCCGCCGGACGAGACCCTTGACGGTGTATGAAACAGGTTCGGTGAAGTAGGAGAGCGTGCTCATGAAGGGGTTCTGGTAGTGCGGTTGGGGAGGCTGAAGGGGAGGACGTGGATCCGAGTCTTTCGTGTCGGTGGACATGGTGAAATGCCGTTGACTAGTGCGTGTCGACGTGTGACTAAGGCGGTGGAGTTTGTGGAGTACCAATTGGCATGGTCTCCCTCTTAGCAGGCCGATCACAGATGAATCGCAACCTTCGCGGGCGTCTGAGGCGCCGTTGAGACAAGCACAGCGACCTTGCATGCTTGTCCCCAGCCAGCCGTGCGGCTCTGACGGCCCGAGGTGGAGGTGAGCTGCTTGGGGAAGGTACAAGATCAGGACATTCACTGGCCGACGGAAGATCACAAGACAAACATGAGATGATAGTGGTGACAATCTGACTCCGCTCATAAGCGTCAATTCGTCGTTCCTCGTTTCATGCGGCTAGTGGTAACAATATAGTACACATTCATCGGCCGTCTTCAATGTACAAGTGTTCCTCCCATTTCCCAAGAGACTGCCATTTCCTCCTCTCTCCAATGCCCTCGCAGTACGTTTGTAGATCCACCTCTGTCTTGCAGGCGTTTGTGTGTTGTTGGTGTTGTCGACTCAAATCGAATGCACGCGACGGTGCTGCTGAAGTCGGGATGCACGGTAAGTCTTCCTGACAGTGAAGAACTGCTTGCGCTCGGAGTCCTAGTCGAGCGATCGTTCACTGACGGCTCCGCTGGCTTCTTGCACGCTCGATCTTCGGGACTCTGCCCTCTCAAGACGTGCTCTCAATTCCTCGTTCTCGAGGCTGGCTTCTTCGAGCCGTTGTCTGGCGCCACGACGATCCAGCAGTCGGGCTTCTCGCTCAGCTTTGAGTCGCTTTTCCAACTCTTTCAAGCGGTGATTCCATCGAACATCGTTGGCCTGCACCGGCACTTGCTGAAGCATAATGGGTTGTGGACGTGGTGGAGGCTCGTCGTTGGGGATCTGAATCTGCTCGACTGCTGATGTCGAGTGATGTCGGAAAAGGTTGTTCACCAGGTTTCTGGCTGGGCTGTATGGCGACTTGCCGTTCGAGCCGCCGCTGCTCGATTGACGCCGTAGGTGCTCAGGGTTTTGCTGTGTTTCTTGGTTGATGAGTTGCTGTGCCATGGCACTTGGATACTGGCGGTGCAGCTTCAGCTCCGACCTAAGGAGCTTCATGTCCGCCTTGAGCTTTGCCAACTCCTCGCTGCCTTTGACGCTCTTGGTGCTGACGCTGCGGCTTGCCTGAGGTCGCTGTGCAGCCTCTTCGACCATCGCATTCTGGGTGTCTTTGACTGCACGCTCGATAGCGTCCATCCTGCGAACGCGGATCTCCAAGTTGTGCTCGATGGTTTGGTAGTCTCTCCACAGGTCCTTCTCAATGCTACGGATTCGGACCTTGAAACTGCCGATGAGAGCCTCGATGGTCTTGACGGCTGAGATGATGTTCTTGTTGAAGCTTTGCAGGTTCTTGCTGATGACCTCTGCGCTTGGTAGCTCGCCGTTGACGAGACTGTGGTTCTGTGCCCAGTCCGAACCGCAAAGGGTTGAGAGTCGGTTCCAGAGCGCCAGGAGCAGGTTGTTTCGCTCATGCAGCTGCTCACGGTATTGTTGTTCGAGCGACGCCATCTTGCGCCTGTCTTGTGTGAGGACTGTCTCCAGCTCAAGTACGCGTGTCTCTTTCTGTGCGATAGTTCGCAGGTGTGTTGCTTGGCCACTGTGTGCCTTCTCGAAACGTTCGAGATCGTGTTTGCGTGACGTGCGCTCCTTTTCGAGGAGGTCCGAAAGTCGCCGTGATTCGAGACTGGTGCTCTCCAGCAAGCCATCGCGGTGTCGAAGCAGGCGATCTTTGTCGGAGATGTCCATCCGTGCTCTTTCGAGCGCATTGGTCGTCTGTTCCAAGTCTCTCTGGAGCTTCTCGATATCGGCGAGGAGTGTGGCTTTGGTGCCATTGGCGTCTCCCAAGATGTTGCGAAGGGCTTGTTCGAGCTCTTCCAGCTTCTGTTTCCAGCTGCCAGCTTCGACTTCTTTGGCGGACAGGGAACGACGGAGTTTCCTAACTTCGTCCTTTGTCTTCGCACTTTCTGCGTTGAGGTCGTCGAGCACTTTCTGGACTTCTTCCTTGGACTTGTTTTCCAGGATGTCGCGTTGCTGACGTTCTTCGACCACGCTTTCCTCCATCTCGCGCATTTTCTCCTGCTCGTCTTGTATAGTTTGCTGAGCGGCTTCGAGCGCGTTCTCGAGCTCGCCGATCTTGATCTTGTCTCCTTCTTGCTCCTCGCGCAAGAATGTGATCTCTGAATGGAGGCTTTCCAGCGTGATTTCAAGCTTTCGATTCTTTGAATCAAGCTCGCTGCATTTCTGCTCCCATTTCTGCAGCTCGTCTTCGGCTTCAGACAGTTGCTGTTCCAGAGTTTCAATCGTGCGCGTGTTACGCTCTTTGAGATCCTCCAGGTTGTTGACTCTCGCTGTGAGTTGGCGGAGCTCGTTCTGTAGACCTTTGTAGTCGTCGGTGGTGGTTTGGAGCTTGGAGCCCGTCTTCTGCAGCTTCCTCTCCGTTTCTTGAAGTTCGGCGTCAAGCATCTTCTTCTCCTCATCCAAAGCTTGAATCTCTTCAAGTGCCTCCTGCTTGAGAGCCGCATACTCTGATTCCTGCTCCTGGTAGGCCTGCAGTGCATCGTCGCGCTCCTTTTGCAATTTGACGAGGTCTTCTCGGCATTCGTTGAGTTCGTCCTCCATGCCTTTGTAGTCACTCTCGATGACTTCGACGTAGTGCAAGTACTTCTGATGAGTACGATCAAGCTCCTGATACTTGATCCGAAGTTCGGCATTCGCGTCTCGCAGTTGCCCCTCCTTCTTGTCCCACTCATCGCGCTCAGCTTCAGTCACTTGTGTGTGGTCGCTAACCCTTGACTGGCTTCGCTGGTGAGCTCTTGAGATGGAACGATCAAAGATGCTTTCGCCAGCGAGGGATCTTGCACCGCCGTCGCTCTTGCGCTGGAGCAGCTTCAAGTCTTCGATCTCTTGTTGTAGCCGTTCGCGTTCGCGATTGCGGGACGTCAGCATGCTAGTCTGAGCACCCAGGTCGCGTCTGAGTTCGGCGTTTTCGTGTTTGAGTTGTTCGATGAGAGCACCTGATTCGGCGTTCTCCATGCTTTCGACGAGATCGGCCTCGGGGTCGCTTGCTGGGCTTTGCGCTGGGCCAACTCGGCTCCTGCGTCTCCTGTCGGTTTGATTGTGATGAGTTGCTGATGGTGATGCGATCTGCAGGCGTAGAGCGGTGATCTCGTCTCGAAGCTTGCTGGCGTCTTCCTCTGCCTGCTCGCGTCGTCCAGTCTCGGCATTGAGAAGGTCCTGCCACATGTCCATGGTCTCCTTCATGCCAGCGGTATCTTCACCGCGCTTGCCGGCCATGCTACGCATGTGCTCGGCCATCTTTCGCTTCTCGAGCTCTTTCGTCATGACCTCATCGCGGAGTGTCGTGACTTGGTTTTCGGAATGATCCAGCTGCTGTCGCAGATAGAGGATCTCTTCGTGCATTTCTGCTTGCAAGGTCGGATCGTCGTCTTCGTCCTCCTTGGTTGACTTGTGTTGTCGAGCTTCAGTCAGGGCCTCCTCCTGCTCGCTGATCTTCTGCTCCATCTCGCGCATCTTGCGTCGCATTGCTTGAGACTCTTTTCGCTCATTGGCGAGGTCGGTCTGTAGCTGCACATTCTTCTCGATGAGGTCTTTGACGCCATCATCGGAGCGAGTCTGTAGTGCTTGGTCGAGGAAGTGGATCTTCAGCTTCAAGTCGAAGTTCTCCTTGGTGAGCTTGTCGATCTTGGTGTTTTGCTCCTTGAGCGTCAGGGCCCTACGCGGACGGTCGAGGATGCTGAGAGTGCTGCTGTCGAGGCCACTGGACGACATGGGCCGACGTGCTGGTGATGAGGAGCGGTTCCGGAGACGGAAGTCTCTAGCGACCGTCTCGGGAACTTGGATGCTCTGCACATGCTGGGCGATGGCAGTGTCGGTAGGCGCGTCGAAGTGGGAGGTAGTAGTGGTGGTGGTCTTTGCGCGTGGGGTCTCGGGACGGTCATCGTCCTGCGCGTCGAATGAAGAGAGGTCGTCGGCGATGGAAGAGGTGTTCAGGCTGCCGAAGCTGGGCAGGCGCGGGAGAGTGTCGTCCATTTTGGAGGCGGCGCAGATGGAGGAGAGGGTGCTGCGGGTCGCATTGATGGTGATGAAGTGGGGCTTCTCGGGCGACGGCGGGCAGGTGACGACGGAGGGCAGCGTCGACACACTGTCCACACGTGCGAGGTATTTCGTCGAGCGGCGAAAGACTTTCTTTGCGCGACGCTCGAGGGTGATGCCCTTGCGGGTGAGCGCGTCCTCAAGCTGCGTGAGGAAGGAGTGCATGGTTCTAACCTGCATTAGCGCGCCGCGTCGATCGCCGTTGTGCAGGGCTGAGTTTAGCCGAAACTTACCCGGTGAACTTTGTTCTTTCTCTGAGTTTATTTGTGAACTTTGATGGTTGGAAGGCGCTTTTGATGGTTCGGATGATGGGAGAGAAAGAGAGAAGGAACAGCAAGCTGGGAGCGAACTTAACACGTACGCGCTGCCCGGCGCGGCCCTTATCACGCCCGCCACGGAGGCAAGCTCACCCAGACACCGACCTCGACTTCTCGACTCTATCCCCAGGAAAGTATTGGGATCCAGGTCACTGTATCGATCGATCAGACCTTGATAGCAGTGGCTATGTGTTGGGGACAGCTGTAGATAATACCATCCACCTCTCCATATGTGATAAACGATCAAGGGCTATCAGGGCATCAACTTCCTACACCCAGGTGAGCCTTCCAAGGGCGCTTCCTACTCCTTGAGCCTTCTTTCCACTTGGAATAATCAGATTTGCTGTCTTCGTCATTGTAGCCAACAGCTGTGAGCAAATCCCCTCAGATGCGCTGATCGATACTGCCATCACCTCGGTGAAAGCGCCCTGCATCTCCCTGGCCAACTTGCACTCAGCACACAGATCTCACATCTGAAGAGGCGCGCGCGACTGGGCTTCACTCAATGCTGATGAGCCTTCCTCGCAGGCTATCTCACCCTGCCAGCATCTCCGTCAAATGGGCACCCTTCATGGCACTGTTGCTGCCATCGCCATCGTTGAACATGCATTCCGGCGGAGATAAATCATCCGGAACAAATTTCGCTCTGGAAATACCCCTCACACAGTATGGCTGTTTTCGAACACAGGCGCGGTGCTGTCGCCTACAATTCTCCCCGATACCTGCTTCGGTCGTCGTCCTTGCGCTCGACGTTAGCGACATCAGCCCATCTACCAATACCATTGGAGATCGAGGGGCATTGAAGGACGAGGCTCAAGAGATGATGTAGGAATGGAATCAAGATGCGATACACATGCGATTCGATGATGAAGAGTATGTCTGCTATAGTGTTGAAGAACAGGTGAAGTGGACTTCGGCTCCCGGCTCTCATTTCCGACTCCACAATCCCCAATCAAAGTTCACGCGAGACCCACCTCTTTGTCAGCGCGATACCGCCTCGAACACCCCCCGAACCCTCTCTCCTTTCTCGCATCATTTGCGATGCCCCTGGCGACGCCTACATTGGCCTGGTCCATCAGGAGATGCGAAGAGAGAGGGAGTGACAAACCGCAGACTTGTCTGGCGCCAACGCTACTTGTCCGGGCCGATCCACAATGATCGAGCAATACCCTGTCAAAGACCGTGTTGGCATCCTGGATATATGGCTAAAGGCAATCTCCAAATCCAATGTCAGCATAGCCTGTCATTTCCGACGATATGAATGTTTCACCGCACGGTTCTACCTCTGGGCTTGACACACCTTGGACTCGCGAGAATTTTGCCATGACCGCTGGCACGTTGCAGAGCAAGGCCAACAGATCTCCGAGGGGGGATTAGATACGAGCCCACACAACAAGGCAAGACAATTCAAAGAGGAGCTACGAAAATACTCGTCACGAATACACTACTCCGGCTTGCAAATCCCCCGAAGGCGCCTTCGCATCCTTTCGAAGTAACTGACATTCTATACATCCCTCTGTACCTTTCGAGTGCACAGGCAGCAAGCCCAATCGCACGTCTTCCCGGAGCTCTCCTGAGAGCGATGCACCCCGGAACGAATCCAACTGGTCCTTGTTCTCGCTCACTCCAGCCAATATCGAGACGATGCTAAAGCCTTGGCCTAGCGGTACGGAATGGAGAATGACCGCCCCAGCAATGGCTGCTACCATGAGTATAGGCTGTACCGTGAAGACCAGATAAAGCAACCAACTTCTTCGCAGTGTCGGCCGAATGATTGTGGCAATCTCATCAGAAACATCGTACAGCAATTCGTGGTCTTCAAGCGTACGATTGAGCCCGCCCCATCCAGTCTGATTGCTGGGCGTCTTTGGCGAATCACTGACTCCTAGATTCAGAATCCCCACCGGTTTGGACCAGATCATTGCGTTTATGGCGGCTGTTAGGGATGGATCCTTCCAGGCCGATCCATTGCGTGCTGTTCGGAAATCGGAAAATTGGTTCAAAGTTTCTCTAAGGATCTGTATGAACGATGGTCCCGCGAAGAAGGTGTTCTTGGTGAAGATATATTGCTTGAGAACGGGCAGATCATCGTCTTGACAGGAACCCGATGAGAGCTGAATACCTGCTCGTGTGACGGTCCAGACGGCGTGGCAATTACGACGTCGTATATCATACCGTTTCGCGAACTGAGCTGTCTTTTTGCAGCCACGTTGGCCGTTATCGAAGCCGAACCACATCCGCGAGTTGTCTCCAAGCTTCAATGGAGCCCGTAGGAATACGGCGTCGTTTCGATTCATGGCGGCGATGGTGGTGGACATATTGGGATTTTCACAACTTGACTCATATACCGGGTCTTCGACAGGCGAAAGGTCGCTCTGCGTGACCACGCTGCCTCGGACATTCGCTTCCAACCGGAGATGCTCGCCAATGTTCAGAGAGCGTTGTAGCGGTGCCAGACGGGTATCCCTCGGCAAGTCCAGAATCGCCGTTGTCTTCGGACCCAGCAGCATCATGTGCGACCCATAGTACTGAGGGTATTGAGAGGACAGTGCTGGTTCCACTCGCTCTCCACGGTCCGTTGTAACCAGACTAGCGGCAGACAGAAACGGCAGAGAAACATTGAAGTATCTCGCAGCCTCCCCTTGGAACGAACCGGGCAGATCGAACATCCCATAATCTGGCCCCAACCCGGTGATATCGGTTGCATTCACAACGAGAGAACTTGTACCGCCCTGGAAAGTTTTGTACGCTGCTCCGAGGCCGATTGGTAATGCCAAAGAGCAAAGCAGTACCACCCTCCAAGCGAGATCAAGACCCAGACCCAGGACTTCCTTGCGGAGAATGGTGTCGTAGTTCTGGAGTTTCGATTTACCGAAGCGAGCTTCGATGAGGATGAAGAGGAATGTCGTTGACTTTTGCAGACACATATTCATGACGTTGAGCAGAAAGCCTGAGAGGATCAGCTGATTGGTGAAGCCGAGGTGCCATGCCAGTGTATTGTTGGCGACGGCGCACATCGCTAGGATGCAGCTGGAGGTGCATGTTGTGAGTGCCAGTAGATCTGAACGGGTGAGGTATGGTTTGCGGGCTGGCACGCCGAGAGGTTCGAGACCGTTTTGGCCATCATTTTCGAAGTATCGGGAGGGGTTTGGCGACAGGTTTGGCGGTTTGGTCTCATCGATGTTGTCGTTGAGGGTGCTGACGGTCGATAGGACTGCGTCGTGATAGCGAAAGCATGGCTTTCCTTCATGATGCCAGCCAATATCCATGCTAGGCGCCATGGACAAGATTGAAGTACAATAATCTCGGGACTGCGTCTAACGAACTACCAGGTGTGGAGTCCGCGAAAACATATATCCCCAACTTGACGCCTCCCAACTCGTAGCAGCCCCCAACTCCTGAAACATCTTCAACCGACAGCTCCCACAACCACTTGTGAAACCAGAATCCTACGACTTCTCAACACTTTGGCGTGTTAGAGACTCTGCATCCCACATATAATTTTCAGTATACACCTCTGCCCTAGCCGCCGAGGTCTCAAACCTGAGATGTTAGCCGCCGGCCACATGGCCACGATCTGTTGGCGGCAAGGCTGCGCCAGAATTAGGCGCAATCTCGCTTTCGGGTACAACGACCCGCATCTCAAGACTGGTTACGTCTTTCAGAGGATCAAAGAAGTGAGTGTGCAGTTGGAGGAGGCTGCTACACCAAGGTCGAGGCTGCGGTGTCTCGCAGCTGCGAGCATGCGGCACAGTTCGGCGAGCTGGTCAGTCACCAAGTCATACTGAGAAAGACAGCATCTCCGTGTCCGCAAGAAGACTTCTTGATTCAGGAACTGCGCATCCGTTCCTCATAACTCGTTCTATCAACTCCATCCCATGCCCAAAGAAAACGCTCAAACAATTTCACCATCATATCAACATCCCCTCCCCATCTTCCTCTTGCCTAGCCAGTATAAGAACAAACAACCTCACTGCTCCCACTCGTCGAACAACTCGTCAACACCTGTCCATTCTGCTGAATATCCAAAATCGAAGCCCCACTGATTCCAGAAGTCGTGCCACCATGCACGTACGAAGCATCCGTAAAAGTCACGGTGCTGAACTCCGCGAAAGGGATTAGTTCAGCGGAGCCGCTGCTGTCGACAGTTTCGAAATCTTCGACGATCCATTCGGCGTTTTCTTCGCAGAGGGCGGTTTCGCCGCTGAAGGTGTGGGAGACGGCTTCGCCGGTTGATTCGTTGGTTATGTAGCTGTGAAAGGTTAGCGAGATGAGTGAAGGGAGATATGGGGGGCGGAGACTTACGCAGTGCCGCTAGTCTTCGTGTTGGCGACGACTCGCATGGTGATCTCATCGCCCGGGTTGACCGTTATGTCGAAGGAGTAGGAGTATTCCGGAAGCCATTCGTACCAGGCAGAGTATTGTGCCTGACCGCCTTGGATAACCCAGTCGATACCTAGAGGATCGTTAGGAGGGTGATCAATGAAATCGATCGGACCTCATTTTGCTTGCCGGTCTGTAGGATTGACGAAGCACAAGTGTCTCCATCAATGCCGACCCAAGCTGAGCCGCCGTATTCCGTACTGCTGCTGCCACCAGATGGCACAGATACCTTGGGGAACTTGGCGGTGCCCTTGACCTCTGTGATGCCGGTGGTGATTTCAACAGCGCCCTAGATTGTCATTAGTCGGGTTCGAAGGCACGAGATGGTGGAAGACATACTGCCCAGTTCGACGAGTACTGAACATTCTTGCTCTTGCTGACCTGGATTCTGTCATCGAGCGAGGTGTAGTTCACGGCAAGTGGCATCCCAGTCTTGGCTTGGTCCGCCATACGCCTGTTCGACAGACGACGTTCCATGGCCAGGCGGCGCTTCTCAGTGAAGGGCGCGGCGGTGGCAAGGCCACTGAGCAGGAGAACGCTGGCGGCGATGGAGAACTTCATGTTGACGGCCGTGACTGGGATCGAACGGAAGAAGAGGAGAAGAGGAGAGTGAGTGAGTGCTGGATGAGAGATCTCGAATAGAACGAAGACAGCATACTTATACTTGCCATAGACCAACCTCTTGACAGCCATATCGGCAGACGGCAGCAGTGATGGTCGGCCAAAGTCCAAAGGTAGACATCGTCCGTCTGCTGTCCACTTACCTACAGCCTCATGGCGGGTCGTGTCCATATTGCGGTGCTGCAGGAGGTCAATAGCGGCGGAGTATGGCATGGCAGGTCACCTTCCACTTTGATCGACCCCGTAGGTGACTGCTTTACGTTTGGTCCAGCAAGCCCACTGGGGTAAAAGCAGCAGCAGAAGCTGGCACGAGGTCTGTCGGGGGCTGTAGGGGTGGCTTCACGACGTCGATCCCGTGCTTCTGCACGCTTGTCACTCCTGTCGATCATCCTGGTCAGTCAGTAGAACTCGGTAGAGGGCTGTAGTGGCCAGTCGTCTTTGGCGGGAGAGTGTAGTTCGCTTCGGGACGAAGGCTAGCATCGACCAGCACGCCATCCGACCAAACTGCAGACATGCAACAGTGCTTTCCGATCGAATGCGCTGGCATGGTCATGTGGAGCGTTGTCTCGTAGCTTCGTCTTCGTGAGGTTCGTTATCAAGGCTGTCGGCACATGGTATATTGCAGCAAGCCCGTCCAGGTCTCACTCCGTCTTGCAGAGCAGTAGTAAAGTGAAGAGCATGGGTGCAAACAAGCGCTTTCCAGTTGGGAAATGGCTAGGCGTATTGCGCCTTTCGGTCCTGCATGCGCGATGAACATTCGGCGTGGGGTTGGCTTCGGCGAAGACGTGAGGTTGGGATGGCCGGTGAACGCCAACGCTCGCTCTTCACCAGCGCATGCAAAGCCGTTGAGCCACAGTGCCATGCAGCTGGGCTCGTCAAGGAGCCAATAGACTGGGTTGTATCCCGGACAAGACATTCGTGGATGTGAAGCCTGTTTTGCACCTCCGAAGGCCGCAAGAAGGGAGACCGGCGGCAAACACGTTCGCCTCTTTCGTGTATCCGTAGTTTTGGGCAAGTATACTTGAACTCCAATGGTCCAGGCTCAAGCGCCGCTGTTTGACCACTTGCTTCAGTACATTCGTTTGTATCTCAAGCAGCATGCAATCTAAACGATCTAGTCAATATAAAGTCAGTGGGGCATATCTGGCCGAGCCCAGCGGAAGCGAAATGGCATGTCTTGACCTGCTTGTTTCGAGGCCAAGATAAGCTTGTCGAGGCTTGAACATTTGTAGAATATTCTCCGGTCTGCATGGTGTGACAGCAGTAGTCGATGTACCTTTGCCCAGGAAGCAGATGTGACTTTGTCGTGAAGTAGAGATAACGAAGCGCCGCGTGCCTTGGTCGGGACATGGATGGGCTGCAGTCTTCCGGCTGTCGGCAGAGGGTGATATGCAGATTAATTGTCTGGTAGCGAGATGGAATTCACGCCTCTTCCAGAGAGCACGCGTGCTCATTTGAATCAGACGCTTCGCGGTCGTGGTTGGCAGCGAGACCAGCCGCTGGCCGTTTACCGCGCCTCTTCTGCCCACCCACGCGTTGCCTCGCATGGTGTTGACCGTTCAGTCGCGCCTCTGTATTCATCTCGACCATGGTACGCGGTGGAAAAGGATGGCATTCTTCTTGGGATGGTTGACGGCTCAGAGGCCGGCGCAGAGAACAGCGTGAAAAGTAGACTGAAGAGAAACAAGACACAAGAGGCCGAATAACGATGTGCGGAGATGCCAAACACTCCAGCTGTCGTGATGCTTGCGACTGATAAAACAGGGACGTGACGTTGTTCCGGAGATGATGTTTTGATGATCGTTAGCAAAGGAAACAGGTCGAGAGATCGATGCCCGAAATCTCGGCGAAACGCCTTCTGCCTGAGGCAGCAACGACTCCGTCAGTGTATTTTGCCCAAACTTCGACAGGAACCTCTCCTCTATACCGTGACAACCAAAGATCGCGGCATGAGTTCTGCCAAAGTTTAGTACAAATACCGAAACGACTTCGCGTGAGCCAGAACATCATCTATCGCTTCGTTATCCAGCTTGGCCGTATGCTCCACGCCCCGATCATTGAGCTCAAATGCCATTCCCTCCTCACGGTCCAGTCTCTTGTTCAGGATGATCAAATACTGTCGCAAGCCCAAAGCTGCGACACAGGCAGTCGCAAGAATGGCAAAACAAGCCCAGAAAGGTATTGCGTAGTAAGGCCCGTACATTGATCTCCAGATGTAGGTCCCCGGAATGCTTCCAATATTCCCGCATGCGTTGATGAGCCCAATCGCCACGGCTCGTTTCGCAGGTGGGCGAGAGATCGTGTTCGAGATCCAAGCAAGAACTACGAAACCACTAGCATACCCAGTGGTCATGAGAAATGTCGAGAAGTAGCGAGGTCCGATTCTGTGGGTTCCAATGGAGATCACATAGCCCACCATGCAGGCTACAGCGGGCCAGAGGTAGTGGAAATAGCGCTCGCGAGTCCGGTCTGCGTGCCAGGCATTTGGAATCGAGACGATGATGGCGAAGATCCACGGCGGCGCAGTGAGGAGGAGTGTGTTCGTGGTGTTGTATCCCAGGGCTGCGGTGATGGTTGGAAAGAAGAAGCTGAAGGATAGGCCCATGATCGTGAGGAAGTAAGTGGCTGCTAGGAACCACACTTTGGGGTCTGTGACTGCCAGCTTGAAACCATGGAAAGCTGACATTGACTGGTCATCGTCAGCGACGCCAACATCTTTGACTAGTCGAGCTTGAGCGATTCTGGACTCCTCCGCCGAAAGCCAGCGAGTAGTGGACGGGTAGTCGGGCAAGATTGGGTAGGCCAGACCCGCGATGACAATTGTGAGCACGCCCTCGATCTGCTTACGCTTCAGCCTTGTTGTCGTTAAGAGTTCGATGTGATCTTACAATGAACAGCCATCGCCACGCACGAAGTCCGGCGGCGCCCTCCATGTCCCCAAGAATGCCTGCTGCTATCAAGCCACCAAAAGCTTGAGCAGCCAAGTTTCCTGCATTGATGAGTGTCACCCGGAGCTGCATTTCCTGTCTTGTGTACCACCGAGATAGAAACAACAAGCATCCCGGGAAGAATGCAGCTTCAACGCCTGTAGAGAGGAGGCTTAGAAGGAGGATATCAAGCTTATATGCATCCGGACTCACATCCAAGAAAGAACCGACACATGATAGCGCCCGGCGCATTGAACGTCGCCGCTGTGCAAGCTGATACGACTCCCCAAGCCGCTACGCAGCCACAAAGGTACAGACTTGGTCTTGAGATGCTGTTCAAGATCATGTTCGAAGGGATCTGCATCGACACATAGCCAACGAGAAGGATCGAAATGCATGTCTGGTATTCGACGTCCGACAGGTTGAGGTCATGCTCTAGGCCCTGGTCGCGTTTAGGATCGTCTTCGCCCGGAGTAATTGGTTAATATGTACCTTCAGACGAGCGTTGGCGAAATTGTTGCGATCGATGAAGTTCAGAATGAATAAGACGATGATGACGGGAAAGATGCGGAAATCCAGCTTGCGGACAAGTTTCTTTTCATCTTCGGCATTCCAAGAAGTCGTCTCGCCCTCGCCTAGCGGAATAATCTGCTCTGTCTGCGCCGCCGCTTTCTTGTCATCCGAATTCGACATTGTGGTTTGTCAGAGCGATCTCGAGCGTTGCATGGACAAGTTTCCCAGCGCTGAGGATTAATTCAGGCAATGGCCACAACCTTGCGATGCCTTGCCGTAATAGCAGAGACAGAGATATCGCTTGCCGGGATTTCGAGATTGGAGGTGTGGAAGGATGCGCCGCGGCCAAGTGGCCGCCCAAATGCATGCCGTGCAGCTCGAGATGCTACCTTCTCCGCATCTCTGCTGGAGATAGGCCTGCGGAGGCATCTGGAGGACCCTATCTCTCTGTTCGAACTCCAGGTCAGACATCAGGATCCATCGAGAGAAGCAGTGGCCGGCGTCGTCTGCAGTGGCCAGTCTTCATATGCTTGGTCCTCATCGCTGTCGCACTCTTCGGCCTAAATGAGATCCTCTGGCCATGATCTCTCCTGTGACATCTCTGACATGGACGTCTTGCTCTGATCCGAGAAGGACTCAGACATGGGAGGTTCCAACGACAAAGAGTGGGAGATTTTGTCCTTTTCGAAGAATCGGCAGCCTCGGTAAAGTGCAGAAACTTGCCCAAGCCAAGGGATAGGCAATTGCGGTCTGGGTATTGATATGTGTTTTGGCCGAAAAGTCGGAGAATGCGGTCATACGGGAGGTCGGTGTCGAGTTCACAGCGGGAGTCTGGAGATCCTCATTGTCCCTTCTTTACCCGCACGGACTGGGCTCCTGAAGCGCTCAGCCGATGGCTGGGTGGCACCTTCCCCAAAGCGGGAAACCGAAGCGAGTGACTCTTGCCTTTCACCCCGAGCCTCCCGATCTTTCCCTCTCAGCTTCTGAAACTCTGTTTTCATCTGCGACTTCACCTCAACGTCCAGTGCGGTAGCTTCAAGCGTCATTACGAATAGGAGGCCAGACCGAACATTGGAGCCTTTTCTATTCCATATACCGATCTGAGCACAGAGCATCGCCATGTTTGATATAAGGATCCGTGTACCTGCATCCATGGTAGGCACAACAACTGTCTTTTCTTACGTTATACGACTATCTTCACCATGCCTTCGTCAAGTGGAGATTCCTCACATTCTAGCGCAGGATCGCACAGGAGCCGAAGACAGCAAGTGCCGTCAGGCAGTGGCATTACGGCCGAGTCCTCCCGTGTGAAGGTATCCTCGGCCTGCGATGCATGCAAGAGAAGAAAGGTGAAATGCACCGGGACGCAGCCTTGCGATCGATGCATCTCGAGTGGAGTCTCATGCACTTTTGGTAGCTCGGCAGGACGTACCTCAGCCGTCTCCTACACTCGTCATCTGGAGGAAAAGGTCGCCGAGCTGCAGGCCTTGTTGAGAGAGCGGCCGACATTTGTAAGCGGTATGTACAAGACATTCATATAATTGAAAGATCAAGGATCTATTCGAGCAATGTACTAAGTCATGGCAGAGCAGCAGGAAGCCGAAGCCGAAGCGTCAAGAGACATTGCCAGAGGGAACCTCATCGATGCAGTGACGGGCCCCGAAGATGACCACATCTTTGTATCTCCAGTAGATGGAGGAACTTCGTATGTTGATTCCTCAGATCAATGCCCTAGAGTATATTGCTAATATGGGGATCCCAGCTTCCATGGCCGTCTAGCCGGCCTCAGCGTTCTCCGCACGGTTCGTGATCTCTGCACGCAAGTCTCTGGATCCACAGACATGCCCAACGAGTTTTCTGGACAAGGCCTGGCAGAAGCGTTCGACACCAATCTCCTCGATGTTCCAAGCACCAATCGAATGGCAACGTTTGCACTGTTACCTTCTCGCGAACGACTTCAGAAGGTCGTGGGCATAGCTCTCAACAATGCCTTGAATGCCAAAGAGTGCATCGACCGTGAGAAGCTGAAGCGACAAGTCACGCTGTTGTACGACCGAGATCCTGACGATTATACGCAAGAGGATCGTCGTGCTTTGGGTCTCATCTATGCACTCATGGCTCTGGGAAGAAGACATGAGCCTGAAGGGGAGGATCCAGGAGTAAGCACTGGAACTGACATGCTGGTGCTCAAGGGGTAAGTCTATCAATCCTAAAGCATATACCCTCCTTGTTTCCTGGGACTGGAAAATGGCTCTCTCTCCAGAGAAGTGCTCTATTCCAAGCTCTCGAAGAGCTTGATACGCTCTCAGTCCTCGGCGACAATGGCGAGATCCCGGAGGACGTCTTACAATCTGACCGGAACACGAACAAAAGATTCTTGACTGACCTTTGATTAGCGTCACCTACTTCCGGGCGGCCAGATCCATCGTCGATAGGTGCGAGGTCCATGATCTGAACTCCATCCGAACTCTGATCGTCATGTCGAGCTACCTACTGTCTTCGTCCATGATGTCCATGGCCTACGGCTACATCTGTGCCGGAGTCACGGCAGCCATGCGAATGGGTCTCCACGTATCGAGCTCCTCTCTCAAGGGCAAATTCACGGACGCAGAGCTCACGGAGCGACGACAAGTCTTCGGCGTACTGAACATGATGGACACGTACCTCTCGAGTATCCTAGGAATGCCCAACATCCTCCGCGACGCTGATCCGGATGCCACGATTCCCGCCCCAGAGGAACACATGCACGATCTGGGCCGCTCCTGGTCCCTCAGCAACCCACTTTCCCCAGTTTCGGAAACAATTCTCAACGCCAAACTCTTCCGCATCCAAGCCAAGATCCTTCAAGAACACTTCCCAGCTTCTAAATACGCCACCAATGACCAGAATAAGTTCGAAATCAACGACAAGCGTATCGATGAATTGGAAGCCGAGATGCAGCAGTGGCACGAAGATTTGCCCGAGATGTCTCCCTCAGGCGTCGACGAGCGCGCACTGCGCTCTCAACTCTTCCTCCGCTTCTGTTACTCTGCCGTCCAAGTCACGCTCTATAGGCCCTTCGTACACCACGTTGCGCGAGATCGCAACGATCCTGCTTTCAACTACAAAGGGTACGCTTTCGGCTCCGCCTGTATCAAAGCATGCACGCAACTCGTCTGGCTCATCGAGGCCATGGACCGCCACGGGTTCCTGCACGAAGCCCAATGGTTCAACATCTACAATTTAGCACTCGCTACAAGCTCTCTCATGCTCTTCGTTCTCGCTACCAAGGAAGGGCCTACAGTTGACGAAAGCCGTGCAGCTGCGCTCAAAGCGAGGGAGTTGTTGGGGAAGTTGGCGAGGAAGAATATTGCTGCCAAGAGGTGTTATGAGTCTTTTGCGAGGTTGTTGGAGAATATTCCGAGCCCGATGGTGGAGGTTGGTGGGGAGGGGAGTATGAGTCCGAGGACGAGGTTTATGGTTGGGATTGGGGCTTTTGATCCATTGGCGTTGAGGGGAAGGGAGGATTTGCCTATGGATCCGGAGTCGTGAAGAAGGAACAAGGGATCAATTGGGGTTGAATGGGATTCTCGCAGCATTCATGGCAGCGTTCTTTGAGGGATTGGTAGCATTTGTGGGCGTCTTGAGACCATCTGCATTTGTCGGCGTTTTCAAGGAGTGCACAGCATCATATTCATTCGACGAAACAATATAGAAATAGAGACAGCATCGATCGTATCAAAAACGTCAAAAAGAAAAATAAAGCACATCGGGTGAGTCGAACTCAGCCCCTCGAGACGGCAAAAAGGGAAGACCCTCGCGGGCAGGTTGGCTGAGACCTGAACAGCAACCACAGGTTTTGAGCCTATGTGGAAGGGTTCTCTGCAGGCACCTCAGTTTAAAATCCAATTGGCTGAGCTACTTCCCTGAGAGACGCTGTTTTGCAAATGGGTCATATAGGTTGGTGTGCGGCTGAAGTGGTATGAGTCAAAAGGTAGCTCGCATTCGTAACGAAGGGTCGTCGAGCGGAAGTAGACCACCCTTCCAGTTGAGTAGTGCTTCTGATTCTAGCTGATCAACCGCATCGTCAACTCCACCGTGGCAAACGTGCCCGCGCTCACAGGCATAGCCCTCAAAAGCGTCGGTCCAACACCCCTCCAGAAACCCATCATACCCTCCTGCCTAAACGTCTGCGCGAAACAATCCCGCATGGACTTATACCTCTGTTTCTCGCCAAACCCATCCGTCTGCATCTTCGACTTGATTACATCGAACGGATACGACGAGATCCACAACATTTCACCCGCGAGACCGCCGTACGTGGCGATTTTCCAGGTGGCGATGTCTTTCCGGGCGTAGTTGTTGCGTTTGGCGTCTTGGTTCATCAGGTATTCGAACGTCAGGAACCAGAATCCGTAGGCTTGGGCTTCGCGGAACAGGGTCACGGAGGTGCCGCGGTAGAGGCCCATGGCTACGCTGGGTGAGCGGGAGAGTTTCGTGATGCAATCCATGGGGCCGGTGTAGAGGCGCGCGGCACCGTGAGGTTGGGTTTGGAGACGGATACGGACGTGTTCGATGGGGGAGGAGAGGACTGTGTTGGCGAGTCCAGCGAAGGCTCCTGCGGCGTAGTATTGGCCGTAGCTCAGAGGTTGGGGTTCTTTCTCTAGCTGATCGATGGACTTGTTGAGTTTGGAGGCATTCTGAGCTTCAAAGGCTCGTCGGGCGTAGTTGAAGGCTCCGAATTGGACGGACACACAGGCGCCGATTCCGATCAATGGGGTGAGGGTGCCTTTGTAGAAGGCTGGGGCGCCTTCATTCTTGAGAATTTGCGAGGCGCAATCGAGGGCGCCTTTGTATTGGGTTGTCGTCTGTAACCGGACCTTGACGATGTCTTGCTCAATCAGAGGGTGAAGTCGAGTATCAGTATGGATCTAGAGCTTACCGAATGGTTGGCCTTTCAGTTGGTCAGCATATGTTCCATGATCTCAATGCCAGCCCGCTGTTCCATCTTATGTGGCTTTTTCGCGCTGTCGTCTCCATGCCGACTCGGACACTCCGTCGCATTCACATACCAATCAACACCTGGGCCACGCCACCGACGGCACCTGAAAAGAGGTCCTTGACCACCTGCAGGCCATTGGCCGCTTCTTTGGCCTCTTCCAACGCCTCCGCCATTGCCTTCGAATGCCGCTCGTCAAGACAGACACAGCGTCAAGGTGTAAGTCTGTCAGCGACACCGTCAGACGTCGTCGTCAATGTTAAGCACTAGTTCGGTCTTCGAAAGGGCACAATCTCAAATTCCAGCTTGCCCGAAGTCCGGCGACTTTGTTTCATTGGGCCGTGGCAGCGATTCCGTGATCGTGGCGTTCGTGCAATCTGTGGCGCAACAGGCACAGCCACAGCCTCGATCGGCCCTTCCTGTCACATGCCGGGCGGCAACGGTAACGGCGTGCGTCAGATCCTCGCCGCTGAATGGCTAGAACCTCTCAGGTAAGACGAAGCGCAGCAACATATAAACTTCCTCTTCCTGCGACCACATTGCTGCAGAGATAACACCTTCCGTTACCACACATCTCAAGACACCGAACAGTTACAGACAACATGGCCGCAGGACAGCCCAAGGAGGATTATCTCGACAAGGGTGAGTATTCCCATCCATCCATTTCAACGTCTTGATGGTATGCGATGACGTAGTTTGCTGACCGCCTCAACTTCAGCCGTTGATGCCGTTGAGAAGAAGGCCGGCCAGATGAGCGGCCACAACGTCGACCCCGCCAAGTACCGCGACAAGAACGAGAAGTTCACCGATAAGCTGCGCGGTTTCTTCGAGAAGAAGACCGGCAAGAAGGTATGATTCTCGCTCGATGCGATGAGCCGCAGTACAAAGCTGACTCTTTCTTCAGGTCCCAGATAAGGTCTCCAACTAGACGACGGAACTTCAGAACCTCGTTAAAGATGCTCCCGACGAGTGAGCGACGACAGTTTCGTTTCTGATGATATTTGATGTTTCTTGGATTCTGCACTATGATACCACTTTCGATGCAGTAACGGCTGGGTCACTCCTTTATTTACAGACAATGTTCATATGTAAACGCACTTGATGCAGGGTCAAATGGCCCAGAATCAAACGAATGGTTGGCTTATTTCAGATTGATACGCCGATTCCCATTCGCCCAGACAAATCCTCAGCGGCTGGCCGCCGAAGGCAGCTCCCTCGAGTGTTCTGGAAGTCCATAGCACATATTCATGTCCCTGCTGATGTTCCCCCGAATCCGCCCCTGATCGAGCTTTTGACGGCTACTTGTGCTCCAGGATCATCCCATGGTTGTGGGACTCGTGATACCGCACTCGGCGCCGGGGTGGAAGCACACGCTGCCTGGCTTTGATTGGGTGTCTCTCCAGCCATGCCATTTGCTCCGTATTGTACTCGTCACTTGCTGTGCTGAGTCTGACCCGTGGAAATGGAGAACGGAACCGCGTGCCGGGGTCCGAAGAGTAGTATTGGTAGTCGGTCCAGGAGATACTCCGCTTCGGTGATAGCGTCATTCTCTGGCGTGATATAGAAAGCCTTCTTGCTTTACCAAGTACAAGATTTAGTGGTCAGGTGAGATTGGCCGTTCGGTATTGGGGTTGCCATTGTGCAGTGTTGTTCAGTAGTAGACATCGAGGAGCTCCTCAGGCTGCTTCTTGACAGTCGGCCAGTAGGTATTGCGAAACTCCTTCCATGCCGATCGGACTTCGGGTCGCTCGAGGGTGTAGATGGTTTGCAGGAACAGCAGCGAGACGCTGTAGATGACGATGTAGTTCGTTTCGGCCATGTTGATGTGTCCTTGGATTGATGATGTCGAGTGATTGTTCTGCGATGCTCAAGGCTCGTTCGGAAAGGCGTTGATGGTGTGTCTTGTCAGCCAGATGCCTGCACGTGAAGTATATAGCGAAGTGCCCGTTCAGAGTTGTGTGGCTTTAGCACTGCCACTATCTTGAGCAAAATCAACGGATCTGGTGATGGCCGTTGGGTCTCCAGCCATAGCGTAGTTCTGCTTCTATTATAGATTTCGGTAGTTGACATGTGCAGCAGCACTTACCTTATCCCGTAGCTAACCTAAGCATTCCCTTCTTTCGCTTACTGTAATACGGTCGATCTAGACCCACACTTTGGGCTTGTGACCTGTCTTTATGCAGAATTGGATGGTGGTGTTAGCCCGGAGAAAAATGATGGCCCAGTGAATGATGTGCGGTCTAGAGTGCGTGATGCCAGATGGTGCCATCGATCTCGTGCCGATTGATTTGCCGGGGTAATGAGTTCGTACTCGGGGCGAGCGCGGTGCCTAGATAGGTTGAAGCGCAGCGCAGCTGAGATGTGTAGAAGCAGGCCGTAGATACGCCGCAGTAGTAAGTAGTCAAGTCAGCGGATAAAGACACCGTTTCTGTGGGTGTTTCATCGCTCGCCGATTTTAAGCTTTGCAGCGTGCTCGTATAGCCACCAAAGGGGCACAAGCCAGCGCCTGCATTGCTCGCTGCCATGCCTCCCGTCGACTGCAGCATGCAGCAGAAGTGGTCGATGTAATAAAGAAGGCGTTGATGCCTGGTGTACACCGCCGTAAATGCTCCCTCAAAAGAAGGACGTGGCAGAGGATGTGAAGTGCAGACAAGCATTGGCGGGGTCCTCAGGATCGATGAGGGTCGTCCTGTCAAACGGGCTTGGCTGACGGCCATGGAGCGCACGTTTTTTTCACCAATGTCACCATGCCAACAGCTCTCCATCTCGTGAACAATCTCCAAGAACACAACCACATGGCCGTGGCCTCCACGGTTTCGCCGTCATCCAGAGAAAGGGAGCGAATGGCGGTGTTTTGCAGAGGATGGAATTAGAAACACGCCGCCTCGCGCGCAGTCCGTGAGCCAGAGCCAGCGAGCGAGGCGGCTGTGCAGGGTCTCAGGAACATGCTGCGCGTCGCAGGATCATCCCAGACGCGCCAGGAGACCGTCGCTGTTGCACAATCGCTCGTCATCAACAAGGAGGTTGGCATGGTTGGTGATGGACATGCATGGCCGTGGATGCAGTCGAAGAGCATGCAACCTCGAGATGTCTGGAATGAGTCTTGATCTCGCAGATGAAGCTGATGACGAGGCCGACGGTGGAATACGAACGGCGTCTGAGGCAACCTGAAAGTGACTCAGCAGGAGGAGATGGAAATAGAGTTGCCATCTCGCAGTCTCGGGCCAGCATGAAGGCTGTTTCGAGTTGGACGAATGGCGCGAACCTGCAGTGCTGGACGCGACCCACGCCGTGCCTTTGATTTGTTTGCTGGTGAACAATCCGCGTGGCCGGCGTCTGTGTGCAAACCCGCCAGCAGCATTGCGGCCATTGAGCGAGGACGGGATCCGCGCATTGCATCAGTATAGTGGTTTGTTGCGCCAGGTGCTCTTAGCACCTCGTCGCTGCGCCCGCCTGCTGCTTCAGCGCTATAGGGCTCCCGGCGCCCGCTCTTCCTCCCGTATATACCGTATTCACCAGCGTACAGGAGGCACTGCCATCCTCCCGTC
Source organism: Zasmidium citrigriseum (assembly GCA_002786025.1). NCBI lineage: Eukaryota > Fungi > Ascomycota > Dothideomycetes > Mycosphaerellales > Mycosphaerellaceae > Zasmidium > Zasmidium citrigriseum. The sequence continues at coordinate 1,106,675 of NHNW01000005.1, read as the reverse complement.
CTTCTCCCGAGTCTGTCTTGGACACCGTTCACACCTCGAAAACTCAATGTCGCACCGATGACTTCAGCTGTGTCGACTCCTTATACATTGGCTTCCCGGTTTCTGGATTTCGTGCGATAGCCTGGCCACGAGTGTTGTTGTGCATGTCTTTCTGGACCGAGTGTTAACGCCGAGGACAGTCGCACCTGCTTGGAAAGAATCACGTCTCCATACCAGGCAACATGGAAAGTCGAGAAGGCGCGGCGAACATGCCGCCGACATCTGGCGCACATTCCTCGACGGCCCATGCACCGCAACTCGAGGCCACGCAATCAACACCACAAAACTTTGGCTCTCCTGAAGACGGCCGAGGCCCAAGTCAGGAGCCAATTCCCACTCATTCAGAAGCTACAAGTGTACTATCACGAGGACAGCATGATCAAGCCATGTCGGCACAAGACTATAAACCGGACGAACAGCATGCCAGCGACAACAAACAACCTTCATTCTTCCAGAAGTATTTTACCAGACCTGTCGCCTCCAAGGATCCAGAGAAGAACACCAACGACAGGAGTTTCTCTTTTCTATCCATCGGCTTCATAGTATCGGCTGCAGTCATGGCAGCTGTTCTAATTGCCGTCATCATTGCGGCCATCGTGACCACGGTGGATCGCAACCACCACGCCAGTGCACAACACGACGGACCAGGTGGATCAGGGCACCACGGCGGACCAATTCGAGCTGCAATTCCATCCAACTTCCCGGATCCTGCTCTGTACTACGAGAACGGTACTTGGTACGCCTTCGCCACGACCAATGCTGCTGGTGTTCTCCCCTATCCCGACCACTCGAACAACGCATCTCTGAATACACCCGATTTCGGCCTTGCCAATATCCAGATGGCAACTTCCAAGAACTTCGCCGACTGGACACTCGTCTCTCTCGCCGATCAGCCGCTCCCAGCCACTGGAGACTGGACCATGGGTGCTCATCACAAGGTCGACAAACCGAGAATCTCCAGCACGTGGGCACCAGCGGTTGTGAAGCGCGCAGATGGAAAGTACGTGATGTACTACGCTGCGATCCCGAACGGCGCCAACCCCTACTTGCGGCCGGGCAAAAATGGCAAGAAGTTCGCACCGCATCCGTTTCCGCACTGTGTTGGTGCTGCGGTGGCTTCTTCGCCTGCAGGACCGTACGAGGCACTTGACGATTTCATTGCCTGCCCAAAGGATATCGGCGGTGCCATTGATCCTGAGGCGATGAGAGACGCGGACGATACGATCTGGATCACCTACAAAGTCGACGGGAACAACATTGGAAATGGCAAGTCAAGAAGATCATGGACCTCATCGAGCCATCTGTGACACATGCTAATCTGTATCATAGGAGGCGCTTGTGGTAACACCGTAAAGCCAATCAAGGACACCCCCATCATGCTCCAACAGATGAAAGAGGACGGCATCACCAAAGTTGGCGACCCTGTTGAGATTCTGTCCAACAACGAATCAGATGGACCCCTTGTCGAAGCACCAATGCTGATAAGATCACCGGACGGGGTCTACTTTCTCTTCTTCTCCTCTGGCTGCACCCGCGAGAATACCTACGTCGTTAAGTACGCCACGGCCAAGGACATCAAGGGACCATACACTCGCGCTAAGGGCACTCTCTTGAAGACTGGCGACTGGGGACTCGAGGCACCTGGATCCGTTGGAGTGACCGAAGATGGCCAGGGCGGATGGAACTTCGCCTTCCACGCCAGGGTCAACTACGAGGAAGTCGGGAGGGTTCGCGCCATGTTTACGACCAAGCTTGAGTTCGACGACACTGTAGTCAGACTGGTCCGCGATAACAGCACGGTCCATCTCGGCCATAACGGGCAGAACTGAGCGGCCAACATCGACATCGACATCGACAACGACTGCGACTTTCACGAGAGGAGACTTGCCATGAGCGACGGCGTTTTGCTTTTTGATTGAGCGTTCTGCACGATACCCCATATTCGTCTTGCTGCATTTTCTTGCATCGCGATAGACCTTTTGGATCAGGGGATGATGACGAAAGAAGATTCACGAGCATTGAGCAACGGCGTTCTCATATTGCTTTTGGATGAGGAGAGATTCTTGGATAGCGGCAGAGAAGGGCTCGCCGCATGTATAGATACGAGACAGGAGAATTTCACCACGAATCGCTTCAACAAGTCGACTCCCTTCTTTGTGATACCTTGATCTAGTGGTTGTATGGCTTGTCATTGATCCTTTCGGATCCGATCAGGATTCTCCGACCGGGACTGAGAAAAGTAGACATAGGGCAGCTCCTCGACTCTTGGGACAGTAGTTTAAATGAACGTCAAGTCTCATGTCCACTGACCATCTCTAACACCTCGTTTCTTCTGCTTGGTTTCTCGCTGGTATTGATGTTGTCCAGGGATTGGAAGGAAGTGGCCGGGGTGTTGGACGAGGATGTTTGACGTGGGACTGCGAACACCAAACTCTCATCCCAATTTCATCGTCCTCGCACGAAAATACCTTTTACCGACCCAAACTTCTCAAGGGCTGACATAAACCGCTCAGCGATGATAAAGCCTCGAGGTCCTTGATGCATTTCGCCCAGTCGGAGCCGCCTCAATCAGGGCACAACCCTAGTACGCCACGATTCTCTGGTCGCGTTGCACAACAGGAGTCATCTACGACTTCAGCTCATATGCCTGCTAGCTTGAAGAGCAGTCTCCGTCAGCAGATTCTATATTGGAGATCTTGCTGACGATGATGAACGACTGGAGGGAAAATTGCTCTTTGGACGCCTGCCTTGAACGCCTGATACTTGGCGAGAAATTTTGCCCTCGGCCGCTCCGCCGTCATGCATACGAATCCGAATACTCTTTCGCGTGGACGGAAAGTGTTGGAGATTCGATGAGCTGTCCGGCGGCTTGATGAATTGTTCCGATCGGCATGTGGTATAGTATGCGGTGTTAAGAGGGACCGAATCTCTGCTGCCATCTTCCTGGATCAAAGCCAGCGTGGCAAAACACCGCCGAAACCCGCAGCATACTCCCAAGGAGGCAACTTTCACCATGGCGCGGTGAGCAACAACAATCTCGCCGTTGCGTTGCTGACGATCAGGCGGCTTATTATCATTGGGAACTCCACATGCCATCCCATGCCACGCTTTCGCCCGCCCGCGTGGTCTGAATCCTTCGCAGGGGTTGAGCCCTATAGACAACACCAGCCCTCGAGCTCTGATTGCTCTCTTTACACGCGAGGCGCTTCGGTTTCGCAGAACCTCCTGCTAGAGGCATTCCGTCCCACCGGGGACTCGTGCATGCTGTGCTCAGCCGCCCCGCATGTGGCAGGCTATTACTACTACTACAGAGAAGGTGATCAGTATTCGTATAAAGTCGCCATCGAATACTTCGAGTAAGTGGTATCCTTGTTGGGTTGGAAGAACACAATCCCTCAGCTCCAGATCCGCGCATAGCTGGTCCTGTCAAGTAACGATCATTGCCACGAGTCGATCCCGTCTGACACAAAAGCAAGAGCCGAGCACCTTCCTCACCAACAACAGCGCTCCTCGAGCTTCCTGCATGCCTGCCTTTTGATATAGGCAGAATCCATCGCTTCACCTTGGCGGACAACTGCGAGCTCCAATCCAATTAGAGGAAGCTGTTTGTTCAGCTTACGGCCTCGCGACGCTTCGGTTAGGCCTTACCTCGTTTCATCCCACTTGGGCCTGTTCGGGGTCTGCGAGCTGACGCGTGCGACGATCGCACAAGGACGCCTGTTTATAAGGTGTTGGGGCCCCCATCAGAAGTGAGACGAGAGCGATTTCGACTTCTACTGGAAAGAACGACCTTCAAGATGCAGCGGTTCATTCTCCTGCCACTGCTGGCACTCGCGGCTCTGGCCGTCTACAAGATCGGCTCGATCATCCTGACCAGGATTCAGAATGCTTGTAAGTTGAGCACACATCTTTTGGAGGACTCGAGCTGACCTAGTGAACAGCGAAAGCAAGACAACTTGGCTGTCAGGACCCTCCTATGGTCCCAGACTGCGGGTTCATGGGCCTGAAGCAGTTGAAGGACGTTCAAGCCGCCGACAAGGCTCGCATGTTCCCCGACTTCCTGGAAGAGCGACAGAGAAAGATCAGCAAGGCGCTTGGCAGAGAGGTCTCGACGTTCACGTACACGATCATGGGCCAGAAGATCTTCTTCACTAGCGATCCTAAGAACATCCAGGCCATGCTCGCGACACAGTTTCAGGACTTCAATCTCGGCAATGTTCGTCACGCCATCATGGGCGAAGTCTTGGGTGACGGTATCTTCGTCCAAGATGGAAAGAAGTGGGAGCACTCTCGTGCCATGCTGCGACCCAACTTCATCCGTGAGCAGATCAGTGATCTCGATATGGAAGAGCGCCACGTCAAAAGCCTCCTCAAAGTCATGCCCGTACAGAACGACGGCTGGACCAAGTTCACCGACATCCAAACGCTCTTCTTCCGCTTGACCATCGACGCTGCCACCGAGTTCCTCTTCGGCGAATCCGTCGACTCCCAGCTCGCCGAAGCAGAGGGCGTGTCTACCGGCAAATCCGCCGACCAAGAGCGCAACGAAAAGAACTTTTCCTACCACTTCGACCACGCCCAACTGGTCATGGCAACCAAGTTCCGCCTGGTCGACTTCCACTGGACACACAACCCACCCGAGTACAAGGTAGACAACAAAGTGGTCAACGACTTCGTTAAGCACTACGTGGAGCTCGCACTCAAGAAGACGCCCTCAGAGAAGAAAGCCGAAGAAGGCCACGACCACAAGGAGAAATACGTTTTCCTCGAAGCTCTCGCCCAACAGACCCGCGATCCCGTCGAACTCCGCGCCCAATTGCTCAACATTCTCCTCGCTGGTCGGGATACCACTTCCTCCCTCCTAAGCTGGACTTTCCACCAGCTCCTCCGCAACCCCGAGGTCTTCACCAAGCTTCGCCAAACCATCATCGAGACTTTCGGCACGTTTGACAATCCCCAGGATATCACCTTCTCCACCCTCAAATCCTGCCAATACCTCCAGTACACCTTGAACGAAGTTCTCCGCCTCTGGACCATCGTCCCAGGTAACGGTCGCCAGACAAGTAAAGCCACAACCCTCCCCCGCGGCGGAGGCCCCGATGGCAACGCACCCATCTTCCTTCCCGCGAAACAACAGGTCGACTACTCCATCCACGTAATGCACCGACGCAAAGACCTCTGGGGCGAAGATGCCCTAGAGTTCAAGCCAGAGCGTTTCGTTGGTAAACGGCCTGGTTGGGAATTTTTGCCTTTCAATGGTGGTCCTAGAATTTGTATTGGTCAGCAGTTTGCGCTTACTGAGGCGAGTTATGTGCTTGTGAGGTTGTTGCAGAGGTTTGATAGGATTGAGGCTGCACCTGGGGAGTTGGAGGGTCCGATTACGAGTAATTTGACGTTGACGAGTTGTCCGGCACGGCCGGTCACGCTGAGGTTGAGGGAGGCGAAGGACTAAGAAAGATATCGACAGAGGGATAGTCAGGGGTATGGCGTTCAGTGGCCTTATAGTGGGTTGTTCAGAAGTCTCTTCATTCGAGATTGTCTCTACTTCTTGTTTAGGGAAGTCTGCGTTTCATGCGACAGTTCATTTGCAGGTGAATGCCAAGACTCTTCTCACTAGTCGCGCCCTTCACTTCCGGCTCCGACACATTTGGCATCTGGAAAAATAGGCACAATAGGCACAATAGACCTTGCAGAGTGTTTGACTCTCTTACCGCCTTCACGATCTGCTATAACCGCAGCGCATAAACCAAAACCCTCTTTTCGTGTCCCCGCAAGAATTGCCAACAGCGCCCTCATCTCCATCATCTACCTCCCTCGAAATGCAGAGCACTACGCCAGCCATTAAAAGCAAACCCAACCACCTCCTCAATCTCCCAGCCGAAATCCGCAACAGGATCTACGAACTCGCTCTAACTCGTCCCCGTACCCTCCGCATCGGTCAATTCACCGCAACAAGTCCACCACGCCTCCAAAATACCCGGATCTTCCCTAACATCCTGGCCACCTGCCGTCAAATCCACTCCGAAGCCACCGCGATGCTCTACGGCGACAACAGCTTCTTCTTCCCCAACGAAGTGGCTTTTGGGCTCTTCCTCCGCGGTATCGGACCCTCGATTGAGCACGTTCGACATCTAGACGTCGTATTTGCGCGTCCCGCTCGTTCTGAGCATGGAGATATCACTTGCTTGAAGGGCGCGGAGAAGTTGGAGAGGTTGATTGTGAGGATACCGAGTGGAATCTTTCCGAATGATGTCGCTGTGGCGTTGTGGCCGCTGTATGTGGAGCTGAAGAAGAATTCTGATGGATGGCAGTTGGAGGATTTGATGGTGTGTGAGCAGAGGGAGGAGATTCTGGGGCGGCTGAGGGAGTTTGTCGAGGACGAGGAGAAAGGAGCCGTGGAGGCGGGTGTGGCGGGCGATGGTGTTTCGGGAGAGGAATTGTAGGAGTTTCTCCGCTGGGAAGCCAGGATGTGGGCCACTGGAGGCCAGTCTGATTGATGAATGGGTTGTCACGATGGAGAGAATCAAATAGCGATGGTCTCTTTGATATAGTCAGCTCTACATTTCCATCTCACACTCATACCGTGACTGTCGCAGGCATTAAGTTATCCCCAACATGTCCATTCGTGTTCTTTCCCGCCGGGACTTTATCATAATGCTTCGTGAAATCATACTCGATGCTCGACACTTTCTGCTCAAGAAGTCAGCAACCCCATTCATCGCGAACAGAACAAACCAGAAAATGTTCACTTACCAACAAAAACTCCTTCAACCTCGCCCGATCCGTGTTCAAATCCTTCAAAATTTGAAAGAACTTGTCCTCCTCCAGCACCGTCCAAGGATCTGTCTTGCGCACTCGATCCAGATTCTTCACACTTCTCGCATCGACGTATTTGAGAAAGATCTCTCTTCGGACATCTGCGTAGTTTTGAAGGATCTCTTCGCTGGCTAGGCCGTGGTAGTAACCTATGAGGCAGTCTGCGAGACCGCCGACGTCGAGACAGGCGGTCATGCAGCCGTAGCCGCCCATAGGATTGCATACGTGAGCGGCGTCTGCGGCGAGCAGGATGCGGCCGACTTTGAAGCTCGGCACGCACCTGTTGTGTATGTTGTACATGTTCGTCTGTTCTATGCGGTACTGATCGGGGTCTGGATGGCCGGGTAGGATGGCTTTGAAATGCCAGGGGCGGCGAGCGAGGTATTCTTCATCTGTGAGACCAACGGCTGGGTCGCCGTAGGTGACTCGCCAGAGACCACCGTGGCCACGTCGGGCGATGAGGCCCCAGTGGTCTTTGTCGATCATGTAGTTGCCGCCGTCCCAGCCGTGCTTTTCGAAGCCGTCGTAGAAGACATTCTGCACGACGAAACGGCAGTCCCATGTTGTGCCCGGCCACTCTTTGCCAAAGAGACTGCGTCGCACAGCAGAACTCGCACCATCGCAGCCAACGACATAGTCCGCCTCTATCCTCGCTTTCCGCGCTTCTTCGCCAATCTCCACATCCACCCACGCCTTCCCTCTCCCCTCATCCTGCCCAGTCCCAGTAACCTTATGCTCAAACCGCACCTCAATCAACCCCTTCCCCTCACTCCCCTCAGGCCCAAACCTCTCCACACAATGCCTAAACATAATCTGTATAATAATCCCCAACTGCAGCACCGTCATCCGATCCTCCTCATCCTCCACCACGCTCATATCGATCTCGATGAGTTTCTCGCCATCGGCTACACGGCGCCAGCAGATGGCCGGAAATCTTGGGATCGAGGCGGCGCGGAAGTCGGGGAGGAGGCCGGCGCGGCGGAATATGCGTGTTGCGGGGACGCCGTACTGCGTTGCGCGCAGGCGGGTATCGAGGGTTGGCCAGGATTCGAGGACGAGCGAGGGGATGTTGCTTTGGGCAAGGAGGAGAGCGAGGAGGAGGCCTGAGGGGCCGGCGCCGACGATGAGGATCTAGAGTGGATGTGAGCATTGGTGATATAGGCGGATTAGGTAGGCGTACCTTCTCAAAGGGAGGTTTGTGGTGAGTGCCATTGGATGCCATGGTGAGTGGCTTTGCTGTCAGTGACCGGAACGAAAGTGTTCAACGATGTGGAGAATATGTGAGAGGCCTTAGAAAGAGTGATTTGTATACGGTCTTACCGATGCAAGGATAGCAATAGTAGATGATGACCTTAGTGAACAAGTGGGCTACTTCAAGCTGTCGAGCTGACGAGCTGTCCCGCTGAGGTGAGGGAAACACGGCATCTTGAACGGCAGATGATTGAGTTTGCGGTTTTGGGGCGAAAAGTCGATGATTCCATACTGTCTGCCGCGTGGAAGGAATGAGCTCGCCGGACTGCTCTCCAATATGCCGGTGGAGGAGGAGGTGATGTCAACCGGGCCGATGTTTGCCGAGCGTCGTCCTCCTGCCTCTCCCGTTCACTCACCTCCCTCCCTCCTAACCATCACTCATCCCGTCTTCCATCTTGGCCATTACGCAGCGTCTTCTCATCGCCCTTCCGATTCGACAACGCGAGTATCCCCCCAAGACCTGTAATGCTATCTGACGGCAATACCGAAGGACGAAGTGTCGTCCACCGCTCGCAACGCTCATTGGCTCACACGAGATTCCGCCAAGCGACATGGATGTTTCACTGCAGCTAACAAGCATCGCCACCAGCTACTCTTCTTCCAATCTTCGCCGTTGTATACCATTGAAGCCGTTCTTGGTATATCTTGTCTCCTGCGCCATGTGGACATGATGTTCCGCCGGCCAAGCTTGGCTGATAGCTGTGAGATGGACTTCAGGTCATTGACACGGCGAGGCCTATCGCGTATATTGCTCTTCGCCACTGATTCCTATGGGGCTTCATTTGGCGTATGCGGGAAGAAGGGCCAATTGAGAAGACTGGCTGCTGAATTTGTTGTCCTTTCGTCCTGCAGGACAAGACTGATGAAACAGGCCAGCAGCTTTGCACCGGATTCAGCTATCGAGATGTGCCAATCAGGACGTTCTGTGGCAAGTACGCCTACGAAATACAGCAGCATACCATCGCACGCGACTTTGTGCCTCAGGTTCGACGATGGCTACCATATATACCGCTTCCTCAAGCGGCTTTGAGAAGGTTTGTACGCTCCAGCATTCTCCCTGATCTCCTTCATTTGTTCTCTCAACCACATTCGTTGCGGCTCTTGAAGAGCACAGTCACTCATTGGAAAGTCACGATCATTTCACGACATCTCTCGCTACATCAACCCTAGACATAATACCCATCATGCCTTCTTACAAATCCCTCCTCTTTGCAACAGCAGCGACCACAGCTCTAGCAGCACCGCCAACGATTATCCGCACTCAAAGCGCTTCCACCATCTCTGGCTCATGGATCGCCCGTCTTGATGACTCCTCACCTTTTGGTGACATCCTGGCCGAGGTCTTCTCATCCGCCGGCATCGAATCCAAGGCCAACTACACCATCAACAACGTCCGAGGATTCGCCTTCGATGGAGACGATACCGTCCTTGACATCATGGAAACTCTCTCTGGCATCGTCCATGTCGAGCCAGACACCAAGGTGTATGCCAGCGCTCCTCTGCAGCACAGGGATGTAGCGCCCTTTGCCAATGGCAGCTTGGTCACCCAGAACTCCTCCACATGGGGTCTTGCCAGAATCAGCCATGAGGAGCCTGGCGCGAACAGCTACATCTACGACAGCTCCGCCGGCGAGGGCTCGTACATTTACGTGATCGACACGGGAATCTTCATTGACCACGAGGAATTCGGCGGCCGCGCTACCTTTGGCGCAAACTTCATTGACAACGACGACGATGATGGTCAGGGACATGGTACTCACTGCTCCGGAACTGCTGCAGGAAAGACATACGGTGTTGTAAGTGCACCTCCAACCTTGCCACCACCCACCTTGCTAATGTTGATATCGCAGGCCAAGAAAGCCAACCTCATTGCCGTAAAGGTGCTGGGAAGCGATGGCTCGGGTTCCAACTCTGGAGTCCTCAAGGGCATCGACTGGGCAGTTCAGAACGCCAAAGACAATGGCCATATCGACCGCGCCGTCCTCTCCATGTCCCTTGGCGGCACATTTTCTCAAATTACCAACGACGCCATCGCCGAAGCTGTTGCAGCCGGTGCCTTTATCGCCGTGGCCGCAGGAAATGAGAACGAGGATGCATCCAACAGCTCTCCAGCGTCCACGCCACAGGCTTGCACAGTTGGCGCCACGAACAAGTCTGATCGCCGGGCCGAGTTCTCCAACTACGGCGAGCTTGTCGATATCTTTGCTCCTGGCGAGGACATCACTTCCAGCTGGATTGGATCGCCCGATGCTACCAACACCATCTCTGGAACCAGTATGGCTTGCCCACACATTGCAGGTCTTGCTGCATATCTCATTGCTCTGGAAGGACCAAAGTCACCCGCAGAGTTGTGCTCGAGGATTCAGGATCTGGCGCTTGAGGGTGTGATTGAGGATGAGGGACAGGGCAGTCCAAATCTGTTGGCGCAGAATGGCGTCGCTGCGAAGTAAAGGAGTGGTGTAACATTCCTCCGAGATGGAGTAAGACAATCGATCTCCTGGAGAGACTCGAAACGGCAGGCATTTCGGCAGCATACAGGAGGCACAGGTACAGGTAGAATCGGAGAAGATTTATTGCGTAATCAAGGTTAAGTCCTAAACAGAAGGCCCTTACTGATGAGTCAGTCCGCATGTGGAAATGCCAGAGGAAACAGCCAGCGGTTGGAGACCTCCAGGCCAATGAAATTTATCTCGAGCTTCTGGCATCCTCCCGCTCAGCCCTGTTTGATCCTGTGATCCTTCTGAAGGAAGCCGACCCCAAAGAATGACGATCATGGTGCTTAGGGTGGCACAATTGTTAAAATCCTTCGTACGGAGAGGGCGAGCCTGCACCGGTTCGGCAATACCTCGAATGTGCCGCTTCCTGCTGATAGACGGCGAACGGACGACTATTCAGCTCGCTCGTTCCTGCTTCTTCAATCGCTGCTAGCGTGCCAAGCAGGCAAATGACGAACAATGGACAACCTTGACCTTCAGCTGAAGCCCTCCCTGTCCTTGTCATTGCAAAAAAGTCAACAATGCCTCAACCTACAACAGGTCGTACGAAGGCACGATTGTACCACACGAAGTCCAGGAACGGATGTGCGACATGTAAGAAGCGTCGGATTAAGGTACGTATGTGAGACTTTAGCGTCCTTTGCTCGGGCGTATACTGCCAGGATGGGAAGGAGGAACATGCCGCTGAAAATGAGATAGTGTGATGAGAAGAAGCCGGCGTGTACGAACTGTGAGTGAGGTGGCGAGCCTGCGTATGGGTTGATACTCATCTTGTCATCTCAGGCACCATTCGACAAATCCACTGCCCCTTCTCGGACAAGGCAGCAACAAATGGGAACGGAAACGGAAACTCACCAAAGGGGACCGATGCAGCAGTACAGGGACCGTCGCCTGGGACAGGTTCAAACCACAGCGATGGATCACCATCTCAACAACTTCAGCCAGGAGCCACGGACGTGTCTGTTGTTCATCTGGACCTCTTCAACCACTTCATCTTCGAAGTCTGTCCGACCTTTACCGGCAAGCCGCACCATGACGACACCTACCGGAGGTTAACCACTAGAACCGCCTTTCAATACCCATTCATGCTGTGGGAGATACTCGGACTGGCTGCACTTTCGAGACACTATGCGTCTCCCGGTGACAGATACTACAAAGCCCTCGCAACAGAGTTTCAAGAGAAGTCCCTGGCCGGACTAGACGACATCTTGACCAAGGTCGACTCGGAGAATTGTCTAACGATCGTCCTATTTGCCCACTGCATCGGAGTCCACTCCTTCTGCGATACTTTCTCTTTCGCCCCGGAGGTCAGCTTCCCGGACTTCCTCGACAGCTTGATCAGCAGCGCACAGCTCCTCCGCGGCATTAATGCTATCTTCTATCCATTCTGGAATGATCTCTTGGCGACTGAAGTAGGCGACTTCATACGAGATGCTATGTCCCGGCATAGCATCATCACAGGCCTTTATGGAGATGAGACGACTTCTCTGTACACCCTGATACAAAACGCCGACATCAGTGACTCCAGCCGCGAGACGTACGAGGAGACTATTGGGCGTCTTCAACGAGACTTCAACGAACTCAATGCCCTTGATGAGCCGCAACGTGCGACGACCCACACTGCATTCGTCTGGCTCATCACCTCCTCGCCGGCGTACCTACAGCTCTTGGGCGAGGCACGGCCAGAAGCTCTGGTGATTCTGGCCTACTTCGCTGTGATTCTGCATCATCGTCGCTCATGCTGGGCGATTGGTAACGCAGGCTATATGCTGCTGAAGTCGATCATGTCACATCTGGGTAAATCGTGGAAGCAATGGTTGTTGTGGCCGCAGTCAGAGATTGGGAGGGACTATCCTGATGTTGCTGTTTCGCCTCCTGATACGACAATGATGATGATGTAGAGAATTAGTTGAGTGGGAGAGATGATTTTGGGATGAGATTGAAGGTCCCGGTGACCTTGCTTCTGGGAATTTAGTAATTACTAACTAATATGCAGTTCGAAACGCCTCGCTCTCTGCCAGTCATCGAGCATTTCCGCCAACGCCTTCGTCGCCATTTCCAGTCTTTACAAGGGCTTCAACCGTCAACCATTAACCATCTCTTCGAACAGCTCTCACCTCCTCCTGGCAGGCTGAACAGGCTTCATCTCCTCCGCATTGGCGTACCCATCATATCTCGGATTCAACTTCGCACCTCCTCCAATGTACCAAGTCACGCAAACGATCAAAGCGATCAGCATGAGCACACCATCAAAGACAAAGCCCGTCCACTCATGCGTCAGGAGATACGCATCGGCGCCCATCCCATACTCAATGGCACGAAAGATATTCCTCAGACAGATCAACCCGCTGACGATGTCCAAAGCGTACAACAGCCTCTTCCACGCAACTTTTGTCTCTTGCATCCTGCTCCTGACTATCCTCCGATGCTGAATCACAACCTCAACAAGAAACACCAAAAATATGACAATCTGCAAAATCAACCCCGTGAGAATGACATTCTCAGCAATCTCAGGTGTATCTTGCAATTTCTTGACTGATTGCATCCCGCCCCCGATGGCCTGGATGAAGAAGCAAAGAACATCGCCCGTGACGAAGATCTTCGTCAGCCATATCGTCGGGATTGGGGAGAGTTCTTGGGTGTTTGTTGCGATCATCAGCCGGCCGAGGTACATGTATACGGAGGCGGCGAAGAGAATTGGGGCGAGCAGGATCATGATTGATTGGAAGGCGTAGAGGGGGACGGAGTCGGAGTGCGAGTGGCAGTAGGCGCGGGCGGCGTAGCCGATTATTTCGACTGTGAATATGTTAGGAGGAGGTGATGGTGTGGATGGGAAAGAAGGCTTACAGATTCCGCCGATGACGAGGGGGATGCAGATTTTTAGACGGTTGAGGCAGAGGCCTATTAGGTGGATTATGGAGAGGACTCCGAAGAGGGCGGCGAACGCTATGTTGCCGGCGAATGATGGGTAGTAGTACCAGAGCTGGTAGCCGGATTCGAGGGCTGGTGGGACGGCCATCGTTCGATGATTGTACTGGGTGGGAAGGTGTTGTTTATGGAGTGACTGAGCGAATGAATCTGGCTTGGAGTTTGAATGGATCTTGTATCGAAGAGCGGATGTTGTTGGCGTTGATGAGTTACTCCGACTTCTCAATTACTTCTATATACCCCATCGCAACGAGAGCATCTATGATGCACTGCCATTGCGTCCACATCAATGGCTTGCAAGATCGACGAGCGTATACAAGGCATTCAAAACATACTCTGTCCGCGTACCGCATATAGGAACAATGCAGCCTCGCAGCCACGTACAGCACGTGCAAACAAAGGCTGTACGAGCAACCGATGGTCCGATGCAACCAGCCTTGGCACTTGACTTGCATTTATCCGACGGCGACCCGATGCATCGATTGTCAGACCTCTACATTTATCCGAGAGCAAGATCAACCCAATGACCATCGATGTGAAGTGCAACATTAGAAGTGTGGATCTTTTCCGCGTACAGAAGTTACTCAAGTGGGACCGTGCGTCTATACGCGTATAGAGCTTTGCTTGGCGCATGTGATGGGTCTGTGCGCAGCGCTAGTGGGCTTTGCCCTGAGGACACTATTAGGAGCTACATGACGCTCTTTTGGGACTGTACTTGCTCAGCGGGGCATTGGGGGTGATCGGCGGTTATTCAGCTTGTGCTGCGGTATTCACGTTGAGTGGGTACTGGGTATGATGGATGAGATAAGCGGTGGGCTTGGCATACGATGTGTGAGTGTGCGAGAGCGCGTATGGAGTGCTACTGGTTTAGGATCTTTTTGATGGCCTACTTGGACCCTTGAGCGTCTGTCGTCATGTTGACTTGTATGTATGGGTTATATCAGTGTTAGAGAATGTCGATGGGGAAGAGAGACAAGTCTCCTGAACGACTCACTTGATTCCAGATTTGTCTCCACTGCTATCTTCACTCTTGCCTTTACTTACATCCTCTTCTGTCTTCATTGAGGCCCTCCCGTGTCTTCATTTATACCCTCTCCTCCATTCACTCTTGCCCTCACCTTTCGAACACACTTTCCATCACGATGTCTTCCCTTGACATTCCCCGTATCTCGACGTCGAACTCGATGTCTCGAAGACGATCAAGCAGCAGGGACGGATCTGTAAGTCTTGAGATAGCCCGAGACAAACGAGACAGGACTGACGTCGTTCGAACGTAGCTTCCAAAATTTCCCCGTGTGACTGCCGCGGAGGAGAGGAGAAGCGACAAGTTCGAGCGGCTTCCTTCTCCTTCTCCTTCCGACGACAAACAAACACAGCCTACCAAACACAAACACAGTCGCTCGACATCTGTCTCTTCCACGGAGAGCGCGCCTGATACTCTAAGCATTCTTGGAGCCCTCGTCCGCTGCGTCTATGCCCGCCATGGCCTCGCCATCTGAGTCCGACCTTGCCACCGAGATGCGATCCCCGCACCACATCGACACCGACGATATGCCTATGGATCCTTCGGCAGCTCAGAGCACCGAACCGCCTTCGGAGAGACCAAAATCCTTCCTCGATCTGCCCGCCGAAGTCCGCAACAGAGTCTACGAGCTAGCTTTGACCCGTCCTCGCAAGCTGCACATCTGCACTCTTTACTTAGAAGGAACTCTGCGACTTAACAGCACTCGAGTCTTCCCGTCGATTCTCAGGGTCTGCCGCAAGATCCACGATGAAGCCACGCCTGTCCTTTACGGCGACAACACCTTCCACTTGAAGCACTTCTCAGCAATGAGCGGCTTTGTCAAGAGAATTGGTGCCTCCGTGAAGCACATCCGATTCCTCGATATCGACGAACTAGACTTGTGGCGGGGATGCGATTTGGCGGCCTTGAAGAATGCTGATGCGTTGGAGAGAATCTCCTTGGCATACTACAACGATGCGGTCGATGGCGACAAGCATTATTTCAAGCGGGCAAGGAAAATTGCGGCTGTGTTTCAGGAGCTCCACGACTCACGCAAAGACCACAACGATAAGAGACAGGTGACGGACATCCTGCGGTTTGGTCAGATGGACGAGGAGACGAGGGCTGCTATCAAGGAGTCGCTCAACTAGACGAGGCCTACCTCTCCCACAGGGTGTCTGCTTTGAAAGAGCTCTCTCCGAGGCAGTCTACCCGAACGACTGCACATGAACGACAACGGGACCACGGTCCAGTGAGATATGAAGGAGAACGGAAGGCATTGGAGCTGGAGCGACGAGTTCGCATTGATGAAATGGTATCAGGTGTTGGATGGGCTTCGATCATCGCACGCTGGTTTCAGTCTCTCCTGTTCTCTCACCGGGAAGCATCAGGAGTCAAAAGTGCTGCTTCATCGTCATTGCCTTGTACTTTGAGCACCTCCATGGGAGAGCGAGATGGGTTCTTTTTTTGAGGAGACTCGTGTATCTCGTCCTGAAATGTCGACTGAATGATTACTCGCATTTGTCCTTGCTTCCCTCTTGAACTATTGGTGCTTATAATGCATACCAGGTAATAGGCCTGACTGTACCCGCGAACGAGATCTCCAGACTAACACCGAACTAGCTTTTGAAATCTGGTTCATGTGAATGCCAAGCGCTGACCAGCTTCTGTTCCATTAGCACTGTACCAATCCCTTGGATACAGCTCATTACCAGAAATCTTATTTGATCATTTTTATGATCGGTACATGTACTTAAGCCACGCACCTTGCCATCTACGTCTATACCTCGTACCTACCCCAAAATATCCAGCTGGAATACCACCTCCTCCAGGTCCTCGCCCTCAGTGGCCGATCTTCATCAAGATGAACACCACAAAGTCAGACTCGCCGCCACCAGCGGTCTCTGACAAGCAAGACCCGAACAAGATTTCCTTCCTCGACCTCCCTGCCGAGATCCGCAACAAGATCTATACTGAAGCACTCACGCGACCTCGCACTCTCCGCATCATCGAACAATTGCCCAATCCACGTAACGTCAGCGCTAACGAAAGATGCTGGCTGCACAACACTCGAATCTTTACAGCCCTCCTGGCCAGTTGTAAACAAATTCGCGACGAGGCCACGCCAATGCTCTATGGCGCAAACACCTTTTACTTCCGAACCAGCTTAGCGATGGACCGATTTCTGGCTATGATCGGAAAGCACCTTGTGCGGTACTTGAAGGACATTGAAGTACAGTTTGGGGACTGGGAAAGTCCTCCGGATATGTCGCCCTTGATGGAGGCCGACGGGTTAGAGAGGGCGGTTTCTACTACGAAGGGGTGCATCGGCAAAGTGGATGAGTACAAGAAGGTTTTTGATAGGATCATCAGGGATAGGTTGAGGCGTTCGGAGGAGGAGAGGGCGGGACGACGATGAGGAGCCCTTGGGGCCCTAGATGTGACTGACTGACATTTTATACTTTCTCTCAATACTCTTGATGCTTGTAATAGGTATCGTCTGATAGGCCTGACTTGATCCAAAGCATAATCCCCACCATCGTACGAAATTCGTCTTTTGGTTCATGTGAATGCCAAGCACCAACAAGCTTCTGTACCAACTACTCGGTATCGCACTTTCCTTGAAATACTTGATCTACACCTTTTTCTATCTCCGCATGTTCTTTTCCACAGCAACAACAACTTATATACATCGCCTTCCGCTTCAGTTTCCTACCTACGGTGATTTGTCTCCGACGTCCGTCACAATGGACAAATCTAACACCTTCTCGAAACCACCCTCGATGTCTCGCAGCCGGAAGCCTAAGAAAATATCATTCCTCGACCTGCCAGCCGAGATTCGCAATCAGATCTACGCAGAAGCACTCACGCGCCAGCGTTCCTTGCGTCTCGTTCTATACTCAACAACCCGCGTCTGCCTTGGCAATACCATAGTTCAATCGTCCCTTCTGGCAACGTGTAAGCAGATCCGTGAAGAGGCGGCGCCGATTCTGTACGGTGCAAATACATTCAGCTTGCCATCGGCTAGGATCCAGAGGATGTTTATTGAGATGATTGGACCGGGTATGGAGGGATGGTTGAGGCGTCTGAAAGTTGATCCAGCACCTTACGAGCATGATTGGAAGTTTGTGCGGTCATTGCTAATGTTGGGGGACGGGTGGTTTAGGTTGAGTGTACAGGACAGTAGCCTCAGCAGTAGGGGGTTGGTCTTGAAGAGGAAGGGGGTGAAGAAGGCAGAGTTGGAAAACGAAGGAGTCCAAGAGTGGATGTTTGTGAGGTCGCGGAAGAGGCGGGTGAAGAGGGCACTTCGCGGTATGATGAGGAAGATTTGGAGGACTGTGCGCGGCATGTGAACGCCAAGCCGCGCTAGTCACTTCACTCTCGGCTTCAATCTTCGCTTTACCCTTCGCCTCACTCTTGACGCTTCGCCTTACTTCACTATCCGACGACGCACCAGTTCGCTCGCACTATCCGTCTACCTGCAATTCTCAGGTCAAATCGGAAAATATCTTCGGCAATCCTCAACTGTGTCGCTGAGGGCCGAGAGTGGAGCCAGGCTTTCAAGAGCATCGACTGGTGCGCTCACCTGGAGAGGGCTACTACTCAAGCAGCGCAAAGTCGACATCACGGACACATACAAGAAGACATCTACCACCAGTCACCCTCGCCCAGCATGCACGCAATGGCGCACATAACGCCCAATGCCATGACAGTCGTACCAGTCGTAACCTTCATTGTGCTCTCCCTCGCCCTTTATGGAGCGTTTCCCCGAGACACGATAGAGAAACTCACCACGGCTCCTCGCAAAGACTACATCATTGTCGGCTCCCTCATCGCCCTCCCCATTGTCTTGTTCCTCTTATTGGGCACTCTATCCTATGACGCCCTCAAGAGAGAGAAGGAGCTCCGCCGTCGATCTCAAGTGCCGATAATCCAGCAAGAAGTCGCATTCCTGGTTCTACCCGCTGAAGTTCGCAACAGAATCTACACCTACGCTCTCACGGGACCCCGAGCTCTCCCAATACGCTCATTCGGCGGATGGGCCTGCATCGATATCTTCAACATTATCGACCAAACACCAGCCTCCGCGCTACTCGAGACTTGCCGCCAAATCCATGCCGAGGCAGCTCCAGTTCTGTACGGCGCCAACACCTTTCACTTCGCCTCACCCATGACGCTCTTTCGCTTCCTTCGCGACATCGGCCCTTCCGTTGCACTTCTCCGGAGCGTCGATATCAGTCTCTGTCAACTGATAGGGACGGAACTGGAGATGTGGAATACTCGGGACTTCTGGGTCTCTTGGAAGATGGGGGTCTGGAATCCAATCATGGATCTTGCTGGTCCTCTGGAGCGAGCCACGAAGCTGGAGAGACTGGTGTTTTGGGTTCCTCGGGGGAAGAGGATTTCGAAGGTGGAACAACTCGCTGAGGAGCTGAGCGAAGCGTATAAGCGGCGGGAGCAGTTTGTGGAGGTGAGAGTCAAGGATGGTGATGGGAATGGTCGGGCGAAGATCGAGTTCTGATGCGATTGCTTGCATGACGGTGCAGGGCCTCGGTGCTGAACTGGATCAAGCGACTGCGCTGGACAAGGAGTTACCATGGGGAGCTTGAGCTCTTGAGACAGCGAGAGTCGAGGATCTTATCGCTGCATTAAGCCGCGCCACCGCACTCCAGAGCATCGTCTTCTGGAAGAAACCCAACCAGCCATGGGTGCAATGCAAGGGTCTTGTCTTCGCGCTACGGAACATAGTCTGGGAACGAGATCAGAAGGTACGGGTGGAAATAAAGGAGGGGAACGCAGAGGGACAGGCAAAGATCTCCTTGCGATGGTGGGGTAGTAGAGCTTGTTACGACAGCCATGTGGCAGGTCTGACTTTTACAGAAGGGGCTTCTTCACGTGAATGCCAAGCCACGCTAGTTCCGTCACTGTTGGCTTCACCGTTCGCTTTACTTCTCGCCTGACTCTTGGCTTCACTCGTTGCTTTACTCTTCGATTCACTTCCCGCTTCACTCTCCGCTTCACTCTTCGCTTAACTGTCTGCCGGCGCACTACGTGGCTCGGGCTACTCACAACTTCCGCATATGTAAACTCCGACCTTCCAGCGCCTCGACTATCTCCAACACACGCACGATTACCCAAAGTCGCTCATCACCGACAAAGCCCCCGGTCACCTCCAACATAATGGAGAAGATCATCATGGCGCTGGTCCTGGCTTTCTGCTTCCTCGCAGCAGCAGTCTTCCTCTTCACCGCCCCAAGTCGCGAGCCGGAACCAGCACCTCAATCAACCAAAGCGGACCCCGAAGCAATCTCCATCCTCGACCTGCCCGCCGAAATACGCAACAAAATCTACGCCTACGCCCTCACAAGCGACGACCGACTCGAAATGCAAGTCCGACGCAAAGTACACCCCTTCCTCCCCAATTCCGACCTCCGCCCAAAACTCCTCGCAACTTGTCGCCAAATCCACTCCGAAGCAACCTCAATCCTCTACGGCACCAACACTTTCCACTTCAAATGCCTGCCATTCGCAACAGACTTCGCCAAAACCATCGGCGACTCCGTGAAGCACCTCCGCTTCGTCGAAATGGGGACCTCGGGGTTCATACTTCTTGATCTGAATCCCAAAGCTTCTGGAATCTGGTTCAAGCTCTCGCTCAAAGGCTTGATTACAAGTCTGCCTGTTGCTTTGTATAGCGCCAAGGGGCTCGAGAAAGTGGTGCTGTGGCGTCCGGAGGGAGTCGGTGATGTTACTTGTGAGCGGTTGGCTCAAAAGCTTCGCGCTACGTTTGCGAGCCTCAAGATGGGTGTCGAGGTGGAGGTGAAGGAGAGCAACGAGCTTGCGTTCAATAGAACGGTTCCCGACACCGAGACAGGAGACGATGAATGACGACAGGATGGACGTCGCTGAAATACGGGAAGCGTTTTCATCGACCACAACGTCATCCTCTTCCGCAACATCGACATCAGCATGAAGCAGCTCCTACACTCGGGACTCAAGACCAAGGCAATCTCCTTCTCAAGAATCCTGAGCCTTCGACATGTAGTCCAAACGATCCGTATCTCACAAAAGCTGCCCCATCAGAAAGCCATCGAGGACCTGTTCCAGCCATTGAGCCGTGCCATGACGCTGGAGGGAATCATGTTCTGGTAGCCGTAAGAATGTGCCTCCGTGTGTCGACGGCGAGGCCAGTCGGTCCAGGTGATACCATCGGGAGGGCTACGGAAGTATTGATCCTGGGGTAGATTGTTATCGACCCAGACTCCAATTTATATGGACGGCTGGGGAGAGAAGGGGGCAATTAACATCAGCTCTTTGGATAAGTGCCAAATCAAGTCTCGATTCAATTGCTACTCAGCTGCACCATCGCACGCCGGCGATGCTTCCGGTGTGACTTTATGCCATTCCACATCCTTCAAGTCCTCTTCTTGCTATACTTCCTCACCAGCACCTCCGCCTCCCTCTCACTGACGCACCAATCCACATGTAATCTGAAAGGCTTCTCATACATGTAAAGCTTTCCGCAATGCTTGCACGTCAGACGTGGGCAACGATGACTGCCGTAGGTCTCGTGGCCAGGCACCGTCATGTCGCAATAGTAGCATCTCCACTCTGGCTTCAATCTCTGCCGCGGTGGCGAGAGCACCGGTCCTCCCAGCATTCGCTGCACTCCGCCGTGAAGCGAGGCCAGCTGGAACACATTGAGCCTGCGATAATGATATCTTGCATTAATAATGTACATTCGATCGGCAGGTCCTTCGGCCTCGAAGATGGCACGTAGTGAAAACCAGAAAAGTGCAGCTTATATTTATTTTCAACTCACGAAGTTCCGTTCGTTTGAGCCATCGCGGGCTTCGGTGGAGGTGGTTGATGTTGCGGCTGCGGCGTCGAGCTCGCAGGTCGGGGCGCGATGCCAGGAGGCGGCGGCCGGGAGAAGCCATTGATCGGGGTGTGCGGTTGCGATGGGTAGTTGGTGGGAGTCGCACGGCCTGAACCGGGTTGTGTTGGATACAGCGGTCTCTGTGACGCTGGGGCCATCGACACGGCGGGATGGCCGGCGGCCTTTGCTGGTGAAGCCGTGCGGTTGTATGCTTGTTGCTGTGCTGCAGGGTTAGTCTGGTAGGCAACGGCATTTGCCGCCCGTTGCTGGTGTTGAGGTTGCACATAGCGTTGCTGTGTGCCTGGCGTCTGCTGGTAGTTTTGGTTGTACGCGGCGTAGCCACCTGGAGTCTGTTGAGGGCGCTGATAATATTGTTGGCCGTTGGGCTGCCCGTATCCTGGCTGAGCTGCCCCAGGTCGAGAATACTGGTTCGGCTGGCCATAAGTCGGTCGAGGCGCGGTGGCACTTGGTGTACCGTACGATTGGGGATTGCTGGATTGACGCTGGAATGCTGGTTGGGTGGCTGGAGTTCGAGGTCCGTATGATTGCCCGTAGCGGGTGTTGGCGGCCTGTCCAATAGCTGGAGTGCGTTGTGCGGTGGCGCTGTAGTGTTGACCAGCAGACGAGTTCGGTCGAGCAAGGGTCGCGATGCTTGAAGCAGTCGCAATGGCGGAAAGCTTGGCTTGTCGAGTGACGTGATCTTCCTCCATAGTACCCTTGACGTTGGTTGATTTGAAGGTGATGAGTTTGCTGACACCCAGGTCGGCCAGCTGATCGCCGTCAAGCTTCGCAACCGCATAGGGAGGTAGCTTGAGAATGAGGTATGCCAGCTCGCGCGTGAGACTGTTGTATGTGGACATTTCCTCTTCTGACGGCTCGTCTGGTTTGCCAATCTTCGATGCGGCAATCGGTGCTGGACTGATCGGTGTGCGCGATGCAGGGGTCGCTGATGCCAAAGAAGCATTTCGAATGCGTTGATGGGAGGCGAGCGTCTCGAGCAACTCGGACACCTCGCGCAGAACCTGATCAACCTCCGTCTTGGACTTAACATACTCAGGAGGCGCCTCAATCTTCTCGAGCTCATCGAGGTCTTCCATGATGTTGTCGAAATTGTCATCTTTCGGATCAGATTCCTCGACGGCCTCCATTGGTATCATAGGCATCTCGTTCTGATCCAGCAGGGCAGGGTCGATGGCGAAGGTGTCGTTGAACCGCTTGCTTCCGACCTTGTGCCACCAAACGACATTCTTCGTCTCCTCGGGGATGATGGCGTTTGAGTTATCGCACGTTGGCGCGAAGCTCGAGAAGGCTCGTCGGAAAAGTGCATCTTCCTCCTTGATCAAAGCCTCCTCCAAGGTGGCCTTGTCAGGGCGGTCGGCCTCCCCGACACTAGTACTCAATGCGCGATCACGCTGCTTGCGCTTTTCGCGAGTCGAGTCTGCGTCCCCACCCTCCTTACCGCCATAGCCCAGCCAGTTGCCCACCGTCAAGCTCTGCACAGTATAACCGCCCTGCTTCTTGTTTCGCTGTACTGGATCCTTGAATTCCCACGTGACTGTTTGATCGCGAGTGGACTGTCTCCTGTGGGCCTTTGGTGGTTGCAGTGCAGGGAGACTGTAGGGCGGCGCGAAAGTCTCTTCGAACGTTGGCGTCTTCTTGCTTTCATCGGCAGGTAGTGGTAAGATCTTGGTGGCCGATATACCAGTCGGCAGACTCATCTCTTCGACGGGTAATTCTGACTTGATGGTTGCGCCCTGGTGTCCTGCTGGAGGATTCTGCATGGAAGAGAAGAGCTGCTTGGGAGTAGGCGCATTTCCAAAGAGAGTGAGCACCGTGGATGCCGCATTAGCAGCAGACTGCGGCTTCTCATCATCGGTATGTCCATTCGGGAGATCACTCTCTTCCTTGACCTCGCCGTTTGTCCTCTCATGCGCCTCGACGTACTCGATCTCCTTGTCAACAAGCTTTTCCACGTACTCTTCGAGAGACTGAATCTTGTAGATCTGCTTGAGCTCTTCGGCCGAAGGTCGACCGCTGCTGCTGCCTTCCCGTTCGCTGGCCTTGGACCGCAAAGATGACACCAGCGCTTCGGCCACGAGTTTGGCATCAGACTTGATCTGACTGAGTGAGGTGTAGCTGGCATTGCTGAGTTTGGAAGCTATGGTCGATTCTTCGGTGCTGGTCTGCGATAGTCGGGGCTTTTTAGCGGCGGGTTCGGAGGATGGTGCGCTGGTGAGGGCGTGCTTGAGGAAAGAGGGCTGGGTGTCATAGCTGTAGGCAATTAGCATGATATCGCAGTTGCGCAGAATGAAATGCCGTGCCTTTCGAGGACATGGAGGATGTCTTTTTGGAGAGCGGTGGTGCGCGATGCCGATAGCGGGTGCTGCGACCGGTCGGGCTGGTCGTCGCGCTTTCGCTTGTGGTCGCTGAGGGGGCTGTCGGCGTCGGTGGTGTGCGGCGAGGGCGCGGTGGGGTGGGTGGTGTCGGCCATGGTGGGCGTGTACAGCAGCGGGCTGGGGTCGCGCCTGGAGGACGTGTCGTTGGCAGAAGCGCGAGAGAGTCCTGCAGCACGCCGGCGGAGGCCCTACGCGGCGGCGCAAGTGAACTGACGAGGACACTGGGCCGTCGCAATCACCAAGAATCGTCGAATCGAACAGTCCGGCGAGCAGAAAGGGAGAGGTCGCGGGCGGTGGTGAGTGCGAGGGTGGGCAATCTTTGGTGCTGCTTCGTCGGCGGATTGAGGATGGGTACTCCCGCGCAGTAGTCAGCGAGCCGGACTGCTCTTCATTCATTCAATCAAATATTGGTTAAGGCACCCATTGATTGATGATCTCGACTGTCTTTCCTGATGATTTTGTTTTATTTCAGGTGAAAAATCGGTCTTCGCTGGGTTTGATGATTGTTGCGACGGACTCTGCATTTGGTCGACTCCTTGCTGGCCGTCGGCTCGAACTCCGCTAGCTTGGGCTGACCTTTCACGTCGTCTCCACGCGCCTGTCTCCAACTTCTGTCCAACCTCAGCAACATTCACCTACATCAACGAGTGGATGCATGCAGCATGGAGCATTGACGCCCCTGGGCAGGCAGCTTCGTGCAGTGCTCGCCAATCTGTCCCTCCCGCCCATTGCCCGTCGCCAGCACCGAACTCGAGACATTCCTCCATCTGAGCATCCTCGAAATGGCGCCAGAAGCTTTTCTCAAACCTCGAACTGGTCGTCTCAGGCCACGGCGGCCGCACCCCAAGTCGAAGCTCAAGCTTCCATCTCGCAACCGCCGGTTTCTCGCCAAAGAACTCATTCCCAGAGGAGACTGAAGAAACGACTCCAACCCGCCAACGACCACCTGACCGAAGCTCTGCAAAGCATTGGGAGCCATACCGCGGTCCCATATACTCCGAATCGACCCTCGAAGATCAATTTGTCCTATGCCGACTCCAAGAGCAAGCGAATATGGAGCGAATATGATGCGCGACGGCAAAGGGTCTTGACGAGCCCATCGATGAAGAAGACACGCCCGGTCTCTCTTCAACGCCTTACATCCATTTACATGCGACGAAAGGCAGAAACGAAGGACGACTTGGATGTTGGGGGAGAACACTCAGATCTGTTCTCTGCATGGGAGATCGGTTTCCTGCGATACTATCAGTACACCGTCGAAGATGTTGCGGCCTGGGCAGACATTGTCTCAAAGGAGGATGCTTTAGCCGCTGCCACCACCCTATCCGATCGCCTTCGCTCCCATGGCCCTCATTCGATTCCAATATGGCTACTTTTGTACCTGCTGCGCCGGCCTTTCGTGAGTGCGAGGGCCCTGCGCCTCTTCATGGCCGCTGCCCCTTCCATATTCGATTACTGGACGAGATCGACGACAGATTCTGGAAAGCATACAGAAGATGTTTTCCTGGCTGCCACGCGACTGATTCGCCATGCACGGGAAGTCTGGCCGCAAGCCTTGAAGATGCCCGTCAATATGATGCTGCAACATCTGCAAGATCGAGAGCTTCGCGAAGGACCTTTCACAAATCATGCATTGTCTAACATCACATATCTGCTCAACATGATGATGCACTTGGTCTCCATTTCAACCGCCCTCCAGCCCTTCAAGGATAGCGTCTACCAGGAAGCAGCTCTTGTGCCAATTCTGCAGTACATGTCCGAACACAGTCCTTCGTTGCATATCAACAGACAAGGGTATCGAGCGGTTGTTCGCATTCAGCTGTTGCACCGCAAGACAGCCGAGGAACAGCAATGGGCCGAACTCAAATCGTTGTCATGGCCACCTTGGAAGGTCGACCGCACAGCCATGGACACGGCCATTGGACCCGATCACGGCATCACCAAAGCCGGTGCTACTCTCCTACGTATGCGCGAAGCTGGTTATAGGCCTTTGTACTGGGAGAAGTTGGCCCAAGTGTGTACCGGCTGGGATGTGGATCGAACGCCAACCGTCCAGTTACGCGTATTACTGAATCCACCTGGTTTGCGTCACTCGAACAAGCTACAAGGCGATAGTGAACCTTGGGCTGCGCGAATACAGAGCACGCGGACGATTCAAGAAGCATGGGCATGCTACTTGGCTTGGGAAGACAAGAGGCTACCGCCAGACCAAGATGTATACTTGGCAATCTTCCACAAACTGCTCGAGGAAGGGCGCCGGCAACATAGAGAGTCGAAGGAGCCCTGGCACAAAACCGCAAATGTGGGCCACTGGCCTCTGTTACCAGGCGACGGACGGGAGATTTCACCACCTCCGCCTTCGACCCATCTCTACACCTACACGAAGACCGCGCCGCCTACCGTGACTGAGTTCTACCAAATGCTTGTCAATCACGGAGTCGTACTGGAGGGGCACTGCCTTGCATTTGTTGTCCTGCATGCGAATTCACTCCAAGAAGGCTTGGAACGCCTTCAAGCTGCCTGCTCAAGGTATCCAGCCATCCAATCGCTTGTCACGCTGTCGCCTGTGGAAGACATCTTTCAAGTGCCTGGCGTCATCTTCACAGCAGCAGTAAAGCTCTTCGCGGAATCACCGAGGACCTCACTGTCTAAGACTTTGTCCCGCATCGGACTTCCAACTGTCGAATTTGAGGGGCGCCCTGAACTCTTTCCACGATACCGCGTAAATTACGACAACCCTGTGCTGCATGCCATTGAGCTTCTGCGCATGAGACGAGTATTCGATCGGGAATTATGGAGTGGCATATCACACAGGCTCACACGCGCGTCCAAGCGTATGGGGTTGAGCAACACCATGGACCTGGACACTTTTTCGTCCGTTCAATCCGGAAAGTCGGATACATTGTCTCAATCTCACCGGCGCTGCAAGGGAGCTTTGAATGCCTTTCGTCTCATACGCCATATCGTTGATCTTCAACAGAGGCGTGGCATCGATCTAGATGGTCAAAGCTTCCACGCACTGTGCGTATCAACCGAAAACGCGGCCACTGCGTGGTGGTCTGTTCTGCATGAAGATGCTGCATCGCCATCGCTATCCGATACCAGTGCTCGATTTCGAATGCTCTGGCGGGATGCTGTCGGTACCGGGCGGAGCAATTGCGCACAAAGCGAACGCCTCAAGCAAGAATTTAAGTTCCTTGTCGGTTCGGAACAGATGTCCATGCATTCACGAGAGGAATATGCGACAGGCAAGAGGGACTATCAAGACGAAGTAGCCGACTCTGCAGATATGCCAAAGCTGCTCACAATTCCGAGTCCGAACGATCTGCACGCCTACATTCGCGCCCTCGGATGGCTGGCCGACTTCGATGGCCTCCTCGACACCGTCTACTGGATGCGCGAATACCACACAGAGCTACGCGAACGGCAAGATCTTGACCGCCGTGGTGCCCATACAATGCGAAAAGCAATTGTGGCTGTGAGGGTCTTTCTCGAACGAAGCTGGATTCCCAACGCGACTCCCGCTCCAGACCCAGACGATGTAGGTCAGTACGAGAGCGAGGACGAGAAAGATCAAGCTGCTACGCTCTTGACTATGGTCAGAAGCTGTGCGGATCCGGCACTTGTCGAGGAAGTCAGAGAGGTGGTGGAGAGTGTGGAGGACTGGGGCGGATGGCCGAGTCATGAGGAGGTGGAGGCTTACGCTGCCGATAAGCGATTTCAGCAGTTTCGGAATACCGATACCCTGCAAGAGAGCCTAACGTTGGAGTCGACTTCAACGTACAGCCCTCTTGCTGGCTAATGGGAGCAACGATTGTTGATACTTGAACAGAGCTCAATAGTGTACAGATCAATGCACACATCTCCGCCAAAGTACCCCACAGTCGTCCGCCCAGTTTCTCGCCCAGGAACCAACAAGGATGTCCTCTGCGGTACTACCACGGCATCCCATGGTTCCTGAACGCGACAAGACACTACACAAACCACGCGTTGCGCGGAACTGCCAACTGCGACACACCCCAGAGTAGTGGTGGCCTCCTATTTTTCGCGATCTTCAGGTTTGGTCCATGTTTCAGAATGGCGGGCATTATCCATCGAGTGTGGGGGCCTAACTTTCCATCTGGGACACTGCTATTCGTGTCGCTTCGATGAAGGGATATAGGACCCCTCCCCCGCCGCTATCTGCAAGGTACGGAAGGTGTTTCTTTGTTTCCGTGAGTAGGTCGGACGCCGGATTCTACCAACAACTTCGACTTCACCACATCACGCAACAATCGCGGAGCAGGCTCCCACACAACAGAGACGATGGGCAACGCCATCTCGCAGACGAACCAGTTCCTCCAACAGTCCCAACAAACACACCAAAATTCAAGCTCAGCAGACTGTCCACGACCGAAACAGAAGCCTATGAAAGATAAGCCGGCCCTCAAAGAACCCGCTTTCGAAGGCTACGTCGCCGGCTGGCGCCAGGGCGAATTCGACGATGATGCACAGGAGTTTTCTTTTGCGACGTTTCAGAGACATAATCCCAATTCGAGTGGGTATGAGGGGGACGACGAAGAAGATATCGAGCAATCGCAGTCATCAGCTGGCTTCCAATATCTTGAAGATGAAAGCCAGCACTATTCAACGTATCGGGATGATGGGGTAAGGGGTGGTAGTGGTGTTGGGGTGAGGAGGGAAGAGTTTCAAGATTTAGGTAGGGGGAGGGGTTTAGGACGGAGCGGGAGTCAGCGGGGGAACTTGAAGGAGGTGGTTGATGGCAGTTTGGAGAGGAGGTTGGAGAGGGTGCGGCAGACTGTTGCTGATGAGCATGCTTTGCCTAGAGTTGGGATGGGGAGGGAGGTGAGGGTCGGGTGAAGAAGGAGATGGGTGGAAGGTTATGTGGACGCAGAGAAAAGGAGACGTCTAAAGAGGAAGACGTGGTCTTTGGCATCCGGAGTTGTTGCCGCAGTGGAAAGGAGTCAATTTGAGCAAGATGTCCTCTTTTGAGTTGAGATGTTGATACGATTGCGACGCATAGGGCGGCAATGACGAGTGAGATACAGCCAACAAGGGGACATCGCCGACGACTGCTTGCTGCTTGCGTATCTTGTCGGCGACTTAGCAACAGGCAAGGTAGGAAGTTCCCTGCAGTGTAGGGCAAAGGTATTCCATCGAAATTGGCCTTGCCGCACGTGGTTCACAGAAATATACATCCTAATCGTAATGATGTCTCCGTACCTGGGCAGAAGACACGATGACTGTTGCGTGTGACATCTCCTTTGAGCCCTCCGCCCTGCCAGATCGTTCGCTTCTTTTTATATCTCAATCGATGAATGGATACGGGCCTGGGCCCATGTCACTGTCACTGGGTAGTTGGACTAGCATGATCCTCGCCCCAACTACCGAATTTCCGATGTGAGGCCATGGGGTTCGTCGCTGATGAACCACTCTATCTCCCACGGACCCGGTGGGCTATTGAGTGTAGTTTTTCGCAATCCGGTCTAAGATGGTGAAGCGGAGGAGTTTCCTCTCTGGCGCAAGTGGAGCGTCGTCGATGCTGCGTTGCTAAAGGGTCGTCCTCAGCCTTGCTCGATACATCAGCGACCAGACGGCGACGCACATACATACCAAGACCACGACCCCAAGACCGAGAGCGACATCCCCCAAGAGACGATGGGCAACACCCCCTCAACCGAAGAAACCGCGCGCAAGCTCGCCCGCGACCGCGCCCTAACCCTCCCCCTAGGCTCCAAAATCGAGCAACTCTTCCACGAAGACTTCGACCCATCAACCACCTCCCCAAATCCAACTCCATCCTCCTCCAGCACCAAACCAACCAAAGCCCAACAAAAGCAAAAAGCCAAACGCTTCTCCACCCTCGCCACATCCTCCCAGCAGGACAAATGGACCCCCATCCCCCTCGCCCAAACGGGTTTCAGCGACCCGGCGCATCTATCCAAACAAGCGAATCGGACGAGTTTGATGCATAATATACCTGATAAGCCGCTTCCGAGTGGACCGCCGATTGGGCCGGGGGCGGATTTCTTTCTCTCGCCGGGGGACGCCATCTCGCGGAGCTCTTCCAAGGGCAAAGAGAAAGAAGTCAGTCCTCCGTCTTCGATTTCGAAGAAACACGACTCTGGAACCGCGGGTGTGGAAGAAGAGGAGAAGCCGAAAGTCTCGAACGAAACTCCCAGCTCCTCATCGACTTATTCGGCCGCGGAGTCGAGATGGCAAGAAAGGATCTCGAAGAGGATTGCCGATCGGAAGGTCAGTGATGGGGTCAAGGCGGGCTTGTCGCAGACGGCGTATATGGGGACGGACTTGAGGGAAGGGCAGAAAGAGGAGGGGAGGTTTGATTCATGATGGGCAAGAAGGAGATGAAGTCAGAGGGCTGTGAGATGGATACGAATCGATGGTGACTGAATTGGCGTACGTTTCTTGCTTGTTCTGCGAGCGTTGAACTTTTTGAATTCGTCTGTGATATCCCTTTTGCCGGTTTTTGATGTAGAGCGGGCGGGTCCTGATCGATTGATGGTTTCGCGAGTTGGGTTGGTTTGGTTGGAAGTTTGGGAAGTCACAACTCGAAGGAGTGGAGCATCGAGGCGCAGGACGGCAAGATCGACACACTTTATTTCGACCTCACGTTTTCGTTTCCAGCGGGCATGTCACAATATGTAGAGATTGTAAATGCGACTCATGATCGCCTCGTCTTATCGGGGATTTGATTTTGCTTCTTTACATTCGTTCTATCTCATCGCGCGCACCATCCTCGTGATACGCTTCTCAATCGCCGGTGTAGCCCAGGGCACCCAGCTCCTTGCGCACGCCCTCTTCAGTGCCTATCTTGAGCACCTGCGTACCCTCGAGCTTCTCGCCCCCGGCCTGTCGCATCTTCAAGTCGTCAATCGCCCGCAGCTTCTTCAGGAGAGACCTAATCTTCTTCTCATGCGGCGATCCCGCTCCTGGCGAAGTCACCGTGAGATCGGGTGCGGTTTGGTTCGTTGGACCGCCAGCTGGCGCGGCAGGGGTGCCGTTGGCGGGTTGCTGCTTAGGCTGAGCCGTGTTCAACGGCGGACCGCGCTGACGACTACCCTCGCGTCTCCTGGACTGCGGTCGGGAACCTTGATTGCCTCCCTTGCTGTTAGCATTGGAACGGCTGCGGGGTCTGTCCTTCCGCTCCGGGCTCTTCTCCGGGTTGGCGTCTCCGTTCTGCGTGGGCGCCAGGCCTGCCGCCTTCGCCTCAGCATCCTTGGCCTTCTTTGCTTCACGCTTCTTCTTGTTCTTGAGCGCGGCCTTGCTCAACTGTTCATCGCCGTCGGCTGTGAGACTAACACCTCCGCCTGGAGCTGCACCTGGGGGAAGCTTTGGCTCCACAGTCTCGGCACCGGGGACTTCACGCCGTCTGGGTGCGCGTGCGAAACCGTTCGTCTCAGGCTCCTTGCCAGACATCATCTCTCTCACAAAAGCAGCACCGCCCTCGTCTTCACGCTTGAAGGAAAGCGGTGTCGCGGCACCGCGTGCGCCAGGTGGTCGGTACGCGCCGGCGGGCTTCGAAGGCGTCTTGAGCTTGCTGAGGTACTCAAGAGCAGAAGCGTGAGGTGTTGGGACAGGGTGCAGCGGGTTTTCCAAAGGATGCTGAGTCGCCGACTGTGGGCGCCAGATGACATGGTACAACTCGTGCATGTCTTCATTGTACATCAATCCTCCTCCGACATGCCAGATGCGAATGCCGTTGTCGACACGCAGGCGCGGGCTCGTAGTCGCGGTAAGAATGTGTTTGCCGTCAGGGCTCCACTCGCAAATCGAGGCGTTGCTGGCTTCGATTCTGCACACCTTCTCGTAGTTCTTCTCCAGATCGTAGATGTCCATCTGACCAGCCAAGTTTCCAAAACCAGCCACCAAGACGAAACGGCCATGTGGGGAAAACAAGATGGTGTTCCTGGGTCCGAGATCGAAGCTGTGTTGTGGAATCGCTCTATGATTGAAGATCGTCGTCTTCGCGGGCATGTAGCCATACACGACACCAAACTCCTTCGAGTTCGGCGACCATGTCACGTCGTGGATCGGACCCTCTTTGTCCAGCTGGATGCGCGAGTCGAAGCCGCCGTTCGCACTCAGGATGTACATGTTGGTCTCGCCATAGTAGCTCTTGTTGCTCTTGTCCACGTCGGTCTGTGCAAGCACAATCAAGCTTGTTCCTTCTTCGTTCCACTTGAGCTGCACCTTGTCGCCCTTGAAGAACGTCTTTTGCGAGACTGCGGAGTCAAATTGGGGCACCTTAAACACCTTGACTGCAGCAGGCTGGCCTTTGCGCTCTGGCACGAAGACAGCAACCGAATGTGTCTTGCCCCGGGAGAGCGCAAAGTCCGTCACACCCTCCACACGGAGCTTGTTCCAGACTGTGCCCAAATCTTTGCTTTCGTAGAACTGGACTTCGTTGGTGACGCAGCGAGCACAGTACTGCTCGTCTGCGGTGTATTGCAAGTTCCAGCCGGTCTGGTTCTTTTGCACGAACTTTCCAACCACAGCTCGCTCGCCGTCCTCGCCGGCATTGTCGTCGATGGTGCGCCACACCTTGAGGTTCTTGGTGGCATTGCCCTCTTCGTCTTTGGACGGTCGCTGCCACGTGATGATAAATGTTCCCGCGGGAGAGAAGCCCAACTCGTAGACATTCTCAGCGGGCAGTGTCGTGACCACGTGGCCGACTGACGCATCGACCACGGTCACGTTCTCGGGCGAGGCCCACGCGAAGAAGCGGCCATCTGGGGAATAGACGCAGCAGCGAAGGTTGCCTTCAGGTCGCTGGAAACCTGAGAGGGGCGCGTAGACTGGGGCAGCGTCGAGAATGCCGACGTGCTTCGAGGTGCGGACTGTATGAATTTATTAGCCAAGGAGCGGATATTGAGGTTGTGCGGCATGCAACTCACATGCGACTTGCGTAGGTTGCGCCATAGTTGCCAGAAGGATCGCAGTGCTGGACGAGGAGCAAGGATGACCTTTCGGGCAGGATAGCGGTGTTCAGCGTGCCTGGGCGGTCAGGTCCAGGTCTCAGCGTCTGACGTGTCGGCGGCTTTGCGAGCTCTTTGTTGCGCTGGTCGGGGACTGGGACTTTGGGGGGAGCCAGGCAGCGGCTGATCGCTGGAGACTGAGTTGAATAGTTAAATCCACCTCAGTGAAGGCTTGACACGAGCAGTCAGCTGGAAGCGCAGGGTTGGCGGCGAGAGGCGAGTGAATGCCTTGGAGAGAAGAAGCGAGAAGCAGGAACAGCAGCGCGGCTTCGAGAAATGCTGGAGCACTTTCAAGCCACCGCCAAGCTTCCGTCGCTCAGCCTCCGTTGCTCTGCCGGAGCGGCACGCGCTCAACGGCCAACCTTAATGAATGACCAGCCTGGTCGTCTTCTAAATTTAACTAATGTTCCGACGATATTGCTTGAAGTGCTGTCAAAGATTGCAACAAGCGAGCACTGCGGTCGTGGTCGATGTTACAGTCGAATAGAAATCGAAGAGCGAAGAGCCAGTCGCAGCACCTGAGATTCGTGATTATCACATGATACTCGTCCACATCCAATCGTCTAGCTTCATCGGAACAGGAAGCATTTCGCACCGAGTCTTACATGTCCAACTGCTCAACACGCTTGGTCGTTTTCGGAGTCTGGATGCGGTCGTTTGGAAGCGATTTGACGCTCTGCGCCGGCTTCTTCACTGTACATTGTCTTCATATCGTACAATCGAGTCGAGTCGTGGCGTATATCTGTACAGTGCCCTCCTCTCATCACCAAACCTTCCACCAAGGCTTTCCTCCACCTTCTGTCCCCTTCAGAGCTGCGAATTGAGCATCCTGTTCTTTCTCCTTGGCCTCTCTCCGTTCCTGTCTCTGTGCCTCTTTGCGTTGTTCCCTCGCCTTCTTCTCCATCTCCTTCTTGTTCAAAATCTCTACAGCTCGCATCATGCCCTCTTTCTCTGCCTGTCTTTGATACAGACACCACTGGTATTTCACGCCTGATCCCACGATGAATGTGCCCACGGCCCAGTTGCATGCCTTGAAGATTGCAGCTACGCCGTGTTAGCTGCCATGAAAGGATCATTCAAGATCGTGTGCTGTACTAACTTCCGAAGATCATTCTCCCACCTCCCACCGCAAAGCCGGCTCCAATACCGGTCATGAGCGCATCTCTCACGCACGGCCGTTTATGTAGCTCCGTAATGGGTTGTCCAACTTGCAGCGCATTCATGAACGTCACCTCAGGCTCTTTCCCGCCAGCAGTATGCTGCGTTCCTCCTGCCATGAGATTTGCATTCTCTTGCGGTTTGTACGGTATTTGCTTTCCTCCCTGCCATTGGGTGCCGGTGAAGGCCTTGTTTTCGGGATTGACATTCAGGGCTTCGCGCGAGAGGTCTTCAGGCACCGCTTTGGGTGATTCGGACTGTTGTCGTGTGTCGTCTGCCATTTTGTTGTGGGTGGAAGAGAAGTCGACGGGGGATCTATGATGCAGGCATCTTCACATGCGCGAGCCCACTTGCGCCTGCTGCGACAGGACTTGCCGAGCGAAGATCTCTACGGTAGACCATACACACAAAATCCTCTATCGACGGTGATGCTATCTTATCGCGACTCAACCTCACCCCCTTCCTCCACTGCCTTCGGACTAATGTGGCCTTCTATGGCTCGCTCTAATAGCAGGCAAGGCAGACTTTCCATATCGACCATGTCGCTGCCAAGTTCACCATCTTCATCCCGAACTGCCGGACCATCAAGACCGATGGCATCCTTGTCCATATGTAACGGAATATGGCAAATGCCCTGACGAGGGGACCGCTAAACGGCTTGCGATCTTGATGTCGCCCAGGAATCGTCGCGGCATAGCCTTTTCGACTTCGAAACAGTGAGGGCCCGGCGATGCGTTCCCAACCAGCCTCTTTTCGAGCCGCGGAGGCTAATTGTCGTACGTGGTTCGAATCAGACTGGGTCACGCGATGGCTGGAAATCGTGGACAGCATTCATGCCAGCAGAAACACTGTTCTCAAGTCACAAAAGCGGCATGGACTCTAGAGTGCGTCTCGCATGCAAAAGCGGTGGCAAACAGGTTCGAACACGACGTTTCTCCACCAAACAGCTGCAGGTACCGCCAACGTCCAACGACAACTGCTGCTGCTATTCGCAGCCAAACTCAACGGCTATTCTGAATAGCCAAGCCCGGAAAATCTGGACTCCAGCACGACGGTGTGGCGGATAGTCTCGGATCACGAGGCTGGTAACCAGGGAATACGAACGCCAGGACCGGGATGGGCTTGGCTATTCGGCCAGCCTGGAGTTACATCACGAACTCTCATCGTTTCACGAAACAACTATAAGAAGTGATTGTGGTTCCTTGTGCTTTTCGTTCTGCAGAGAAGATCCATCGTTCCTGTTGTGTCACGTTCGTTTTTCGACATTTCTATCGTATCTTACCTCCAAAACTCCTTTCAGCAGCTATAACAGCCGATACTCGACAACACCAGCCATCATGAAGTATACACTTCTCGCCCTGGCCGCGGCCATCGCCACCGTCTCCGCAACAGAAGACTGCCAAACCAAGTACACAGCCTGCATGTCTGCCCAAGGCGCAACCGAAGTCTCCTGCCAATGCCAAATGCTCTCATGCTCAGGCGAAGACAGCGCCCGTCTCCGCGACTACTGCCAATCCGCCACCGCCGGCGGCGCAAACCAACAAACCCCCTCCGCAACATCCTACACCGGACCACAACCCTACGGCTCCAGCTCCGTCTCCTCCACCAGCATCATCACTGGCACCCCAGGCAGCCAACCCTCTGGCCAACCCCCCGTCAACGCCGCCCCAGGCTCCCTCGACCTCGGCGCAACCTGTTCCGAAGACGCTCAGTGCAAAGCCGGTGTGCAGTGTTGGGCGAGCAATGCGGGTCTCATCCGTCGCTGTGGAAACTTCAACGCTGCGTGCTCGAGCAATGCGCAGTGTGCTTACAATACTTGCAACAACGGGCTTTGCAACGGTTTCATCTCGCCGAGCGCCAATGCTACTATGACTGCCGGACCTACTGGAACGGGTGTGTTGCCTGGTGGAACCGGAAACCCGACGAGCAGCATTGTGCCTTACGAGGGTACCGCCCCGATGTCAAGCATCATGTCTGGATTTGCGGCGATGTTCTTTGGTGTCGTTGCTTGGGTTTTGTAAAAGCAGGAGACTCCTTAGTGTGGGCGATTGGGAAGGCTCTAAGTGGCAAGTGTTAGGGGAATTGAGTATGAAAGTAATGATAATCAAGCTGAGCTGGTCTACAAGAAAGTCCCGTTGACCTCTCATAAGCCCACACAAACGCCTTGCTCAAGTGGCTGATTCTTTTACAGCCCTCATCCCACGTGTTCTACACTGCATGCCCACTCCATCATGGTCGCCAAAGTCTCTCTCATGATTCCGCCCTGCTCCTCCCATCACGAGCCAGAAATATCTCAGCCCAGCTTACTCAAAAGCGCCCGTACCGTAGCCACATAGGACTTGCCCACATCGCTACTAAACTCCACCAAATCGACGACCCGCTTCACCTTCTTGCCCTTCCGCTCCCGCTGCATCGGCCTCAATGCCTCCACGAGCCTCCAAACACTACCGTAATGAGTGTTGAAGCCGACGACGAGCTTCTCGAGATTCACAGCATACTCCAAACCCGCCAACCCTCCGACCCGGAAACCTTGAATCTCGATGTAGCGAATGTACTTCAGGGAATCGTCGAGGTCGCGGAAGGCGATGTTCATTGCGATCTCGCTGGGGAAGAGGAACTTGTTGTCGCCGTAGAGGACCGGCGTCGCTTCGTCGTGGATTTGACGGCAGGTGGCGAGGATGTTGGGGAAGATGCGCGTGCTGTTCAGACAGACGTAGTCTGAGCGGACTTCGCAGATGCGAAGAGTGCGTGGCCTAGTCAATGCGAGCTCGTAGACTCTGTTGCGTATCTCCGCCGGAAGGTCGAGGAAGCCTTTGCGCTTGTTCTTGATGGAACTCTTTCCGCCGCTCTGCGGGCCAGTCGAGGTTTGCGTAGCTGTTGAAGATGGCATGGTCGGCAGGGAGTCGAGTGAGTTGCGGGTTGTTTAGAAGTTATGAGACTCGAGGATGCGTTGGTGATTTTCGCGAAGGGAATTCGAGCCCGATGGTGAGAATTGGCAGAGACACGGATTGTGTTAGGGCGCTAAATGTGTCGGGCTAGGAAGTGAAGGGCGAAACTAGTGACTAGAGTCTTGGCATTCACTTACCAAACTGTCACATGCGAATTAAGCTTTCGAGGACGAGAAGTCTCCGAGTATCACAGAGGCGGATACATTTGTAGTTTCAAAGATAGTCATGCCTGTAAAGCAACGCAACTTGTTCATTCTGGAGCAGTTCTCGACTATCTAGGCCTTGCGCCCTGCAAGAATTACCTGTGTCTCTCGTCGAGGCTCACAAGGGACGCCATTCCTTCGAGTTTACTCAAGCAAAACGCCCGATTCCGATCAATTTGTCCCGTCCTTGCTTCTCAACCGCATACATTGAGTTGTTGCGATTCCCGAATCACAACCTCATAAGCTCCTGGCCGATCTTGCGAACAATCTCCTCGCCATTCTCACCCTCGATCTCAAGAAGATCCACAACATTCTTCTTCTTCGGATCCCCCTTGCGCTCCTTATGAAATGGAAGCAAAGCACGAGCGGCCTTGGCTGGATGGACGGTACACTGACGAATCGTCAGCTTCTCCAGCGATGGAGCGTGCTTCAGGATAGTCCAGTCATAGCCTATATGACCATCCTGGAATCTCGTGAGCGAGAGAAAGCGCAGGTGCTTGAGGGAACGGCTGATGCGCTTGGAGAAGTATTCGAGCATGAAGGGACCGATGCACTCCATCGTGTTGGCTCCATAGAGGATGGGGGTCGCTTCGGCGTTGATTTGACGACAGGTGCGGAGGATGCCGGCACCGAGCTTGGTGTTGTTGAGCCATGGGCAGCCGTGGAAGTCTCTGCCGACGATGAGGTTGTAGGGACGGGTGAGAGCGTAGAAGTAGATCTCGTTGCGGATCTCGGCGGAAAGTTTGAAGAACATGACGGTCTCCTCGGTGTTCATGTTTGAGGCAGTGGACTTGTTGTTCGAAGACAAGGTTTGGATGTGCTTCGTGCCGGTTTGGTTTTGGTTGTGGGAATACTCCTGTTGATGCTTGATACTGCTGTTGGTGCTTCGTTTGGATTGAGCGTGAAAATATTCGTTCGAGTGTGTATAGAAGAGGAGTATAGCATCAAGGATATGTGGAGATATAGGTTCTAGGGAATAGCTGTGTCGGACGACGGATGTGTCGTAGCAGGAAGTGAAGCATAGTCACACTGCGGTGACTTGCGTACTGGCATTCACTTCAAGAATCTCTCCTGCAGTATAGGCGTAAATGGAGGAACAAACAAAGAACTCCGCATAGGCACTCGAGTGCCGAATAACATGACATAATCCTAAGAGCATCGCGGGAAAACAAACCATCGCGCCGTTGATCCAACGTAGTTCCCAAGTACGCAGCCTGTTGCACGCCTCGTGCATGCTTTGCCTCCATCACCCGTGTTTTCACGCATCACCAACCGCTCAAGTCCGTACCAATCTCATCTTCTTACAGGCTGAATCTAGTCATCCTTCTCACATCGCCCGCCGCTTCGGTTCGTAGCTTTGACTGGATTGGACTGCAGCTTAGCCATCGCAGAGCGCAGATCCTGGATGAACTCCACACGCTCCGTGCCCTCAACTTCGAGTAAGTCCCAGATCTGCTTGGCCTCCGAGTCCTGCTTGCGAGTCATGTACAGTGGGAACAGAAGAAGTGACAAGCGGCCGGTGGCATCCATATCGCAGTCTCTGATGATGATCTTCTGCAATGCTTTGGCACCCGGCAGAGCGGTCCATTCCACGTACGAGTATCCCGGGTTGAGTTTGAGCATTGCAATGCTGCGAAGGTACTTGATTGAGGTGCCAATGTTGTTGATGAATGTCTCCATGGTAGGGATGTCCACGATATCGAACATGTTGCTTCCGTAGAGGATTGGCGTGGCCTCCTTGTGGGTTTGCTTGCAGAGTCTGAGGACGCACGGGAAGACTCGGGTGTTGTTGAGCTTGATGCCGCTGCTGAATTTGCAGCATGTAGCAGGATCCCGTGGACGGCGACCGGCCCGATGATCTAGCACTGTTGAAATGCGTAGGTTTCGAGGCCGAACCAGTGCCAGCTCGTAGATCCGATTGCGAATTTCTGCTGGCAATGACAGGAAGCCGACTCGCTCAGCATCGATTGGCTTGCTGGTGGAGAAGTCGGAGGATGGGTTGGTGGAAGCCATGGTGCGAATGTCGTGGATTGATGTTTGCGACTTGCTTTTGGCTGAGATGGTGGGCGTGTGTGGACCCTCGATCGAGGATGAGTGCAGATTAGAATCAGAAGAGCGGAAATCAGGCGTATTTGAGGTGGGAGAGAACATGCGTCTTGGTGCGGGAGCGACCGCGAGAGTCAAGCCTCGAGGCCGTGCATTGAGGCGCTAGTAACCGGAGTCTTGGCATTCACATGCCCACCGCGAGATTCACAAGAGTAAGTGAATCTGCTATAATTTCCGCATCCAACGAAAACGACGATAATGCGACAAAAGTATTTGTGGGAGAAGAAACTACGAAAAGAAGTTATAGACAGTGATAGGTAGACAGATGGACAGGATGCAGGACAGTGAAATATGCATTAGGCCTTTAAGGAATATGTAGAGGGAGGGAGGGGATTAGTTTGCAAATGAATCAGACGACATACCGCTGAGTCTGTCCCGGCATGTTCCACACCTCCATCAATCGTCCGTCAATGGCGCTAGGAACAAGGCTCCTGTGGTCTTTGTCAACCAATCTCAAGCTGCAGTAGCGAGACATCACCAGGGTGCCGCAATATGGGTTGCATACCAATCCGCTTTTCTCAATACAATCCAAGACCCCATCCAATACCTTACACGAGGTGCTGTACAAGTATGCCGCCAATCATCCAAGTCGAATCCGCCCAAGCCCCATGTCCAAGAACTCCAGTTACAACATCTTCACAAGGCGTGCTCTGACACCATCCACCCACCGCTCATCTCCCTCAGGAAACTCAAAGATGTCGAGCACCGACTTCTTTCCCTGTCCCCGCCGGGCCTCCTTTAGAGAGCGAGCCATCGGCGCCAAGAGTCCCGCCATCATCTTCTCATCCCACGATTGACCATGGATCACCAACCGCTCGAGCGAAGTCGCATTTCTCATCTGACAGAACGCTCCCATGAAACCCATCATGTCGGCCGGATTCTGCTGGCAGCCCAAGTCGATCTCGCGAATGTGTGCCAAGCTCGTGTTGCCGAGGTTCTTGAGGAAGGAGTGGGTGTAGCAGACGGGGCTCATGAAGGTGAAGCTGTTCTCGCCGTAGAGGATCGGGGTTGCTTCTTGGTTGATTTCGCGGGAGGTGAGGAGGAGGTTCAGGTTGAGGATGCCGTTCTGGATCGTGCCGAGCTTGATTTGCCAGCCGTCGGAGGTGCCGTAGGTAGCGAGGATGAGGCCGCCGGGGATCTTGAGGCAGCAGGCGTACACTTGGTTTCTGAGCTCGGCGGGGAGGTCGCGAAGGCGGAACGGTGTCGAGGTGGTGCCGCCGACGGAGGTCTCGCCTCTGATGGCCACTGCGTCATTCGAGGTCGAGGCCATCTGCACTTTTTTTTTAGCAGACATTGTTTTTGGATGGTGAACTTTGCGTACCTCTAGGCTCGTGTGTTTTCCAGCCATGATGGTGGTGTCAAGGCGAAGCAAGACGAGGTCAGAGATCTGTTTTGGCAAGGCAAACAAACAAGCTAGCGGCACTAGCGCAATCTTGAGACCCACATGCCTGACGTCTGCCTGATCACCGTCGATGAGTCTCGGAGCATGTGCAATGAGATGCTGTACAACTGATAGGATTACATTACCAATCTGGAATTAGATCGTTCACCTTCTGACTGCTCCCCCTCTTGATCGCCCGTGCAGCCTCCGCTCCAACGACAGGCAGCTCTTTCACACCCTTCTTCTTCATGGCTTGCGGCACAACCTTCGGATCCAGCAGACCAGCCTGCACGAGCACGCTCGCTTGGTCCCAGTAGATGTGCTCGCTCTCCACCTTCTCCCCTCGGACATGGAAGATCGACACAATCGCAATCTCGATCTTTTTGTTTGTCGGTGGCACTCCTGGTAGGAGCCAAGGGATGTCCTGAGTATGCGTCAAAGACACGTACAGCTCATCGACCACCCGATCAGTGCCAACGGTACGGCTCAGCAGTCGAATCTGAACGTTCGTCTGTCTTGGTATCGGTGTGAAGAAGTTTTCATAGAAGTCGGCGATGTCCTCTAGTCCAACACCACCGGTTAACGTAGGTGTATGTATCACATGTGCAAAGGGTCTCGTCTGTTTGGCTGCTTTCTCCTGCTGACCGGAATGTAGATACGTGACGTGGTGATCTCTCACCATCTCGATGTCATTCTCCACGCGGAACCCTTTTCGTACGCACTGGATACTTCGTGTGAAGGCAACTTCGTCCGCGACAGGATCGTACTCTTCGAGATCTTGCTCAGCGAATCCGGGCTCTACGCCCGAGTAAGTGTAGGCCTTGAAGCCCAGCTTGAGGCATTCTCCAAAGCCAACTCCAGGATCGATTCGTTTTCGAACAGTCTTCTGCTTCCCTTGGATGCCGAGAACTTCTGGATGCTTGTGGACGCCAATCTCCTTTCCAGCGAGGTGAACAAGAACTTGAACAGATGTCGGGTACTTTGTGTGTATTGATGGAATCGTTGATGGATAGTAGGCAACAATTGCTACTAGCTTGGGATGATTAGGTTTCATGTGCGCTTCCAGTGCTAGATGTGCGGCATCGCCATATGCTGTGATCTTGATTAGATGATGTTTCGAATGCCAATGCCAATCCCATGCTCTGTATTACCTACTATCGCATACTGCTCCGATACGCCGAAACTATCTCCAGTCGTGTGTAACCGTTTGATGAAATCGTTGCCACCCTTCAGCATGGGAACATATGCAACATCGAAGCCTTCGTCTCTCCATTTCTGGGCCGTTTCCTCGTCAAAGTCGTCCGTTTCAGCAGCTAGGATAACGTGGGCAATCTTGCTCTTGTTCAGGACATTGAAGAAGGAACGATCTTGGCTGTTGAACCACGGAGTGTTGAAGGCAGACATCTTTCATATGCTACCGGCTCATGAAACGAGACATAGAGAAGAAGGGCGATGCTGGCTTTAGGGACCGGGAAGACTGGGAAACTTGGACAAGTGAATGCGTGAGAGGATACGCGTGACGCCATCATCACGTGACAACGTGAAAGCTCTCGCGCGCCTGGGCCGCTTTTCACGTCACTTCATCGACACGGACTGACTCGCAGCCTCTTCTACACCAGCCGTCTCCTAAACGACATGCCAGAGAGACATTCAAGATGCCTCTCGGGTTCGAGCGCCTCAACGAGCGCCAGCAACGGCCCAATCCTAATATCAACTTCATAAAGCCCCTCGAAGGCCCCGACAAAGCCACATCCGAAGAATTCCTCTCCCGAATCGCCGCGCAATGCTACCCAGTCATGAAGAAGCACTACATCTCGGTCATGGTACTGGAAGAATACGAACCGAATCCGGAGTTCTTGGGCCGCAACTTCAACGCCGGCGAGGTCATCCAGCTGGTGCTGAAGGACAAACAGGGACGATGGCTGTCTATGAAGTTTGTGCAGATGGTGATGATGCACGAGCTAGCGCATTGCAAGCAAATGAATCACAGTCGCTTCTTCTGGAACGTGCGGAACGAATATGCTCAGCAGATGGAGGGTCTGTGGAGGGATGGATATGTGGGAGAGGGTATGTGGGGAAGAGGCAGAGGGCTGGCCAATGGCGCCTTCATCGACGCTGCGGCTCCGGACAACACCCAGATCCCTGAGCATCTCTGCGGTGGCTCGTATCGGAGGAAGAGCAAGAAGAGAAAGCGAGGACAAAATGGGGGAGACAAGCAAGAGAAGTTGAGCTATGCTGAGAGACAGCAGAGACGAATTGCTCGCAAGTTTGGCAAGCATGGCGATGGAGAGTCTCTGGGTGATGATGAGCTCACAAGAGATGCACTGGAGTCGATGAACGGGGGCAAGAGAGGAACTGGCAAGCCTCGAGTGGCGAACAGCAAGCGAGGGCGTGAGCTCAGGGCGGCTGCCGCTCTTGCACGCTTCGATGCCACAAAGAAGGAGCAGACACCAGACCCGATAGATCTGGACAGCGAGACGGAGTCCGAGCCGGATGACGAGATTGATCAGAATGCTGCGACAATTAGGGATAGTCGTGGACGCGATTTGGTCAAGGTCTGCGGCGACGAGCAGGACGATGAAGAGGATGCCAACAAGGAAATGGACGAGCTCCGTATGCTGAGCGCCGCGCCCAAGAGGAAGCCGAATACCGGAAAGAAAGGCAAAGTACCAGCTCGAGGCGAAGAAGGCCATCAAGATTCGGAGACTGAGAGCGAAGCTGAAGAGCCCCCAGCCTCACGTCTCCCAACTGCCAATGGCAAGGCAAAGCCTACAGCCAAGCCACCGCCCAATCACGAAGACTCCGAGACTGAGAGCGAGCCAGAAGATGCCCCGCGGACCAAGGTACCACCAGCTCAGGAATCCGATGATCCTCTTCCAGCATCACAAGTCGACCTGCTACGTGAGATCGATACCGGAGGTGCTTCATCTCAAGGGAGCGAGACTCCCGCGTTGCCTGCGCCAGCACCAACCTCAGCTCCACAAAGCACCGATCTGACCTCTTCAGCATGTCCCATCTGCTCGCTGGAGAACGAGCCAGGTGCCTTGATGTGCATGGCCTGCTCAAACGTGCTTCGCCCAAAGCTCGTGGCGAACTGCTGGCGCTGCAAGAGCGAGACGTGCAAGGGCAGCAAATATCTCAATGCAGGAGACGTTGGCAGATGTGGCCTTTGCGGCAGTCAGAAGCCGGCAATGGCATCATCAGCGACCGGTGGAGCAGGCAGGCCTATTGGTATCACCCGACCTGAGGTACTGAGGTGG
Organism: Zasmidium citrigriseum; assembly: GCA_002786025.1. Taxonomy (NCBI): domain Eukaryota; kingdom Fungi; phylum Ascomycota; class Dothideomycetes; order Mycosphaerellales; family Mycosphaerellaceae; genus Zasmidium; species Zasmidium citrigriseum. Next base: position 1,062,815 of record NHNW01000005.1, on the reverse strand, counting down.
GAGTAATGACACGGAGCCGAACACGGAAGGACAGAACGTTTGACGATCGCATACTTTTGCTTTTAGAGATACCCCTAACGCATGATGTACAAAATGACAGCTTGGACTGATACGTGATAGCTCGCTACGCCTCTCATCTACGGTACCGCATACTGCGTTCCACTTTGACGGCTGGAATCTCCAATGAGTCCTTGCAACTCCCGTGGAGTATCTGTCTCCAATTCAGTCTGTGTGCTATCGGTCCTATGGCCTGTCCAAATGCCTCATCGATTATGATATCCCTAGAAGAGTATCCACCGCATCTCGTTGCTCGAGGCAAGTGCATTCCTTCCCATGTCTTGGATGTATGGAACTGGTAAGCCTCGTCCCATGCACCACATACTGACATTCTTCTACTTCAGGGCCTTCGCGAGGAAGCGCCTGGTCCTCTCCTCCACCGTCCTGGCTTCGGCTTCAATGTCTCGAAGGTCCATGTCGCTTCGTATGAAGGTGCTGGCATCTTCGGTGTGGATCGAGAGGATTTGCAGCAAGTCTCGCTCCTTTCTCTCCCCATCTTTCTTCTGGTACCGGGTCAGACCTAACGAGGCATTAGCAAATCTGCTTTTGAAGCATGATATACATACTCCCTACCTCTGAAGAGTGGCGTCAGCGCCTTTGCGAGCGTCGTGGCGCTGTGCACGGGACGCCCTCTGTAAAACTTCAGGTATTTGGTGACCAGCTCGAGCGGAAGCGACAACGTAGAGAGCTTTGTCGCGGGTTTCAGCATCCGCAACATGATGGCAATGTCTGTCTTGGTGGTGTAGAATGGCGCACGTCCGAAGCCGACGTGGCGGAGGTGTTGGACGCTCGAGTCGCTCATGTGGTCGATGAAGGAGATGAGCTCGAAATGGCCCGAAGCATGGAAAGTGTTGGTACCGTAGAGGATGGGAAGAGCTGCCAAATGTCAGTGTTGTGTTTGGGGGCCGTTTGTCGGACTCGGCTTCGCTAGAGAGCTATGATGGGATGTAGGGGATGGCGACCTCACCCTCATTGCGGATCTGCTTGTTGACGGAGAGGATGGTGGTGGAGATGTTCGGCTTGCAATCATCCTTGAGTTTGAGGTGACAGCGGCGGGCCCGGTCGTACCACTTCTTAGCGATCAGGATGATGCGACAGTCGCCTTCGAGGAGCTCGTGATAGACGGCGTCGCGGAGTTCGGCGGGCAGGTCGAGAAACCGAAAGATTCTCTTGGTCTTGGTCATGCCCTCGGTCATTTGCGATTCCTCTTTCACCTCCTCTTGCTCAGAGTGCTGTAAGGCCTGCTCCTCACTACCCATCTTCGGGCTATCAGACTGCCTGTGCGACGTCAGCATACAAGCAGCAAAAGGCGTGGTAGAGTGTGTGCATTACATGTTCGGCGACGAAGGTTGTGTTGTCGGTGGTGGAAGTCTGAAGATCAAAGAAGCGAGAGTCGACAAAAAGAGAAGGAAGTGGAAAGTGAAGCCAGAGCGGGCCGGATGACGCTAGCGAGCTTTGGCCTGTCACATGCAAAGGCGGGAACACATTCATGTGTGGCTATAGATTCCAAATGAGCAAGACTTTTAGATAGACCTGCTTAATTATTGAAGATGTGGCTATGTTCTTGTACTATATGCGTAGCATACGGGCGTTAGCCAAAGGCTGAGGCTGAAGGACCTGGGCAATCCTCTTGACTTATAGGCAGCAATGTAGGCAGTCGTAACGAGAAATTGGAGAGTGATTTGAGACGTTAGTAGTGATACTTTGCATTGGCATGTGTGTACCCTTTCTACCGCGTACTCATCAGACGTGGCAGCGCATTCGCAGCATCTTCCATGACACCGCTGACCACAGGTCCTTATGAGACGGGCTCCACCTGCTGGTAATAGTCAATGGCGCGATTTCCATCAGAAAATCGAGTCCACTTTTCAACATGCATTGAGCTGACAGCATTGCCAGGCACCTTCAACAAACCCCCTACTTCAAAGCTCGTGCGAGGAGACCCCTGACACTCTTCTCTATCTTCTTCGCATGTTCTTCCGTCTCTTGCAGGTCTTTGGCGCTGATGCCCCACTCACGGGCGTCTTCAGCATGAATTGAGAGAACCTGTGGCAGATCCCGCTCCTTCTTCTCTCCGTTTCCCTGCTGGTATCGATTCATACCTAACGCATAGGAAGTCAGCAGCTCTTCTTGAGACAGATAGTATCCGATCTTCTCACCTTTAAAGAACGGCGCCAGCACTTTTGCCAGAGCCGTGCCGTTGTACGGAGGCTTGCCCCAGCCATCATCGATCAACCTGCATGGGAGCGAGAGCGTGCAGAGCTGCTTCGCGGGCTTGAGGAGACACATCATGGAGTGGAAGTTCTGCTTGCTGCCGGTGTGCTTGTGTTTGATGTGGCGGAGATGTTGCTCGGAGTCGCCGATCTGGCTCAAGAATGCGGTGATCTCGAAACCAGTCAGGCCTTGGAAGCGATTCGCGCCGTAGAGTACTGGGATGGCTGTTCGTTGTCAGTGTCAGGTCCATTCAGTTCTGGCTTCTTTGTGTCGGCGTGCCGCTTTGTCTGAACTTCAACTCGAGGAGCCGAAGTCGACGGCAAGCAAGACTCGAGGCAGACTTACCCTCGCTGTGGATCTGCTTATTGACAGCCAAGATGCTTGTTGAAATATTCGGCACGCAATTGGTTGCCAGTTCGACCTGATCATCGGCTTCTGCTTGGTCTGACTCTCGGGGCTTGGGGACGAGGAGCACGCGACAATCGCCCTCGAGCAGCTCGTGGTATACGACGTCGCGGAGCTCAGGAGGCAGGTCGAGGAAGCGGAAGAACCGCTGCTCCTTGATCTGATCCTCCATGCCTCGAGTTGTGTTGGTTCCGTCCTTGTCGTGCGCTGTCTGGTTCTGGTTCTCCATGGTCGCGTTGTCCTGGTCTGAGGTCAGTGTAAGAGCAACAGGAAGCGTGGCGAAGGGTGGAAGACGGATTGAACGAGAAAGGTGGATCCGACGGCGGTATAAGCTTGAAGACGAGAAAGCGCAGGCAGCAAAAGGTCAAGGGCGGAGTGAAGCGGGAGCGGACCGCACGGCGCTAGCGATCTTAGGCTTGTCACATGCGAGGAAGTGCAGGACGTCATTCACCTCTGGTTATATATAGTAATGTCATGAGGTGTAGAGATGACGTTTCTTGATCTCCAAGCACATGGCTAACTTCTGTGCTATATACGCAACAGACGAGCGTTTGCTGGCCTCTGAGACATGATGATACTAGTAAGAAGCCGCAGAAAAAGAAGTAGAGGAGGTTTCATGAATAGCTCAAAGGGCTTTTGACTACGTGCTGGCTTACTTTTCTACGAAAGTTACAGCATACTGCGTCGTGCTAAGAAATGGATCTGCAGCATCTTCCACGGTCTTAATGACCGCTAGGCAGTCTCGAAGTCGAGGTCCTCGTGAACCCACAGGGCCAGTTTGAATCCTGAACCCAATCGCCTACCCTTGAGCGTGGGTGATCGCCTTCCAGTCTGAAGACTTTTGCGCCATCGCCGATGGTGTCCCTCGTATGGCCTATTTCAAGGCCGCTCCAAGGTGCTCCCTGACCTCCTTCTGCCACTCCTCCAACGCACCCTTGACGCTTTCTCTATAGTCTTCCGAGTGCACAGCGGCCATGTCGTCCTCCCAGTGCAACGAGAACACCAGTGTGAGATCGCGTGGCTTTCTCTCGATGTCTTTCCTTTGGTAGCGGTTCAATCCTCTAAAGAGCGGAGTAAGTTGCTCTGCGAGTTTCGCATTGCTGTAGTTGTGCGGATTGGGTGGAGCGTACTTGGTGACCGTCCCTTTTGGCAGTACAAGGCTCGACAAGTGCTTTGCAGGCTTCAAGGCCTTAAGCAAGGCCTGCAAATTGGTCTTGGTTCTGTGAGACCGGACACGAACATGGCTCAGATGTTGAACGGAGTCGCCAATGTTGTTTGCGAAGACCGCTCCGGTGCGGCCGATATCGAACTGGAAAATGTTGGAGCCGTAGAGAATCGGAATAGCTGTTACAGTATTAGTGCTGTCATTTGAATGATATGAGCTATTTGAGATACCCTCAGCGTATATCTGCTTGTTAACAAACAGAATGGCACTCGAGATACCCGGCTCGTTGTCGTGCGTACGGACTGCACGGTTGGCGTACTTCACAAGCTGGACTCGGCCATTGCCCACGAGCAAATGCCCGTAGATGACGCAGCGCAGCTCGGCAGGCAATTCGAGGAACGGGAAAACGTGCTCGCCTTCGGGCTGCTCTGGGATAGTCTGCTCCTTGCTCGTCATCTTGGAGTCATCCCTGTACGATGTTAGAATATCTGGTCGTAATGCGGATCTCCTCGAGGAACTTACATGCTGATGGAGATGGTGCTCGGTGGAGGAAGCTCGAGGATGTAGAAAGCGCGACAGCGGAAAGATAAAGGACGGAGTGAAGCGGGAACGGGCCGATTTATGCTAATGTTTCAGATCCAGTCACATGCAAAGTCAAGAGAGGTGAATAGGCAAGATAAGACATTAAGCCTCTCACATGGACCTAAAGAGTCTTCATCGAGTAGTCTTGTGTCATCTAGGCTCGAGTACTGGTCAATATTGGAACGCGTGTTATCGTAAAGTGCATTAGGCTCGAGGATATTTCTGCAGCATCTTCCGTGAGGCCCCAGCGAAGTCGATCAGGCCCATCTGAATTCCCCTTCAATCATCCCAATCCATGTCGGTAGACGATGCACTGGGGGCCTCGAGGCCTTTGCATAGAACATGTCCATCGCACTCCCTTACTTCAGGGCCGCTGCAAGCAGCTCCTTGACCTCTCGTTCCATTGTTGCCTTTCGCTCAATGACCAATTTCCAATGTTCAGTGTCTGGTCCCGACCATGTTATGGTTTTGAAATCTTCCGTATGTATCGAGAGTACGTCTGGAAGATTTCTTGGCTTCCTCTCGTCATCCTTCTTCTGGGATCGATTCAAGGTCCTGAAGAACGGAGTGAGCTGCTTCGCGAGTGTGGTTGGGTTGTAGTAATTGTGAGTGCCATCCTCCGTAACCATCATGCAGGGAAGTGCGAGACACGATAACTGTCTTGCAGGCTTCAGGCCTACAAGCATTTGATGTAAGGCCTTCTTGGATCCCCAGTATTTGACGCTGAGATGGTCCAGATGTCGCAGAGGCTCGCCAATCTCGCGGACGAATGCCACTGCGTCACTGAAGCGACTGAGGCTGAAGATGTTCGAGCTATAGAGCACCGGGACAGCTGGGATACCTTAGTCTTGCACTTCGATTATGTCATCCGACAAACGTACATTCATTGTAGATCTGCTTATTGACGAACAAGACGCTAGTTGAGATCTTCGGATGGCAGCCATGCCGCAGCTGGGGACTAGCTCTGGTGCTGTAATCTTGAACGGCGGACACCAAGTCTACACGACAGTCGCCTTCGAGTAGCTCATGGTACACAATGTCGCGAAGCTCGGGGGGCAGGTCGAGGAATGGAAACGGCTGGTCGTCTTTGGGTTGGTCACCCTCAGCCGGCTCTTTCATCGTCTCTTCGTCGCCGATTTGATCCTTCATGGGCTCTGTCTCGCTGTGCTTTCCAGCCATCCTTCACATGTCTGTGTTCGAGGTCAGCGTGCGAAAAGGCATGAGTACAATCCAGTGTTTCCAATACCTGTACAGCAAAGATGGCTGTCGCGACGAGAAGAGTGGCGAGAATTGTTTGTGTGTTGGTGGTGGTGAAGTTTCGAGAATTATTAGGAAAGCGCGGCGAGAAAGGCAGCAGCGGCGGCGGCCAGGGCGAGCCGAGCGGCGCTAGTGACGTGCTTTCACATGCAAGAGGCAGGTGCGGACAGATGAGATTCGAACTACTTCTTATGATTACAGTGTGGTTGAGAACGCATAAAGTTACGAGTAAGAGCTGAACGAGAGTATTGATTAACAAGTTTCAGCCGTTGAGTCTTCTTGCGGTTCAGTAAATCACACACGAAAGAGCCTTCTCAGTTTCGCTTCGCTACCATTCATCCTTGTCCGCATTTTCTATAGTCCAGTGCTCTCTGTGCACGCTAACCGCCTGTTCCTCCGACTGACAGCCATGCTCAAGCGACAGTCCAGGAAAATCCTATCCAAACTTCAACTCAAGCAACGCCTTAACCTCAATCTCAACCGCCGTGGCCTTCGCCTCCGCCTGCAATCTCGCTTCCCGATTCCTCCGCTCATACACGAATCCGTCTCTCGCAGCGTGGATAGAGATGATGTCCGAAATAGGTCCCACCTTATCCTCCCTGTACGCCTCCCTCCTCTCCTGCAGAATCTCAAACAGCGGACTCAGCATCTTCACAATCTCCTTAGCACTCAGAGCCTTCAACCACCCACTCTCTCCAGTCATCTCATTGCTGATCTCGAGTTTGGTGAGATTCTTGGCGACTTGCAGAGACAACAAAGAGCTACGGACAATGTCTTTGTTGCCGAAGTCTTGGTAGCCGATGCGGCGCAGGTGTTGGACGGAGTCTTTGTTGATGGAGGAGAGGAAGGTTTGAAAGTCGAGGATGGTTTCGAGGGAGAAGGAGTTGGCGCCGTAGAGGATCGCGATGGCTTCGGAGTGGATGACCTTGCTGGCGAAGATGATGGCGGTCTCGATGTTGGGCTTGCATCTTCCTTTCATCTTGAGTTTGCGATCGTCTTGGCTTCTGCGTTCGGGACGATGAAGTTCGATGCGACAGTTGCCGACGAGGTACTGCTTGTACGCGACGCAGCGCAGTTCCACCGGGAGGTCGAGGAAGGTCGCCTTCGGCATTGTCGCAGTGTGTGCGTCGGACGCAGGTCCTGGGATTACTGACGGCAGTGACATGATTGACCAAGACGACTGATGTGGTGATGCGACTTGTAGATTTGGGAAGAGCGAGGGCGGCAAAGAAGAGAATCGTTCGAATTTGAGTTTCGCAAGCAACGCTAGCGTCAAAACAAGCTTCATTCACATGCCAGCTTCGCGTCCTAGTTCATCGCCAATAAGGGCGAAGGAATCTGATCGATTCGACGATCACTTCAAAAGCTTCTTTAAATTCGCTTTCACTGCACCCTCGAACTTCTTCCTCTGCTTCTTTGACCAGTCTTGGGCACCAATGACCGAGAAGACGTCTTCTACAGTGCGCACCTCGCCATCCGCCTCGTTGCGCTGGTGGTCCTTCAGCATCTTGAACAGTGGTAAGAGCGTCTGCGCCATCGTCTTCTGCCGATATGCATCTTGCTCATTGAAAGTGTCCAGTATTGCGTAAGGGACCTGGAGCTTAGTCAATTTCGTGGCTTGCTTCAACGCCTTGAGCAAGTCGCGAAATCGGTTCCTCTGACCTTGACCAAATCGTTCAAACCGAATATCACGCAAGTGACGAGCATTGATGCCAATTGCAGTGACAAAGCGGACAACATGGTCGGCGAAGTCGCCAGAGAAAGCGTTGGCGCCGTACAGGACGGAAGTCGCTTCGTCGTGTCAGCGATCGCAGAGCTGAGAATCACACCTCAATTACTGACCTTCGTCGTGTATTTCACGATTGACATGCAGTATTGCAGGGAACAGCCTCGACTCGGCGTGGGGTGCGATGACTGCATACTTCGTGCTGCGGCGCTGAGGACTCCATTGAACACGGATGCCGCCCTCTCTGAAGAGCAGACGACGATAGATGTTGTAGCGTACGTCCTTTGGCAAATCGAGAAAACGGAATTGCTGTTCATGGTCCACGTTGCCTTCGCCGGTCCCTTGCTCGACATGCTCCTGGTCGAAATGCTCTTGCTCGACTGCCTCCTGCTTCAGATCCTTCTGCTTGATTTCCTTCTGCTGCTCGTCCTCTTTCTTCATGTCCTCCTGCTTCAAGTATGCCCCCATGATGTCCGCTTCCGGTATGTACTCCTGTTTGACATCCTCTTGCCTCAGATCACTCTGCTCCACATTCTCCGACTTGATAGTATTTGGCTTCATCGTCTTCGCCTTCTTCTTCTTGTTCCGCTTCTGTTGCTGACCTTCCGTGGGGTGTTGATTGGACTTCTTCCGGTTGCGCTTCTTCTGGTCGGCCCTCGTCCTACATGAGTCACGTCAGTCTCGTTCATTTGCATGATGCTGTGCGAATCCTGACATTTCGGCGGTGTTTGAGGTGAGCTCCAACGAGTGTTTCCGGTCAGCGTGACGAGAGTGCAGAGATCGGGAGTTTGATGAGAGATGAGGTGTGGTTCGTCGTGGATGGGAAAGAAGAAGAAAGAAGGAAGTCGCACCTGCAGGGGTTCTTGCTAGCGCGGCGAAGACCGTTACAATCGGCAGCTATGACTGAGGAGTACATTATGGCAGGTACTTGTAAGTCCGTCGTTCGAAGTCACTTAAAATGGTACAGCGGATGCGAGTTAGATATATGATTGAGAAGTCTCACAGCACACCTCTCTCAAAGCCAACGACAGCAACGAATCTGACCGTCAAGGAATCTCTTCCCGCGACCCCTTATCGTCAGATGTCACTTCATCTTGATTTCCTTCATCATCTTCGCAAGCTCTCCCTCCAGGTGCTCCGCATGCTTCCTCCAGATCATAGGCTTCGGACCATTCTGGTATCCACCGCACGAGACGCGGACCGAGAGAACATCATACGCAGTCCTAATCTTCTCACTCTTGTTCCTTTTCCTCAGATTCAAATGCCATATCAAAGGCATGAGATCGTCAAAAAGTGCTTCCGCATTGTGGTAGTAAGGTCTGAATCGGTTCGTGGAGTCGACAAGCGAGCATGGGATTTCGAGAGTCCTCAGGTTCTTCGCGGACTTCAAGCCGGAGATCATGGTCCTGAAGGGAGTCTTGATCGGTGGATAGGTGCGATCAAAGCCGACGTGCCGCAGATGCCGGATTGATGCGCCGATGGTGTTGATGAAGAAAGTGACAGCAGTGGGCGATCCAGCGATGAAGGCGTTTTCGCTGTAGAGAATGGGAACCGCTGAAGTCTGTCAGTAACCGCCCTGAGGGAACGAGTCGGTCCGCAGCTTGCCCACCTTCATTGTAGACTTGCTTGTTGACGAAGATGATCTCAGCATAAATGTCGGGGAAACATGCATCGGCAAGCATAGCAATTGCACGCCCACGTTTGCGATGATCACGATAGCCCGACTTGACTTCCACGACACACCGGGCTTTGAGCAAGTGACGGTAGACGATGCATCGGAGTTCTGCGGGCAGATCGAGGAAGCGAAAGGTACCCTCAGGCTGTTGCGGCATCTTCGCCCTGTGACAGATCAGTATCCATATCGCTGCTCAGGTTGATATCGTGGGTTTCTCACAGCTTCATGTCGCGGATGTATTGTCGATAGATGTTGCACATGATGAAGTTCGCGCGAGACGATGGAAGCCTGAAGCCCGAGGCCTGAAGCCTGCACGGCGATTAGTGTTTAGGGAAGGTGCCGATCAGTTTGCAGGGGTACACCCTTGTCAACCGCACTAGCGCCCGTTCACATGCGAGGAAGGTGCCCCCAGAAGGCAAGAGCGCAAAGTTGAGAATTCAAGTCCTCATATACTTGATTTTTCGCGAAGCAGGGAAGCAGTGCACTGTAGCAAATTCGCCATATCGAATAGTGAGAAGTGAAGTCCCCAAGTTCCTTCATGGACGGTCCATCCCGGCATAGTCTTCTTCGCCTGTCCCGTCGTTGTTGCTTGTGTTTCATGGCCGGACGCTGTTGCTGGAAGAAGTTCAATGTGGAGAATCTTAATCACTTCCCTTCGCCGGTCGATGAACGTGGTCGTCACGGTGGTTACCGTGAGTTCACGATGTGAGTGATGTTGATATGGCGGATATTGCATTGAGAGCGACATGGGCGAAGAATGAGTAAATTAGAAGATCGCATGGCCATGAGCTGCATTTCTGAAGACTATGCGACTTCGGCTTATGGGAGCCCAGCTGGTGTGTCTATCAGCAGCGATCCACCTCGCTCGGGCTTCACTCCTTCAAAGATGCCAGCAGTAGGGCCTTGACCTGTTCGTTGTAGCTAGCAACGAGATCGGCGTCCTTCGCCTTGTCCACTTCAGCAGCCCATGCCAAAGGTAGGAAATGGAGCACGTCGCTGGCACTGCCGTGACCGTCACTGCTTTCTGCTTTCCTCATCTTGTGGAAAGCACGAAACCACGGACCGAGCTCCTATAAACATGTTAGCAAGGCAAGGCTTCTTGAAATCTACCCACTGCTACTCACTTGCGCCATACAAGCTGCGCTGCCGATGTAGAATCGAGCATAGTAGCTGAAGTCGAGGCGGTCGAGGTGTGTTGCCTTCTTCAAGCTGACCAGCATATGGCGAACTGCTGATTTACTACAAAAGTCGATGGTTACGTGGCGGAGCAAGTCCACTGATGGCCCAATTTGCTTGAGGAAAAGAGGGAGACTAGGTTCATGAGCGAAGTGTCAGCACCAAGCTGATTGCGGCAAGTCGACAGAGAATACACACGAGTGACCGTCAGCGATGATATTGTTACGATAGAGGATAGGAGTCGCTTCGGCGTGGAGCTGGCGATTGAGGACGAGAATGGCGACATTATTGCGTGGTGTGGCCTCGGTGAACGGCACGATTTTCACACCCGAGCCCTGGCGAGGTTTGCGGATCAACACACCATCGCCATTGTGCTTGAGAAGAAGTTCGTAGATCTCGTTTCGCACTGCAAAGTACAAGCCCAGTCAGTCTCGATTCTAAAAGGCGCAAAATGGTTCACCACAACTCACACTCAGCGCTCAAGTCGAGGAAGCGGAAATGTTCAGATTCCGCCGTACTGCTGTCATTGTCGGAAGGGCGAGACAGATCAGGTGGCGCGAAAGTCGCCATTTTGCTTGTATAGCACCCCAAGGTCCTTGGCTTGTCGGCTTGGTGGATGAGATTGAAGTGGAATCGCGAAGTCAAAGCAGTCGCGTGCGTACACCTACCTGAAATACTAGAGGCAGTCGCGAAAAGGTCCAAAAGGAAGTCACGCGACTTCCACATGTGCCCAACAGCATCTGTGCATTAAATTCTGCGACTTAAGCAGTTGAGCAAATCGTCTTCTCTGAGAAACACTACAACCACGAATGTGAATGGAGAGGTGAGGTCCGAAGAGCTCGCTTCCTGCATCCCTGAGACGCAAGCTCATCACGTGATCTGACGCTAGTCCAGGTACGTGCGACTGCCAAGTTCCATCTCTGCTCCTTCCCTGTGCGCGACCTCGACAACGACTCGAAACCACCAGCAACCCTGCTCCAGCTACCAATTGGCGACACGCATCACGGCAAGTTGACTTTGGCGGACGAGGCCTTTCTTTTCCAAGCTTGTTTCGCCCGATCCTCCCACTCCAACAACAACTACACCACCACCTGCCCGCCCACTCCTCTCGCGCTCCTCCACCAGCACACCCACCGTCACCACCATCGCCCGACGTCTGCACGCGACAACCTCACCTCACCTGCACCACCACCACTTCACTGTCGTTCAACCTCACCCGAGCGCTCACGCGTTAGGCGGCATCTCTTTCTACCACCACCGCTTCACCCGCGGCCTTCACGCTCCTTGACCGCCTCCTTCAAGCATACCACACCACCACATTGCCTCCGCTCACGCTTCTGCACTGCACACAAGCCCGCCCGCCCCCGCTCCAGCTCGACACCTGCACCCAGTGTACGTTAGCGCAGTCAGACAGACAATCCACGTCTTGCAGACGCTCTGAGCAGCTCTTCTCCTTGGCCAGCAAATTCTCTTCATACCCCGCCCGAGAGCCCAAGAATCACCTACACCATGGCTGAGACTACGCCCGACACCCCCGTCGCGACCCAGAAGCGCCCACTCGAGGAGCCATCCTCTCCATCTGGCCCCACCGACCAGCCAGACGCCAAGCGTCCTGCCTTGGACAAGGTGCTTAAGGAGGACGGTGCCACCACTGAGGAGCTCTCCTCCGATGCTGTCGGCTCCATCAACGAGATCGTCTCCAAGGACGAGCCAACCGCAGACGGCGAAGCTGTCAAGACCGAGGATGCCGACCCAGTCGACTTCAAGACGGAGGATGAGGCCACGGACAAGCAGGGCGACACTGTCGTTCCAGATGCCCCAACGAACGGCACCCTCGCCGATGCTTCTCTTCCCCAGGACCAACCCACTCTTCCACCGGCCAGCGCCAACGGTTTGACGACTGCTCAGCCTCCACAGGGTGGATTCCAGCCTCAGGACGAGTCCAAGTTCCTCCACGTTCGCGCCATCATCTCCAGCGCTGAGGCAGCCACCGTCATTGGTAAGGGCGGCGAGAATGTTACCCAAATCCGTCGCATGTCTGGCGCCAAGTGCACCGTCAGCGAGTACAACCGCGGTGCCGTCGAGCGCATCCTGACCGTCAGTGGTAAGCCCGACTACGTTGCCAAGGCTTTTGGCCTCATCATCCGCACCCTCAACCAAGAGCCTCTGGAGCAGCCCTCCAATCCCCAGTCCAAGACCTACCCACTCCGCCTCCTCATCCCACACATCCTTATTGGATCCATCATCGGCAAGCAGGGCGTGCGCATTCGCGAGATTCAACAGGAGTCTGGCGCTCGCCTCAACGCATCCGAGTCCTGCCTTCCCCTCTCCACCGAGCGCTCCCTTGTCGTTCTCGGCGTGGCAGACGCTGTTCACATTGCTACATACTATGTCGCACTCACCCTGGAGGAGCAGCTGACCGATCGCTTCGGTGGCCCGGCCGCTTCCAACTACGCTGGCCGTCATGGCGGTCCACAAGGTGTCGTCCCTGGCGGCATGCAGGTCGTTCCATACGTCCCACAGCACGCTGGCGGTCAGATGGGTAACCCAGACAACTATCGCAACCGTCAGCACCAGCAGCCACCACGCAGCGCCGCCAACCCATACGCCCAGCCAGCCTACAACATGCACGGACAGCCTCAGCAACAGCAGCCACAGATGCCTGCTCACTACGGCGCCGCCTCACCACGTGCTCCCTACGTCGGCGCTGGCCCACAGCAAGCCCAGCCCTACGGTCAAGTCGCACCTCAGCCAGGTGCTCACGCCGGACCACCACAGCAGCCGATGCAGGGAATGGTTCCAGGCCAGCCCATCACTCAGCAGATCTTCATCCCCAATGACATGGTCGGTGCCATCATTGGCAAGGGTGGAGCCAAGATCAACGAAATCCGTCAGCTCAGCGGCAGCGTCATCAAGATCAACGAGCCGCAAGACAACAACAACGAGCGTCTTGTCACCATCACCGGCACGCAGGAGTGCAACCAAATGGCGCTGTACATGCTGTACTCTCGTCTGGGTGAGTCAAGTAAGAATTCTAACTCCATCATGCCCCGATAGGTTCCAGCGGCGACGGCGAGCAGCGAGCAGCGAAGAGCAACGTGACATTTCCAGCGACGGCGTTTTCCTTGTAAAATTACTCGAGTATGCTTTACGGATTACTGATGAAAGCCGGAAGGACAAACCTCGCGCGAGGACTAGGGGTTCTTACGCGGGTGTGCGAAGGAGGAGGTCGATCAGAAGGCTGCTCTTGGTTGGCTGTTTCTGGCATCAGTGACGAGACCCTACGATTAGCATGGAATGGGACGGAAATGGCGTTTGGTAATGAGGAATGGTTCGAAAAGCTTCGGGATGCACTTTGGTGGATTGTGTGTCGCCACGTGCGGCCACATTCCACAGCAAAGCTTGCTAGGCGCCGACACCGACGAGCAAACACTCACGACACCTTGACTTTGAGCGGCTGCAGTTTCTCAGGAGTACTCAGACAAGCAAGATGTTGAAGTACGGATGTCCCCTTTCTTTTGCTTAACAAGTAAGTGCTCTCCCGCATGTCTCATTGTCTGTTTGCGACATCTTGATGGGTGTGTTGGGCGGGTTATGGTGGCCGCTTCCGGTTGCAATGCTGCATTTGCCGTTCGCGACAAAGACATACAGCAGCACCACGATGCGGCTGCTGTGCTCTGCTTGCGTGTTGGATTTCCTATGACTTCTCTCGCTCGTCCACTTCTTGAAGATCACACGATCACTGCCGTCAATCCTGGTCCTGGGTCGTTCGTCCGCCTATCTCGGTACGACGGGTTCGCAGACAAAGAAGCGCTTCCCACACGATCTTTCGTTGGCTATCCTCTCGATCAAGTGATCAACGACAATCAGCAAAGCTGGATCGTATCGAGACTCCGGTCTGGTTCCGCCATCTGCCTCCCAATCCAACGACCCCAGAACCAGTATCGACCCGGCCGCGTAGCATGGCAACGTCGGTGCATCACATGGGCGTGCCTGCCATCGAGATACCTTCGCCAGCGCCCTCAGACACCTCTTCATCAACCCAGCATGGCGTCGTCGAGCCTCCACGCCGCTCACCAAGACCAGGACGATCCCCAGACCGACCTCTCCTACGCACCGCCTTCCGCAACTTCTCCGGCGTCGCCACCGTAGTCGTAGGCAAAGCCAACGACCGCACACGCCCGCAAACCCAATACCTCATCCACAAAGAACTCCTCACAGCCGCCTCACCCTTCTTCGCCGCCGCCCTGAACAGCACCTTCGCCGAAGGCCTCGACCAAACCGTCCGTCTCCCCGAAGAAAAACCCGAATCCTTCGAATGGTTTCTCCAATGGCTCTACACAGGAACCCTCACCACACAACCCACAACAACCGACCCCTCCCCGCCTCGCACGCCCTACCCCCGCGGCGCACACCTCCCACCCCTACCCTCAACGCACCACATAACGCACCCCTCCCTCTTGGACATCGCCCTGGACGGCGACCTGCGCAACAGCGCCGGCAGCCCGAAATACTTCCTCCTCCTCGACCTCTACTCCCTCTCCGACCGCCTCCTGACCACACCCCTATCGAACCACATCCTCACAACCATAGCGCGCCTCTCCGAAAGCACAAATTCCGTCCCTACACCCAGCGATACCTGGATCCTCTACGACACGATTCGGGATACCTCGCCCCTCCGCACGCTCATACTGGACCTCTTCGCCTACAAAAAAACCGACAAGTTGCTCGAAACACATAAAGATGACTGGCATCCGCGCTTCCTCCGCGAACTCGTCGTGAGACTCAAACGTCCCGGTCCGGAAGCCATAGAACGGCACAGTCTCGTAGCCTGGCGACCGAGGTCCTGGAGTACGTCCAAGGCGTGTGAAGGGTGTAAAGAGGTTCTGAAGCCGGGGGTGAGTGGGGATAAGTGCTGTGCTTGTGATAAGGCTTTTTGTGGGGAGTGTCTGAGACGGCATGCGGGAGAGGGGGGTAGTCTTATGGGGAGTGATGTTAGTGGGTGTAAGCCTTGGATGGGACGGGGGATGTGTGCGAGGTATCATGAGCATGCGGAGGGGGAGGCTTGTGGGTAGATTGAGAAGGGGCGGGGGGGATGAATGAGAGGTGATCTTTGCATTGCGGTGGTGTCTTGATTTGATGTCTGTTTCTGCTCGGATATACAGATAGCATTTGGAGACATCATCTCATCGTCTTTTCAACTCCAATCGAATTTATGCTTTGAGCACGGATCCTCTTTCACTTCCACCCCTGTCGTCTTCCCGTCAGAAACACCCCTTAGCGTCTTCTCCAGCGTGACCAATCAGATGCTTCCTTCCCTCCAGCCGCACAGCTCTGAGCAACACGAGTATTCGCATACGCAAGCTCCATCACATGCCCAAACCACACTCCATTCTTTCGCCCCCGCGAACCAACGCCGCTTCGCAATCATCTTTCCAACATCTAATAAACCCAAACACGACCAGAGAAATTTAACGAAGACGAGAGGGAAGCATTCAAGGACGATCATTCCATCCTTCAATTCAAGACCTATCTAAATGTACATTCTCCCCCCTCTCTCCCCCTCTTCCTCCAAAACACAATCATCGTCTCATAGACGCATTTCCACGCCAACAAAACAGCAACAAAAAAAGTTCGCATCCATGGTTTTGGTATCATGCTGCTCGCTAACAATAAACAACACAGACGCAAGGAGATTGCTTCGTCCCGAAGGTCTCTCTCCTTCATAATGCACAACACAACACAAAACCGCGAGTCCCAACAGCGGTGGTAAAAGAAACTCCAGGCCCGCTCTTGCGAGGCCAGCAATGGAAATCGAACGGGAGCACAATCTCCCTCACATCGAGCAAAACAAGAAAACACAATCCCGCTAATCCAAACAAAACCCCATAGCTTCTGACAGTAAAAAAGAATCAACGTGCGACAGAGCACACTTCAGTCGTCATCCTTCGTACAAATGAAACACTGCGAGTCCCGGCGACAGTCGCACTTCGATCTAGGTTCCTCGTTCGTCGGCGGGTCCTGAGCTGCGGTCGTGGCCGCCATCGTCTTCATGCTTGCCGTCCTGGTAACAGCCTTCTTCAGGAGTCCCTAGCTCCTTTTCATCGAGAGTCCGAACTCGTTCTCGCCCATGCGAGAAGGGCTCGCGGAGAGTTGTGTGCTGGCCTGGGGCACGAGCGGCGGTAATGGAAGATCTTTGTCCATGGCTCGACTTTTGCGATCGTCTTTCGGCGGCGTGGGTGGAGGTTTGCCGCCCCAGCTTCGGCGTTCTTCGAGACTGCGGCGGTCGATGCTGCCGTCCATTTTCGGTGGTGTCGGTGGTGGGACTTCGCCGATGGCTTCTGGTGGCATCTCTGCGTTGCCGAGGACGGATCGATGGTGAACGTCTTCCTTGCTGGGTTCGGGCGTGACGTGTCTCGAAGGTGTCCGACTGTTATTGCTAGCACTTTCAGCTGCCTCGCCTATGATCGGCAGTGTGGCATTGTTTTCTCCTTTTATTGTTCCGAGTGAGCGTTCTGGTACATCTTCCTCACGGGATCCTCGTCGTCTGCTCTTCTCCGCAATGTGTTCAGCTTTGTTCATTACCTTTTCTGTGCCCGGTGGATCGAGAGGATCTCGGTGGAGATTGATACCGCCAAGAGCCGGGTCGTTGACAGTGCCTTCAATGCCGTCGGGAATGATGATGTTGGCGCCGGCTGCTTCGAGTGCTGCCGAAAGTCGTTGCTTCTCCGCGCGTTCTCGTGACATCGTGATGCCAGAGATGAATCTGACGAAACGATCGCCATATCGGTCGGGTGGTATAGGGGATATCTGCGATTCATGACCGCCCATGCCTTTCCAGAAATGCTCGGCTTTCTTGACGTAGTTGTACTATTCACGAGTCAGCTAACATTTGTCAGACATCATTTTCTAATACTGACCCTTGTCAGGCAGTCGATGATGCCCAGGTAGTAGATTTCTTCTCCAGGCGTGTCATCTTCATGCGTAGCCCTGAAGCCCCCATCATCAGCGTAGAAGAAGAACGAGCTCTTGTGAGACTCTTCAGGCATCTTGTCGAGCGTTTGGTCCATCGGCTTCGGTCTCTCCTTCTTGACCATCTCTCGAAGCTCCTTCGCCCTCTTTGCGTTCTCCAGCTTGCTCGGCGTTCTAGCAAGCTGTCGTGAGACTTGGCCCTGGTCTTCCTGCTTGTCACCGCCAGGCTGGAACACTTGCAATGTCTTGTCGCGCAGATTCTCCTCGTTCCCGCGTTCCAGATCGTGAATACCCACGAGAAGCGAGTAATCCATAATCTTCAGCCTCTGCAGTAATTCCACATCCTTCTGCATCTGCTTCACAAATGCCTCCTTCTTCGTCGGGCCAAACTCGAGATGTAGATTCCTTCGCAACCAGTTGAGGTCTTTCAGCGTCGCTCGTGGGTTCTTCTCCAGGTCCTCTTCCCGGAAATCACGGCCTATCGTACTTCCTTTGAGATCAAACGTCCGATGAATGTCCCGATGCGGTGGGAAAAGGTTATTCATAACCACAAAGTGAATCTTCCTGCCAAAAGGAATCTTGACACGGTGCAGGCCATAAAACTGCGACAGCAGCGTATTCGGGTTCTCGGTGACATGCTGGTAGTAATCCTTCAAAATCTTCCGCAAGAACTTGTGCTCGCCATGATGGATCGTCTTGATGATGTACTTGTAATCTCGCGAGAAGTAGAAGAATGAACCACTCTTGCCCGGCGATCCCAGTTCCGATAGAATGTACTTAGAAGTCAAGGACATGAGATACTCGGCCGGGTCGATTTTGAAGATGGCCCGCAGATGACGGAAAACCCAAGGCGCGTAGTCTTTGAATTTGAAGTCGTATTTGGCGCTCGGCGTCAGTTCGTTGCCTGTTATGTCGAAACTGAACTTGTGCTTGGCCACGAAGTCGGCGTCGGTTAGCTCGCGGTCCAGCTTGGCGTTCGTCCTGGAAACGGTGAAGCGGATACCAGTGAGCATGTTGTATGCCGTCACGTAATTAACGTGGTTCTCGTCGACCTTGGTGCCGACGACCACGCGCTCGTCATCGGTGTCTGCTCTTTGCTTTTTCGATGCCCTTTTCGCTTTGATGTGTTCTGCCCATCTTGCAGCGTCCTCATCTTGCGGTACGTCATCTAAGTGCATATCAGAGTGAACCGACCTCGTGGCTCGCCGGGTGAGTTGTAGTGAAGCTCTTCTTCGAGTAGGTGTGTTGGGTGAGAAACGGCCAGTGGCAGACAGGGCTTGTCCATCCAGATTCATCCCATTAGGATCACCTCCATCTTTCGAACTTCTCGAGCTTGTGCTCAATTTCGGAACTTCCAATGTGTGTCTCTGAACAAGGCGATCAGGTCGTTGCTGCACAATGGGGGAAGCAGCGTCCGGATTGAAGGCAGGAGGTGAAGACGCGCGGTGGTGGTGATGACCATGTTGGGGAGGTTTGAGCATGCCGCCAAGCTGTGCATTGCGCGGCGAGCTCTCTTCGACTGGAGCCAGCGCTGTATTCACCGGTGCTCCATGGCTAACACTTCGTCCTGGCGTGGTGGGAACGTCGCCATTAGTCATCGGCACTGGTTTGCTGAGCGGACTCCTGGGAGGGCCAGCAGGCTTGCCATTCGGTATGCCCGTGAAGTATCCCTCTTCTGCCGCGCCCAGCCGGCTGGTGTTCTCTTTCACGGCCTCGCCAGACCTCCTCTCGCCCTCAGTAGCGTTCAGATTGCTCGCGCTGCGCCGGGACTTCATGCTCAGCGCTATACTCTTCGCACTGGGCGCTCTTTCACTTCCGTTGGCATTGCTCGGCACGCTGAGTATACTGCCGTCCTTCCCTCCAAAGCCCTCCTTCACACTGCCGTTCAGGCCGCCATTCACCCCTGGTGTATGCGGCCATCCGCCAGGCAGATTCTCCACCGCCGGCGAGGTCAACTCCGAAGATCTCCTCCCCAGCTCGTTCGACGTTCGGCGGTTCGTGATCGTAGTCGTCGTGGTGGTCGTCGTGGTCGTGAGGCTCGAGCCATCTCCGCTGTTGCTATGGGCCAGGGCGGCCGGCATGTCTCTGTCTCCAGACTGGTGGACCATGAAAATGTGGCCGGCATGAAGATCCAGCTCGGTGCTCTTCCTCAGGGCCGTCGCAGCAGCTCCAGCGGGCGCGGCCACATCGCTGTCCCCTTCCCGGGGTCGAATCGCTGCCGTGGTCGCCAGAGTGTTTGTCGGTGCCCAAGAATAGCTCCCTGCCGGGCCCTGGTGCTGGCTCGGTCGCTGGTGCGGCGGCAGGAGAGCAATGTATGCTGCGATAGACCCGTCGATGCCCGCAGAAGAAGAAGGAGGGCGCTATGTGGTGGGTGGTTGCGTGTGTGAGAGTCGTGCTGCGCTGCGGCCGCTTCGTGTTTGCAGGCGGTGGTCGTCGCTTTCCAAGCCCAAGACCGGATGGCTAACTCCCGGCTGGTGGCCCAAGCGCACCCGACCGCCCGACCCGCGTCAACAAACCACTGGCACACGTGTGAAGCTATACGAGCGACGACATGTGATGCCGGTGATTTTTCTGATTGCTGGAATTGGCAGTATAACTTCACATGACATGTCTACAGAACTGGTGGCGTTCACTGTAGTCCTCAATTGCGACTTTGAAGACATCGAATGTCAATGATGAATAGATGGAGGATGAAGCTCAAGCATGGGAAAATGGGAAATTCGTGTCAGCCTATGTACGCGGTCCCATAGTGACATCTCTCATAACAGCCGTAAACGCCTTCCATCTCAGTGGCACGCCATTAACACATCCAACAAAAGCCATCCCTTGCACACCCGAAGCCCTTGAAGAAACCATACGCACTTGGTATCACACATCAATCGACTCTCGTTCGACGCCCTTACGCCCCATCCGTCACGTCCCTCTCCTCAAGCCGACCACCACTGGCATCGGCCACAAAAGGAGGTGACATCGGCGTCAACGTACACTCCGAGGTCGTCATACAATAGTATTCTTGACAATCAACAACAACCGAAAGGGAACCTGCTTATGCCTTCTTCGGCGTCGCAGACTTCTTGGGCGTTGCCTTCTTTGCAGCAGCCTTCTTCTTGGGTGCAATCGTCTTGGCGACAGGTTGGGGCTTGCTCGACTTGGTGACGCGGCCAGACTTGGTCTTGCCAAGAACAACAGGAGCCTTCTCCTCAACGGCAGGGGCCTGTGACGATGTTAGTTTTGGGCGATGACGAAGTGTACGTCGAAATGGTAGAACATACAGCAGCTGGGGTCTTGCGTGCCTTGCCAGTGTTGGCCTTGCTCTTGGTTGTGGTCTTCTTGGCTGGGGCCTTCTTCGTGGTAGTCTTGGCCTTGGTGGTCTTCGTTGCTGTCTTCTTCGCAGGAGCCTTCTTGGTGGCAGCAGTCTTGGTGGCAGTCTTCTTAGCAGCAGGGGCCTTGGTGGTCTTCGCGGCGGGCTTGTCGGCGGTCTTGCCTGGTGCAGCAAGCTTCACTGTGCCGGAGGCACCTAAAGGCGGCAGCAACGTCAGTAAGGTGATGACAAGACGTGAGGTATTCGGGCGAGATGTGTTGGATTGATGATGTCGATGAGACGGAGAGTCTCAGAACATCAATCGTTGAATCGACAAGGCAAAGGGGAGTTGTGATGATCGTTCGGTTTGACGTACCCTTCGGGCGCGCGAACACGCCGGTTTCTGTGCCCTTCTGGAGGGCCTTGTTGAAAAGCGACGTGAATGACGCATCGGTGGTACCGGCGAGGTTGTTGTTGGCCAGGACGTACTTCTTGAGGGCCTGGCGACTGTTGTGCGAGCACCGTGTTAGCGAATGGTCGAGTCTTGACCGCGCCGAGCTCTTGCCAAACTGGGTAGCGCCGGCGACGGCGAGGTGGTGGTGATGACTTACGAAGAACCTTGACGCTCTTTCAACTGCATCAGAAGACGCGTCAGTCAAAGTTTCAAAACAATTGTTCGTTCATGGCGCATAGAATGCAATCGAACGTGTTGCACGTCGCAATCTGACCATCACGAGGACGACCAAACTGTTTGCGCCGGGAGAGGTCAACTTACGCTGATGATGGCCTCCTTGATCATGTCTGCAGGATATACTCGTCAGTGACTGGCGAACACGATAGAAGCTGACCCAAGTCGCCGCGACAAAGGCTGCGATCAGGAGTCGACGGTGAAGACGCACCTTGGTAGGAAGGGTGGGCGGCGGTGGTAGCCTTCTTGGAGGCGCCGGTTGCAGTCTTCTTGGGAGGCATTTTGGAAGTTGGATCGATTGACGAGATAGTCGATGGGCCGGAGAATCGATTGATCGTAGTAATGTACGGGGTTTGTCGACGCGTTGTTGTGGTGGTGGTCTTGGGAGTCGAGGAAACGGCAGCGAAGCTGCGGGAGCAGTGGGGTCCTTCGAATTTATAGCAGGAGCTCCTGGCTGCGCTTTCCAGCTTATCACGCGCAGGGAAGTCGCGAGCTAGCCCAAAGCAGGCCAATCAAAACAACACCGCAGCAGACTTCGAGTCCAGAGTGCGTTGGCGATGGCCATGCTCCTTTCTGTGCTGCACTCTCACTACAATGCCATTTCTCTCCTCGGCATTGTTTCTACTACGCGACGCTGGAGATGCAAAATGTTGTTGTTTGGCTGCAAGCGCCTGCCTTCAGCACACTCTTGCAACGATTGCCGCTCAGTCCACCACCGTTTTCCATGCGAAGGTCACGCGGTCTGCCCTGCCTCTCCTTGCCTTCGCATCAAACTGTTACTACTATTGCACGTGTTCAATCCGATTTTGGCCATGTGATCATCAGGTTTAGTCTGTTCTGATGACTCTTCAATGCATCGCTGCCTGCCACCAAGGTAAGAAGTTTTCGATTAGACTTTCCTGGCATCAACAAGGGAGCAGCGCAAGCGTCGCAAGAGGTGGCACCACCCATCATTCTTTCCACAATCCCGAATCTCCTCTTCAACATCTCTGCATCGATGAACAGGAGCGCCATCACCTGCTACAATGAACAGTTCGACTCCCACAAGACGCTCTGGCTGCGATTCGAGTTGGCTGGGCGCGTTGGCGGTAACGGTGGTCTAGATCTGGCTTCTCGGGCTTGGGATGCAGCTGGGGAGGTAATCCACCCCAATGGACACAGCGCACTTCTTACAGACGAAACGAAGGCGACGATAGATGAAAGGAAAAATTATTTGCCATTGAGCAGCGTACATAGCAAAAGCCAGCGAAATCCAGAGATTCCTCCAGCAAGACCATGCAAATTCGTCCCCCACCGCTCAACCTGCTCCTCCCAAAAAGCTTTTTTGATTTCTTTCTACCAGACCGTTCTCCCTTCACCACAACCTTCCCTGCAAGAACAATTTTCGAAAGTCTTTTCAAGTCGAAATACAGTAGCAATGCTTCTCGCAAAGAAGTTGAAGCTCCAAGAGATCCGTCATCTGGACTGATCCGGCACCTTCTGAGAGAGTGAAGAAGATGTGATCAACGTGGTCGATGTGAGCCATGCAGTAGCACTCAGAAAGCAGACAGTGGCAGTTTCGTCCATGGGTGAAAGCTGTTGTCGAAGTGGTCGTGTGGTTGGTCTTGTGGGTCGGCAAGACCAGTGAAATCCAGCAGTGTAATGTTATACTTCTTCGTGAAAGTCGATTGTTGTGATGTTGGGGGTTCGAGGATCCGCGTCCTGTAGAGCCGAAAGGCCGAGAATCGGTAGAGTGCTTGTGTGTCGAGAGGAAGATCGTAGAAGGATAGCGATGCAGTCGTCTACCAGCCGGGGTCGTCAGGCCGTAGATCCACATCTCGTTCGAAACGTAAAACACACCGGAACGTAAGAACCGGGTATCATCAGTCATGCCCTTGAAAACTCCAGCTGGCACGCCGGCCAGCAGTCCGCCTTTCTGTTTGAAACTCCACCCAAAACGCCCGTCATACTCCTACAGATCGCGCTAGATTGGTCATTCGGAAGCTCAAGCCTGCTAGGCCTGAGCCGCGGGCGGACCAGCCGGCGCCATCTGCTGCTGATTTGGCCGCTGTTGGTAGCCGCCCTGCCTCTGTTGTCCCTGGAATCCGTTCTGGTCGTTGCGAGGTCCTCCACGGCCTCTGCCAGCGCCGTATCCACCTCCTCTGCCTCCGCGGTATCCACCAGTGGTGCGATTGGCAGGATTCTGCAAGTCCTGTCCGTTGCCCTGCTGCCTGCCCTGTTGTCCTGATTGCTGCCTCTGTGCTGGGGCCGAGCTGATTGGTCGAGGAATGTTCTCGGGGGTGTCGTAGACATAAAGCTTCTTGTCGATAGATGGAGGGATTGGCTTAATCTCAGTGCCGAGCTCCTGCTCGATGCGGTAGAGATTGAACCTGTCGTCCCAATTGATCAAATTGATGGCGAGACCGAGATGTCCAAAGCGGCCAGAACGACCGATACGGTGGAGGTAGGTCTCGGCATTCTTGGGAAAGTCGAAGTTGATAACCACGTTGACCGCTTGGATGTCAATACCACGGGTCAACAAGTCAGAACAGACGAGGTTGCGCATAGCGCCGTTGCGGAAGTCGTGGAAAACGCGGTTGCGATGGTGTTGCAGCATCTTCGCGTGCGAATAGAAACACGAGTAGCCAAGTTCGGTGATCTTCTTCGCGAGCAGCTCCACACGAGTGGTGCTGTTGCAGAAGATGATGGACTGGTTGATCTGGAGTCTGCTGAAGAGCGTATTGAGGCAGTGCACCTTCTGCTTCTCTTCAACGAAAGCGTAGTATTGCGTGATACCACGGAGCGTAAGCTCGTCCATCAAATTGATCTCGTGGGGATCGCTCATGTGTTTGTCCTTGAAATCCTTCACCACCACGGGGAAAGTAGCGGAGAACAGCATGACCTGCCTGTCCTTGGGGTGGAACTTGAGCAATTGCTCGATAGTGACCGTGAACTCAGGCGAAAGAAGCTTGTCGGCCTCGTCCATGACGAATGTCTTGACTTCTGAAAGATCGGCAACCCCCTTGCCTGCCAAATCCAGAATACGCCCCGGAGTGCCAACAACAATGTGGACCGGGTCGCTCAGTCGAATGATATCTTCTCGCAGACCAGTGCCTCCAGTGGTGACCATGACGTTGATTCCAAGGTGCTTGCCAAGAGTCTTGCATACTTGCGAGGTTTGGAGGGCCAGCTCTCTGGTTGGCACCAGCAGCAGAGCCTGGATCTTGTCGGATTTGGGGTTGATGCGCTCAAGTGTGGGTATGACAAAGGCCGCCGTCTTTCCAGTGCCGTTCTTGGCACGTGCCAATACGTCGCGACCAGAAAGCGCAACAGGAATCGTCTCTTCTTGGATGGGTGAGGGCTTCTCAAACCCCGCTTCATAGATGCCCATCAAAAGCTCGCGCTTCAGATAGAACTCTTCAAACTCTAAGCCCTTGGTGGCTGTCACATCCTCCGTCTGTTGTCTGCCGTCTTTCGGCGGGGCGTTCAGCCCAGACTTCCAGTCACCTGAAGCTGATGCATCGTCGAGTGAGGTCGCCTCGAGCTTGTTGGCCAGCTCGGACGCCATTGCGCGTGTTGTGGGTGAGATGTGTGTGTGGCACTCAATGTGCTCTTTTGTCGTGCGGTCGTCGTGCCAAAGAGTCGGCTCAAGCAGTGTGCCTGGTCAGCTGTGGAAGGCTGTAGAAACACTTTGAGGCGCCAGCAAGAGGAGGGTGTTGTTCGGCAGCGTGCCCGCTGAGAGTCGCCAATTGGGCTGCTATGTAGTGGAGGTGCGTTCGAGGCAGCACTGACGTGCGTGCAGAGTCTGGAGGTGTGAAAGACCTGAGGGCACAAGGATCAGTATGGTCTTGGCCTGTGGTCAAGATGCAGTCCGGCGGTCTACAATGGCACCGGCACTGGCACGGCGGTCGTGGTATTCAGATAGCTTCGGGTTGGTGGGCGGAGGCGTGATCCTAGGTCTTGGATTGGAGTGTGGTGTGTGTGAGGTGCACAGCAAGCATCTGGCTTGAAGATTGAAGCCGCCGTGGAGGTCAATGCGCCCCGCGCCAGGCATTCACGCAGAAACAGTCCCGAACTCAATTCCACGTCCTCTTCATCGTCACATGTGCTGACCACTAATGGGGACATCGCTTCCATGACATTCTGACATCGCAGACGCCTCCTAGCGACAATCGTATGTTGAAATCTGTTCTCGTTGCATCACGACTGCGCCTCCCTCATCACATTTCTGGTATCCACCTTGTGTAACAGCGGCATGGCCCCTGCGAGGACGATATACAGCACTGTCTCCGCCTTTTCATCATCTCTTCTTCCGTCTATCTCGTAACATCATCTTCATCGAAACATCTCATCTGACCTGACCTGACAAAATAGATGCACGCTGCAAGACCCCGAGCGGCGCAGAGCATACTTGCTCGTCTGAGAAGCCAACTTCAAGCGCCGGGAGCCTCAAGGCAAGCGCGTAGCTTCCAAACCTCTTCAAAAATGGCTTCCTTCTTCTCTCAGTCATCAGTATCAAGACCTCGACCCAGCATCTTCGATTCTCTCTCCCGCCGTTCCTTCAGCCAGGGCATGTTCTACCCACGCCCAACACCAGGCGTCATGCCAGTCATCTGGACCATCATCGGCCTCAACACCGCCGTGTTTGGAGCCTGGCAGTACGCTCAGGCGAATAAAGACAGGAAGCTCGAACGACAGCTATTCGAGAACGCCACCTTGCAAGAAGGCAACATTCAAGCCGGCCGAACATGGACCCTGATCACCTCCGCCTTCTCGCATCGCGATCCGAGTCACTTCATCTTCAACATGGTCGGACTGCATGCTTTCGGCAGTATCATGAGCTTTATCCCTGGGGTCGGTCCTGCGAAGGTCATTGCTTTGGCACTTGGGAGCGCTGCTGCGGGTTCGTTCGCATGGCTCTATCACATACGGTCGAAAGTCCAACCTCAACGTCAACCGAGAAAGGACGATGGATTCTGGGCGCGGATGAACAACTCAACAGTCGTCCGTCAAATTCACGTCGCTCTTGGCGCCAGCGGTATGGTAATGGGAATGGGAGCAGCTGCGACTTGTCTGGCTCCCACCACGCCGATGAACCTATTCTTCATTCCGGTTGCTGTACCTCTCTGGGTGATTACCGGGCTCTACTTTGCGATCGACTCGTATTACCTCGACTCTGCTACCAGTCGGATTGGCCATTCTGCACATCTGGGTGGAGCTGTTTTTGGGGCTGCGTTCTACGCTGTGTTCTTGAGTAGAATTGGTGGGATTTCTGCGATCCTTCGGAGAGCTTCGCGGCGCTAGACTCTAAGGTGTTGAATCAAGCCTTGGAAGGATTAACTAAAACAGCATTGGATGCGAGTTGGGAGTAGTTGAGTGAAGACGAAAAAGTTGCCATCGATATTGGCTATTGGTTTCGCGGTACACGCAAGCCATGGCGACGAGGTATCTTTGGAAAGTAGCCGCGGACTGGCAGGGAGAAAGGGTTGAAGTGAAGCAACTCAAATGGCTTTGCCAGCTCCGAGACGAGGGCTTACCGGTGATGTATGATAGGGACGCATTAGGATGTCTTTGGGGGCCATCTTGTACGGCCAGGGTGGACTAGAAGTAGATTTCCTCGAGGTGCTCTGTGAAGACACGCTATGAAACACTCCTCTCATCAACGATCTTCAGATGTTCCCCCCGATATTTTGTTGATTCATGAACTGGTCTTGGTCAAGACCGCAAAGAAGAGCGGTCCCCATTTCCCGCCGCCAGGATGATCTGGCAAAGCAATCCAGCCATACTTCGTACTCTCAGCCCAACTCTTCTCAATCTCAGACTCCAGCTCCGCATCACCACTCCCTGCATTAAACCCAACCTTCACACTCCACTTAATACCTTTCTTCCTCTCCTTCTCCACCTGCGCAAGCACCTTCTCAACCACCCCATCATTCTCCGTCGGCTCAATCGAGCACGTCGCATACACAACCGTAGCACCAACATTAGCAGCTTTGAGCCCAGTCATCAAGAGATCAATCTGCGTCTTCGCCAATCGCTTCGAGGACCCGGGTCTCCAATTCGCCATCTCATCTGCAACTCTGCCCGCTGCCACGGCTCTCGCATGGGCATGGATGATATGTCTCTCCGACGAACAGGGCGCATCAACAAGAACCTTATCATACCCCGTCGTCCCCGTCGGCGTCTTCACCCTCAGCTCATACTCCGCATTCGGCTTCGACCCATCAACCCTCAAAACCTTAATCTGTCCCGAATCGAACAGCACTTTCGGCAAATACGCCTTTAAATTCTCTGCGAGTCGTCGATTCCGAGCTCCATCGGCTTCGTTGGAGTGCAGGCTTCCCGTGCGGATTTTATCTGTTAGGACTTTTTGTTTGAGATTTGAGGCGTCGAGGTGCATGTGTGGCCAGAGTCGCTGGGAGAGGACTATGGATTTGCCGCCGGGGGCGGCGCAGAGGTCGAGGATGTTGTCTTGGGGTTGGATGTTGAGGAGGGTGGCTGCGAGGACTGAGGCGCCGTCGAGGTTCCAGTGGGATGAGACTCGGGCTGAGGTGTCAGGGGGAGGAAATGGTACGTCTGATATTGATCCGTCTTTGGTGTATCCTACGATGACATTGGGTCGCAAGCCATCGACTGAAGTTTCCGCTGATTCTGGGAGTTTAAGTGGTCGATTCTCAACTTCTGCATTCTCGATTGCCCGTTCGGCGTTATCCAGTGGCGAGTATCGATTTAGAAGACAGGCATATCGAGTTGGCTGTAGTAAGGCCGGATATAGCGAGCCATTCCATCTTTCTTCGCCCCATATAGCTGCATAGTGGCGGTTGAAGGCATCGTCAGCGGAAGCGGCTCCGTTTCGACGAGTCTTGGTCATTTTGACCTGGCTTTTTCTATCTCGGGGAGGAAAGATGAAGGCTGCTTTTCTGTGGTCGTGACATTGCAGTCTGCTTCTCGGTTATCGACGAACCTTCTTGTGATTGAAATGCCGCAAGGGAAACCTTGCAGGAGTTGATTTCCATCGAGAAAACGATTTGCTGCCTAAGACGTGAAGTCGACATTTCGTGCCTGAGGCACCAGCGCTAAATTTAAAGTTCGGCGTAGCTTCCCTCGGTGTGAAGAAATTCGAGACGGAAGCTCCTGCTCTTCTTCGACCACACCCTTGAGTACATTCGACACCAGCCGTACACGCCGTCACCAGTGCCCGGAACTCGATCGCGAATTCGGGCAGTCACTAACATTCGTTTTCAGCCAAAGCGGCGCTAGTGGATGCGAGAGTGAAGAGAGGTCGAAAGAGAAGCCAAAATGTCATTCCGCGGTGGAGGTCGAGGCGGCGGTGATCGCGGCGGTCGCGGTGGATTCAGAGGTGGCGCAAGAGGCGGTCGTGGTGGTTTTCAGCAGTCATACGGTCCACCAGACCAAGTCTACGGTACGAATGTGGCATGGCAAGAAGAGTGGGAAGGGACATGCTAACATTTCACACAGAGATGGGCAGCTTCATGCACGCAACCGAGGGCGAGATGGTCTGCGAATCGATCAACCCCAAGATCCCCTACTTCAACGCCCCGATCTACCTCGAGAACAAGACGCCCATCGGCAAAGTCGACGAGATTCTCGGCCCGCTGAACCAAGTCTACTTCACTATCAAGCCGCAAGAGGGTATCCAGGCGACGTCTTTCAAGAACGGCGACAAATTCTACATCGGAGGCGACAAGCTCTTGCCACTCGAGAAGTTCCTGCCCAAGCCCAAGCCTCCGCCAGGCGCGCCCAAGGTCAAGAAGCCAAGAGGTGCTGGCGGAGTGGGAGGTAGAGGCGGTCGCGGCGCTCCAAGAGGTGGACGAGGCGCACCGCGCGGACGTGGTGGCCCACCAGGCCGCGGAGGAGC
Organism: Zasmidium citrigriseum; assembly: GCA_002786025.1. NCBI lineage: Eukaryota > Fungi > Ascomycota > Dothideomycetes > Mycosphaerellales > Mycosphaerellaceae > Zasmidium > Zasmidium citrigriseum. Next base: position 1,033,739 of record NHNW01000005.1, on the reverse strand, counting down.
GCGGGGTGGATTCGGTGGTCGCGGAGGCAGTGGTGGCTTCAGCAGGGGCGGAGGTCGCGGCGCACCGAGAGGAAGAGGCAGGGGATACTAGACGCTGTACATGATGCATTGGCGAAGGAGTCGGGAGTTCAATTGGGACGGGATTCAGGAGTTGCTGCTACGAGAAAGCTGCCGCGACTGGACAGCGAGGTGTTTTGGGTCTAGGAGAGATGAGAGGTGCGTTTACTGCACTGCATGTAAGACCAAAAAAGCAAGATTCAAAACTTCCTCAGCCCTTTCCCATTTTGCATCTTTACAGACTACGAGTCTAACTTTACAGGATCGACTGGAGCTGCATGGACCGACCAATCAACCACTGCGAGCACAGCCACCACATCAGATGTCTACGGCCTCAAAGGCAGTTCAGACACTTGGATATTTCTTTCAGCAAAGACATTCTGAATGATGGACTCCAGGCAGCTTATGCCTCCAGCTGAGCCTGAGCCTACGACTGTTGCGTTCAAAGGCTTTGCAAGATTGTCTGCCGACACAGGACCCAATGGAACACCAAAGGACCGCCACGACGAGCACGATGACTTCTTGTGCGAGAAGTGCAGGACATTGCATTTCGCCACTTTGCCTCTGCGTACCAAGCTGGCCAGACTGAGCGACCGTTTCGTGCTTGGTCGAGGGCGTCACGTACTATTTGCTCTGGGACCATTCGAGGAGACGATGGACGAGACACCTTGTGCCTTTTGCCAGATTGCACGGCATGCGGTTGAGCTACACGATGGCCATCCAAGGCAAATAATCCTTGTGTGCTTGGACCGTGGCGTGTATCAGATCGAACGGCATACCGAAGCTCTAGCACAACTGGCGGACTATGAACAAGACGACAGCATGTACAGCAACTTGCTATACACAAAGACAATCCATGAGACGGCAGACATCGAAATCCCGTCTTCGATCACGGCTCGCGATGCAGCAGATAGAGCCAAAGCATGGCTATCAGACTGCATTTCGTCGCACGATGTCGATCGTTGCCCCTCTGGAAGAGATCATGGTCCTGCCCGAGTAGATCATGGGCAGACAGTCACGCATTTCATCGACGTCTATGAGAGGCAAATCGTGAGGGCGAGCACACTTTCAGCCTCTGCGAGATTTGAGCCCTACTTCGCGCTGAGCTACGTGAACGGTGGAGCCAGCTTCTTACAGCTCACTCAGGATAACGAGGCCGAGCTATGCTCACAGGGAGCTCTTTCGGGAGACAGGATTCCTCGAACATTCGACGATGCTATAGGGTTCACGAGAAGCTGCGAGGTCCGTTATATCTGGATCGACGCACTTTGTATACGCCAGGGCGATGGGCAGGAAGTCGCGACCCAGATCAGAAAGATGGGGGATATCTACCACCAAAGCTCTTTGGTCATCGTTGCACAATTGGGAAACAACCCAAACTTCGGGCTGTTTGCCCGTCCGCCACCAGAAAAGAGAGTACGAGGCGTGGAATTCTCATCCAAGACTTCATCTGGACGGACCACGTATCACACTCGAGCCTGGTGCTTCCAAGAAGGATGTCTGGCCCAAAGGACACTCACAATCACGGCGGATTGCCTCCGATTTCGATGTGGCAGTATTGTACAGGCTGCGCGAGGACATCGATCTCAAACAGGACATCTAACGGCCGAAAATGTCATCTACGACCGCGTGTCATTATCCGCGCTCGCGGCGGCGTCCAAAATGCGCAACGCGGCCAACATGCGTGTGCTCAACCACGATCCTCAAGAAGGTTTCTTTCTCAATGTACTGAAACCCTATAACGAGCTGGTCAGCCTCTATCTTCTTTGCTCGCTCAGCTACACACGGGACATCGCGCAGGCTTTTGAAGGCATCTCGGCGCTGATCATGACGTCTACGGGCGCTCCTGTCCTCCATGGCCTGCCTTCGGTCTTGTTCCCGATGTGTCTGTTCTGGGCGACCGCAGACGGATCACGTCCAATCCCACATTGGGCTCCTTCGTGGTCATGGACTTCAGTCAGTATGCCAGCTCAATTGATCCGTCGACAGGCTATACCTTTCTGGTCTTTTGAGGACAGAGGACGCTCAATGGTGCGCTACTTCGCTGTTGGTACATTGAGTGGTCTCGTTGCCACAGTTTCAAATACTCTGCCCGAGATAAATCACATTACCATCGACGTTTCCCGTCAGCACAAGATGGCGCCCAACGCCGTGGTATCAAGACCCCCTATGCCATGCATTGCCTCAGACAAATGCCAACAAGCCCTCGGCACATTACATTTCGAGGCTCTTACGCTTCCAACACAAGGCTTTTCCGTCCAAGCAAAACATGACCACGGCTGGGACGAGGACGTTGATGTGCTCTACCGCAACAAGGATCTGGCCGGTATCGTGTACGGAATGGAGCCAACCCTGAACCCCTGGATATCTTCGCCAAACCCAGCGTCATCAGGACGTCCTACGACTCTTTGTGTCCCTTTGGCCAGCATATTCGGGAACAGCATTGCTCTTTGGATCCGCAAGAGACCTTTGAAGGACTTCAAATTCAAAGGGGAGTATTACATGTCATTGATCGTCTCTCAGGAGCCAGGCAGCGTAACGTGCAAAAGGCTTGGACTGGCCATCGTCAAGCGGTCTATTGTCGACGAGAGTGAGCCGAAGCAAAGGCTCATCCATCTTGTGTGAATCGTCTAACAGCAGTGAGGAGGCCCACTCACTGCACCTGCTTTGACATGTGATTCCATGGAACTCCATCGACACGGGAAAGAAAGCAAGCCGATCAACAGCACAAATCTCGTGCATTCAATTGCTCATCAAAATCGCTAAGAACATACAGCCGTTAGAAGATCACCAACGAAAAGTCACACACCCTCCCTCGACATCTACCCAGTCGTCCCCCCAAAATCCTTATTCTGCTGCCCCATCATACTCCCGAAAGCCCATTGCCCCTCAACATTTTTCTCCCTCTTCCAACTATCCTCATTCGGCCAATGCGGGTTCTTCTGCAGCACCTCCTTCCCCTGCTTCGGGTCAAACGCGAAAATATACGGCCCTGAGTCAGATATCGACTCACGCTTGCCCTCCTTACCCTCGGGATGCTGCTCCTTGCTATGACCTGGGAGGTGGCTTTTGATCTTTCCGAGCAAGGACTCTTTGTCTTTGTGCTGCGCGGTGTGGTGCTCTTTGTCGTGGAGCGGGTCGTTGTGGTCGGGTGGTGGAGGGGCGGGGTTGGCGGCGATGTTGGTTTCCATTGCTTCGAAGCCGCCGAAGGTGGAGGGTTCGATCTTGGCGTTGGCTTTGGAGGCCGCTGTGGTGACTTTGTGGTCGTTGGATGCCATTGCGTTATTTGGTGTTTTGTATGCTGACTGCTTTACAGAGGAAACTTTCGAGGGAACTCTCGGGACTTTATCTTTCTTTTATCTATACCAATCCCGCCAGAAGCGCCACATACATAGTGTTCGCATGCAACCACGAGGCACTGTGGTGCTTCCACCGAACGGGAGCTACACCAGAAGGATGGCCAAGCTATGTCATCGCATGCGTGGCAAAGCTTGAGACTTGTAAGCACACCTCCCCAGCATAGCCTCACGACCTTCCTCATTCGGGTTGTAAATCAAGGCACTGATACCCCGATACAGAGACGTCACCTACTTCGCCAAAAAGCAAAGCTCTATCTTGCAGAGGAACATGGCGCAAGCGGTTCAGACGGCAACATTCGAATCCTCCTATCGCGTTCCGATATACCCTCGGCTTAGATTACGAATGCCTTCGAGTTTTAGTCATTCTCGACAGGACCTGTCAGCCAAGGACGACCAAGATGGGTATCGACCGACGACAAGAATACCTTTCAATCCTGCTTGCGCTTTCCACGTATCGTTTCGAGTCTGTGTATGGAACACGAGCACGAATGGTTGGCCACCGTCGTCGCTGCCGGGAGCATTTTAAAGAGGAATGGCATCAAAAGCTCATACCATATGGCTGCAAAACAATGCGCCTTTTCATCGATCCTGGTCCCTAGCTTCCAGTGTCCTTGAAGAAGCTCTCGAGGCCTTCGAGACCTTCAGGCTCCACAAGTCAAAGCAAGTTCGAAGAGAACAAATGATAACGGACACGTAGCGGACACGTAGGGAAGTTGACGAGTCCCCATCGAAACTCTCAGTATTGCTATGTCCTTCGCCTATCCATCTCGACTGGTGATGCTCTCAGATCCAAAGCATAGTACCATCGATTCAACTCCAAGCTCACATCATCGGCGGCCCCGGATTGGCATTCATCTGAGACGAAGTCCCCTGAAACACCAACTGCCGCTTCTCAATCCTCCATCCCTGCTTTCCCTTCGCAAGACGATCCGCATGACGATCCGCATAAAACCCATACAACGTCGTCAAATTATTCCCCGAATCAGCAAACAGCGCAGCCTGGAAATACGTCGTGCTATTCGCGGTTCTCGCCAAAATCCCATCAATATCGATGACGGTCGTGCCGAGGAGATGCTGGGTTTGCAGGCCGGTGACGGATGCTGCGAGTCCGGCTTTGATGGCTGGAAGGCCTTTCAAGTTGGAGAGGGGACCGGTGTAGTTTGCGGTTGCGTCTGGAGCGAAGACGCGGTCGAGTTGGGCGAAGTTTTTTGTGTCGATTGCTGGGGCGTAGCGGTGGAGGGTTTGGTGGATTTGTTCCCAGGTGGTGAGTTGGGCTGTTGCTATGCCAATGGTGGCTAGCAGTAAAGTGGTGATGCGCATGATGATAGATGTAGATGATTGATCAGTGATTTAGTCGCGATATTGGCTAGTGAAGGTTGTTGGAGGGACTGTCTGGTCTGATGGAAAGACGTGAAGTTGAGTGTAGAGCTTGAACTTATGACTTATACGCTTTCTTGAAGCCACCAGTGGCCAAGAAATTGGTAGTGCGAACGATGGCGTATGCGGACGCAGGGACAAAACCTTCTGGTGTGGTCGATTCTCCTCATTCGACTTGTCGATCGGATGGAGTCCAGTCCGAGATCTGAGGACATTGTTCACACCGAGCTCAGAATGGGAAGGTTTGCAGAGCCCACAAGCCATCTTGAGCAATATTGCGGTAGAAATATTGAATATGGCTGTCGATTCTCTTATTTGAGAACTTGGTGTAATGTCCAGCTACGTCCACTTCTTTGTTATTTGCGAGCCACTCGGTGCCATCGATGAAGTATGCGGAGTTGCTCGGCCCGCCATTCTTTTGAGATCAGTCCAAGTCGAGTGTCAGTCTCGAGTCCTGTGCTCAATATTGAATCGCACAGTCGCGAAGTCGGTCGTTCGGATGTTCTCGTTCTTTGCGAGATATGAGATCCTGGAAAAGATGTCGTCCTTATACCGTCTAATGTTCCAGGTTGTGTGAACTTCGATGGGGATGCCCGCCAAGTGAATTTCACATGCCAGAAGATTCGTGGCCCGTGCGCTGCGCATCGCGCCTTCCTCTTCGCCGAGACTACAACGTCTTTTCGCATGAGAGTGCTCGCCTGTTAGAGTTCGACAAGGGGATTCAAGAGGTATTCGGCGTGACTATTGGCTGCAATCCTGGATTTATGTGGGATATTTTGCCTTTCGCTTACAGAGTGATCACTCCGATGCGCAAAGACGCTGTACCAGGTTCCCCGCGAACTTTCTGTTCCGGCTTCGACTCTTCATGTCCCCTCTCCTTTCACAACGGCAAGACCACTCTCTCCGCAATCAACTTCAATATCGCCAACCATGGCTGCCGAAGGTGGCTTGCAAGCAAACCCACTCGGCGGAGACAGCGAGCCACCACGAGCGTCCTTCATGGGATTGCCGGCGGAGCTGAGGGGTCGCGTATACGAGTTTCTCTTCTCAGGCGACTGGGTGTCGACCAAGAAGACCTCCACCTCCAGCGACGAGAAGGCCGAAGCGACCGAAAATGGACATGCTCACCTCAACACACTTGGCGTACAATACGACGAGAAGGGATTTCGAAAATGGATCTGCGATCACGAATACCAAGACGAAGACCAAGACGAAGACGCGGATATAAGATGCACTCACTGCTGCGCGTGTGTATGCCTCCCACGCAACGGTCGGATTGACGACTTTGGCGGACGGGTCTGCTCCTGCTTCGGTCGTGTCTATCCAGAAATCCTCTCTACCAACAAGCTAATCTACGAAGAAGCAATGCCGATATTCTACAGCAATGTTGAACTCAGAACGTGGCTCCCTAACAACATGCATTGCGACGACACCGCTGGCGCGGTTGTGGATCCCCTTCTCGAGTTCCTGCCACAGTCAAGTCTGCAGTACATCTCAAGAATTCTCCTGCAGGATATGGCTCATGATCTGGGCGTGAAGGTCAGCTCTGGCGACGAGGTCTCTGTTGACTTCGCGCCTATGTGGGACAAGTTCAAGAGCACCATGCCGAATATAAAGCATCTGCGCATCCATCTCGACATCAGCAAGGCCATCGACCTCGAATGCTTCGAATTCGACCAATTCGCCGGCGTCGCTCGGCTTCCGAAGCTACGTTCCGTGGGTTTAGAGCTGTCCTGCCCAAGAATCCTGTACGACGGCATGACCAAGGACGAGATGGAGGAATTCTCATACATGTTCGCGTCCTCGATCAACCAGGAGGCAGCCAAGTTGGGAAGGAAGCTGGAAGTGACCGTGATCTGAAGATCAGAGTCTAGCGGTCTAGAGACGGGGACCAGATGCCAATTGGGCAGGCGGAGAAGACTGTTGCGACCTCGACGGCACCAGTCAGGAGCGACAGTGCCACAGCAGCGGTTTACCACAATGTATTAATAACACGATAGCCAGGGAGGGAAAGAGAACGAGCTCATTTCCTTGTTGCTCCTTAGCAATACGTGCGAGCTCTGCAGTAAATTAGTGTCGTGGGACATGAAGATTGTGAAGATAGCAATTCCGGCCTTCATCAACTTACCAGAGACTGGCATGTATGTGCAGTCACAGAGTGGAGCTTGTCATGACTTTAAGTCCAGGAGTGAAGAGGTCCATGGCCTTCGTCGTATTCTCTTCATAGCTCACCGCACTGTCGTCAAAGGGAGGCAGAACATTCCGCGACCTTGTCCTCAATGCAATCTTTGCACCCGACCCTGACCGACCACACGAATCGCTGAAGGAGGTAGTCTCGTTGTCGTTGCGTGAGAGTAAGGTGACGATGAGGGTAAGAGCATGAAAGTAGCTGTCAATATCCACAGAGATTGGGAGGACTGTACCTGAGCAAAGATCTGCTTATCGTCAAGACATCGGACGTTCTTGCCAAGTGAATTTCACATGCCAGAAAATTCGTGGCCCGTGCGCTGCGCTTCGCTCCTTCCTCAGATGTTTGCCCGAAACTTTCCCGCGCCTTCCAAAACTTTGTTGCAACTTCACCTCTTCCGCACACGATCTCGCCAATATCAACCTCGACACCGCCGACCATGGCCACCGACAGTGGCGTGCAAGCTCATACGCCCGGCGAGAACGAAGAGCCACCGTCGCTAATGGGTTTACCTGCGGAACTGCGCGTGCGAATCTACGAATACGTCTTCTCTGGCGATCGGGAGAGAAGTGAGGCACCAGAGAAGCCAACCAAGGACACTTACTACCTGCAATGCTGCGAGACATACGTGCACTGCTGTTCCTACCCGCACAACAACATCATCAGTCAACCAGGATTTCGTCCTGTCGTCTGCACCTGCTCCGGACCGCTTCATCCTTCGATTCTACGCACCAACAAGCTCATCCACCAAGAGGCTACACCAGTCTTCTACCAGAATCTCGAGGCCCGTGCCCCCTTACCAGAGTATCGTGCATCCCAAGCAGCCGACTATGTTCTGAAGGAGCTGGTCAGGACTTTGCCACCTTCTGGCATGAGACACATCACAGGCTTGGTGCTGTATCAGAGCATCAGTGACCTCGGCATGTCGATTGACGAGGACGAGGCCGATATCAAGCCTGACTTCACTCCACTGTGGGATCAAATCGCAGCGACCATGCCGAACATCAAGCATGTCCGACTCCATCTCGAACTCGACCATAGTGTGTGTCTGGGAGTCTTCGAGTTCAACGAGCTTACAGACATCGCTCTGTTGCCAAAGCTTCGCTCAATTCACATCGACTTTTCATGCTGTCGGCTTGGTCACCCGGAAGGCCTCTTCATTCACGGACCCCACTCGACTCCTAGAGCCTTTCCGGAGGCACTTCTTGGGCATGTCAAGAGCGGAGCGGAGAGTCTGGGAAAGGCCATTGAAGTGACGATGTTCAATCCTTTGTTACCGTGCAAGGATCGTTGAGCCGATGAGCAAATGGAGAAGATCGAGAGGGAGCAGAGGCAATACCAGAAGCCTCGTGTGCTGCAAAGACGAAGACTGCAGCCATAGAGCTGGTGAGCGGCTTACACCAAGGGACAGCAAAGGAGTCAAATGAGACAAGGTAGTTGAAACATCCATAATACAAGAGATACAAAAAACGCCAGCCCCATGATCAATAACCCCGTAAGCCTCAATTCGTGCCCCGGCCAGATCCAGCAGCCAGATCAGATCATTAGAGCTTCATTTTCTTTTTTCGCTTTTCCGACATCATATGAAAGGTATCATCTAAAGCTCATCATGGACATCGGCCTCATCATCCTCAGTGACGGCCTCCTTTACTGCCTCAGCGGCGTCCTTGGCAGCCTTCTTAGCCTTCTCCTTGACACCCTCAGTAGCCGCCGCAGCCTGCTCGGGCATGCCGCTGGTGTCGACGCCCTCAGTACCCTCAGCAGCCTCGGTGTAAGCATCGACGTGGTGGGAGCCGTTGTCACGGATGAAGTTGGCGAGGTCCTCAACAGTACGGCCACCGGAGTACTCGACTGGCTCGGTCTTCTCGCCAGCCTTGAAGAGCTTGATAGTAGGGAAGCCCTGAATCTCATCTGGGACGTCGTTGGCAGTAGCGTCAACCTTGGCAACAATGACCTTGTCGGCGTAGTCCTTGTAGAGACCGGCCAGCTCGTCATACTTGGGAGCGAGAGCCTTGCAGTGTCCGCACCATGGAGCGTAGAACTCGAGGAGAACGTCCTTGTCGTTGTCGATGACGAGGTCCTGGTAGTTCTTGGCCACAACGACGGTGACTGGGCCCTCCTGCTTCTCTGGAATTGGCTCGCTCTTGATGCTTGGCTCGACCTTGCCCTCGATGAACTCCTTGACGAACTTGCCGATCTTCTTCTCGCTGAGCTCCTTGACATCACCGGCGGCCTCGAAGGGGAACTTCTGGTTCTTGGAGGTGTCCTGGATGGCGAAAGCCGGCCACTTGCCGACTTCGAGGTTGAGGTTACCGGCGTGTTGGCCGAAGGCGCTGGCGTCGATGGTAGCGAAGTTGACCTTGCCCTTGTACTTCTCGGCGAGTGGCTTGAGGTCCTTGCTGAGCTGCTCACGCTCCTCGGCGGACTCGGAGAAGATGTAGGCAAGTGGGATACCGGCCTGGGTCAATTTGTCAGCACTCCATTTTCAAGACATTCTCGACAATTCAGCAACTTACAGCCATGTAGCCAGCGTAGGTCTCTGGGCCGACCTCGCCAATCAGAGGAGTAGCGGCGGTCTTTGCGAATTCAACAATAGCCTCCTTGGTGAACTTGTCCGTGAATTCATTCTTGCCCTCATCGAAAGACTTGTACAGAACAATGGCCGGCTGCTTGACGCCCTCAGCCTTGGCGAGGTCTGCGTCGTTGGTAGCAGCGAAGAGGTAGGTATCTCTCTGCTCATCGGCGATCTCTTGGTATGTGGCGTTGGAGGTCTTGTCATCGGCGGCGAAGAAGCCGACCAAGACAACCTTGTCGGCGGTCTTGAACTCGTCGAGGGCGGAAGAGGAGGTAAGGAGGGAGACGGCGGGCATGGATTGCTTGGTCATGTAGGAGACAATGGCGTCTGCTTTCCGGGCGCCCGAGTAGGGGGAGATGTTCTCGGTGCCGCGGAAGACCTTGAGGGTGGGGTATCCCTCGACGCCATAGCTTTGGCAGAGGTCGGACTCGGCTGTGCAGTCGACCTTCACGAGCGAGATCTCCTTCTCTTTGAGTGTTGTGGCGGCTTCTTCGTACTCGGGGGCGAGGGCCTTGCAGTGTCCGCACCAGGGCGCGAAGACTGGAGGATTGTGTGATTAGCATGAGTTTGATGGGTCAGCTGACAGTATCCTGCGACTTACACTCGGCCAGAACGAGATCGTGCCCCTTGATGAAGTTGTCGAAGCTGTCCTTGCCCAGGTCCACGACGTCGCTAGCGAATGCCAGGGCGCTGAGGCCCAGCAAGCTGTATGAGTAGCGCATCTTGTGTGCGATGCAGAATGTAAAGGACCGAGACTCGTTATCAACTCCAGATACTGTCGAAGGCGATTGCGGTGGTGGAAGACGAGGAGTCGAGAGTGGTGGAAATCAGAAAGAAAGTCGAGAAGCTCGAGATTACAAGTGGTCTTCGTGGGAGCTACCGGACCCTTGACACGTGCGGATACTTGTCCTCTTCCAGATTTAGCCCCACGCTCCATACGCTCTCACAAGCCCTGGCAACCACTCTTAGCATGGGTCAGTTGCCTTTTGAATACTATTCACCACATTGGCTGCTTTTAAATTCACATTTCTCCCTTTAAAGTCGAGGAAAATCAATGTTCAACGCTCATGAAGCCTTGATTATTCACCAACCCCCACGGGCCCGGGATTTAGCCGACGAAAGCTCTGGCCATCGACTACCTTAAACTCTGCTGCCACAGTGACTTCTTCACCTGCAAACTGTTGACACAAGACCAGTCCAGACTCCTGATCATCGACATATGAAGGTCTTTTCTCTCCACTGCAAGTGCCACTGCAAGTGTTCATGGTACACGTATCCTTTCAGCACATGGGCTGAACGAGGGCCCGTGAGACTATCAAGACTCGGCACGGGTTTCATTCAGATGTCTCAGCTAAGCTGATACCGAGACCATATGGCCAAATGATCCGTATGCATCCGAGGTCAGCCTCATGGAGACGTGTATGAACTTCAAGACCACCTCCAGGACCACAATGCTTTCTAAGGACTAAAGTAATGCTATCAGTGACTATATCACGACATTGAACGAAGCCGTGAGTTTGGACGGATGAAACATGCGAGAATTCACGACAATATACCATACGATACCGAGCTCAAAAGAACACCTATCCTCTTCAATATCACGAAGCAGACGCCGACAACGAGAGTGCGCGCGAGATCATGAGATTTGCCGATACAAAAGCGAGAAGTCTTTGCGCGGATTCCGAGGATTTTCATACCTCATTAAGAATCGTCTAACCTCATGTTCGACCACAGTCCGGCGTGCTTCCTATGAACACCTTTCCTCCCAGCCGCACGCCTCCAGCTCTTTGTCCCCATAGCCGAGACGGCTGGTTAAGCCGTCTTGTGTATTCAGCCGCAACGCCATGGCTGTACTCGGATGGATATCGACCGAAACGGTCGAACCGAGCGGCCATTATCCCCCTCCCAACTGGACGACATCCCAGATGTCGAATCCTTCGTTTTCAAACCGGAATCGTCGTGCCTGGAACATAGGTCCATGTATGTGTCTGATTTCCGGCTGCCGGGAAGCCGTACGGTGCCGAAAAAGCCTCTCCTTCGTAGGACCCGATTCCGAGAAGCGATGTCCCATCATTCCACTCATGCCTCTGAATCCCATCAGCCTTTCGAGAACTTCGCCAACTGCGCCAACGCCGTGGTAAGACTCTTCCTCGCCTCCAACTCATTCCCGTCCTCGCTCGGTCGATAGCACTGCCTGACAACAGCCAAGAGGGAGTGATACATCACATATCTGTCACATCAGTCAGCCAAGCCCCCTTCAATCGATCAAATCAAGAATACTCACAAATACTGCCTCAACCTCTCCTCCGCACTATCCCTCGGCAACCGTCCAAACCCCTCCGCAAACCCAAAACTAGTCCGATAAAAACAATCGCTCAAAAACACATCCCCCCAAATCGCCGTCGAAAAATCCAGCAGCCCACTCACAGTCCCCCTCCCCGTATCAACAACCACATTCCGATCCGCGCACATTTCCAAAATGACGAGACGAGGCGTGGTGATCTGGTCGAGCACGGCGCGATGTCGACGGGCTTGGTCGCGGATGAAGTCGTAGGGGAGGGAGATGAGGGCGTCTTCGCCGTCGCGGAGCGCGGATTCGAGGAGGGAGGTGAAGACTCTTGACCAGGGGGGATTTGGCGTTGAGATAGGAGGGTTGGAAGGGGGCGTTGAAGGGCGGACGGCGCCGAAAGCAGGACCCGTGATGGAGGCGAGGTGGCGGACATATTGTCCTAGACTTCTGTCGATGCTCTCGAGGGCCTGGCGGGAGAGCGTAGGTTCTATGTCTGACAAGACGGAGCCTTTGAAGGGCCCGTTGATCAGGTACTGGCTGCCGATGGGGACGGTGGTGGTGTGGTATTCGATCAGGCGGGGGACGAGGAGGTCTGTCCGTCCACGGAGAGTTTGCAGGACGAGGGCTTCGGTCTGGAGTCTTTCCTCTTCGTGGCGGAGGAGACGGACGTATGACGAGGGCCGACAGCGCAGGACGTAGAAGAAGTCGTTAGGGGGTTGGAGACGGAAAGCTCGAAAGACGCTGCCGTCCATTCGTTCCACTTTGACGTTGCGGGTCTGCAGGGCTTTGATGGCGACTTGTTGGACAGAGCCTCTGTCAGGAGATCGTGATGAGCTAGGAGCGGCCATTTTGAAGCGGAAGACTGGTGGGGAGACGGGAACGGGTTGCTCCAGGACGGCCGTCATTTTGTATTCTTTCTGGACGAGAAGCGCCGAGAGACGGCGAAGAGGTCTGAAACGTCGTGAGGCGGTATGCTGGTCCTTCCTCCGGACATCTCCCAGTGGGCAAAGAGCTCGTATGGAAGGATGGATCTTGATGATGGTGGTGGTGGTGGTCGGGTCCTGATGTCAGACGACTACTGCTGCGGCATACCGAATATGACCGTACACGGGACAAGGACGAGAAGTAGGAGGCAAGGACGGCTGCATTCTAATCACGACCGCCACGGAGAGTCAAGGGCTTGCCTGGCAATGTACGCCATACCGCTTACCCGGCAATCTGTGTGGTCGAAGCCCCAAGTAGAAGATGTCAGTGGGCAGCAAACCAACACGTTTAGCCTCGATCAAGATCAAATCAATCAATAAATCTCGCATGCTGGGTGGGCTCCGAGGCGTGAGGTCCCGCAGCCCGCGGCCCGTATAGGAAGGAGATCATAAACGAAAAAATCTCGCAGCGCCAGCAAGCGTGTGTGTCGACCGTCATGGTTGTGGTGTCGTCTAGAAGGACGGCCGGCGTCGAATAGACTCGGCGACAGGCGAGGCAAGTCGTCAGCGCTTCGTCTATTGCGCCGGAGACGAGCTAGCGGCGATCAGAACCGGCCAATGAAACCGAGAGAGTTTGGGGAGGCGAGCGAGGATTGTGGGGCCGGCTGGAGAAAGGCGAACGAGATGAAGATGGAGATGAGAGGTAATAAATCTGGTCGTTCGGTCGGAAAGCCGTTGCTCCTGCATCAACTTGATATCGATGAAGCCCCGAGATCTTGTGCGACCCGGCGAGAGGCAGGGACGGGGATGGTTACATGCGATGTGTTGGATTTGGGAGCAGACAGGTGCCACCCATGCGCTGCTGTACACCCTTGTGCCTCATCCACAGAGGGCTGAATCTGGCTGGATCGGAAGGCATCCCGGGTGTCCACGTTGCAGACACATGGCTGGCGACACAGAGATTGACAAGGCAATGTCCCCGATCGCGAGATTGATTGAAGGCCCATCAAATCTTGGTTTTGCGATGCATGCGAAGGCTTGCAGGAGAGAATATGCATTCCGTGCCGCTGAAGCTCGTTCGTTCCATCGCAGCGTATGATCGAAGGAAACGATTCCTGCTGCGAAGACAGCCATTACAACCACCAACAGGCATACACCTAGGTCATCGGCTGCCGTAAGGTTTGCGGCAGGAGCGCGCCTCGTTCCATTAAGCGAGTACCACTCGCCCGGTGCACGGAACGGTGCAGCCGAAGATCCTCCTCGCCTGACATGTCGCCTGTCGTGACCGATGCGGATGTAGCAGACATGTCGATGGCATCTGCGGTGGCCCCCACCACCACGCTCAGCACGAGGACAGGTACCTGAAATAGGTACGACCGAGGGACTGCGGGCGAAGAAGTACTTGAAGACGGCCACGAGATGTCCATCATTTCTTCAACAGGCAATCTTCACTTCACGTCTTCGATGGCCGTCCTTTTCACTTCGCATCTTCCCTTGGCGTAGGGTCGAAAATCTCCGAAATGTTAAACCGCTTGAGCCGCTCAAAGTCATTGTCGACAACGCTGACACCGCAGATATGCTTTGCTTCAGTCAGCATTTCAAGTTTTGCTAAAATACAGCAAGCATGCACGTGGCGACGAGCAGCTCGAAACTCTATAACAGCCACTTACCTGGTAGACCTCCACCACAACCAGGAGCTCGTAGTTTTTCAAATCAACCTGATGGCCCGGTCCTACTATCGACGCCACCTGCTTGATCACACTGTCGCGCGTCAAGATATTGTGGTTGCGGAGCGTGGGCCGAATAGCGAACTGCCCGATATGTGTTAGCATTGCGAATACGAATGCACGATAGTTCGGGCAGCAAGGCAGGCAAAGGAACATACCGTTCGCTTCTGAAAAGGCTCTTGGTGAAAGTGTGGTGCGAGGACGTCCTGAGCCACCTTCTCCAGTCCTTCCGTTGATGCTCGGCCCATGAGTGTCATTGGAGACATTCGTTGAGCGAACCTCGTGCGTTTGCGCTCTCTGTTCGCCATTGCTTCTTCGCAGATCGTCTTGACCAGCGACACGGGCTCGACCGGTGCTATCGTCTTGATGAAGATGACTGCGGCCAATATTAGCTCGCTGTCTGACGGCTTTTGACATGTGATAAAGTCACTTACCGCACTGAACATTGATCTTCACCGGCGTGAACAACCGAGCAGCTCCAGGCTTGCGGATCTCTTTGACTTCAGCCTTAATCGCCTTCTCAATATCCTCTTCCTCGTCCTCATCCTCGTCGGCGTCCTGTTCCGCTTGAGGATAGAGTCTTTCCGCATACTCATTGAAAAGATCCATAATCTCCCCAATACACTTCCCTTCCTTGCCCTTACTGCACGTAACCCAAATCCCACTATCGCCAGGCTCAATACTCTTCGGCAACTCGCCGCCCTTTCTCGGCACGCGCCATTGCTTCTTCGTCTAATAAGGCACGAGACATTAGCACCGCCACAAGCGAACGGTCTTGTTTGGGGATCTCGGGGTAAAAAATCTGAAATCTGCCACCGCACTCACCTTGACCCGCTTTTCGGCATTGGCTGGCGCGTCGTCCGCCTTGCGTTTCGTGCCCTGATCCATCATGTGTGTGGGTGACGGAAAGATGCCGCCGTGCTGGTTATCAGGTTCGGTCGAGTCGCCGGAGTTGTTCACGTGTGCGAGATTGTCGCAGTGGAAGAAGGTGACGAAGTGGGGCTTCCAAATCGAAGCTTGGCGGGTCAACTTTCAGCCTGTTCCACTCGACGACAACGATGTCGGCGGGGAGGAAACTTCGACTTCACTTCATCACTCTGGCCTCAATCATACCTCGTAGGGCGTGAGTGACTCAGTACAAGCCTCCACAATAGCTTCATCAGTCATTATAACTGTTTTCGCTGCCAGACTTCTTCCGCGGCGGCCGGCCAACTGCGGGCAACAAGAACTATATCTTCGACTTCACTTCATCTTTCGCTGTGAACACTTGTCCCATCGTACAACGACAACATGGACTCCGGCCTACCATACACAGCCTCGACGCTCTATCCAAGCCCCTCAGAAGCATCACTAAAACTACAATTCCTCGGAAAGCAAATCAAAGATGTCCAAGCACCAGCCGCAATCCTGGATGCCGCAGTGGTTAGGAGGAACTGCAAATTAATGCTCGACACGGCGGAGAAACTTGGTGTTGGATTTCGAGCTCACGTCAAAACGCACAAGACGACTCAGCTCGCCCAGCTGCAAGTGGGCAAAGACTCGAGATCTGTCAAGTTTGTGGCATCTACATTGGCGGAGATTGAGCAGCTGGCGCCGTGGTTGTTTGAGTGCAAAGCGGATGGAAAGGAGGTCAATATTTTGTATGGACTGCCTTTGTCGCCGTCGGCGGTTCCACGACTGGCGGCGATAGCGAGAATTCTGGGAGAGGGGACTGTTGGCGTCTTTGCGGATCATCCATCTCACATCAAGGTTCTGGACTCTGTGGACGAAAAGACGTGGCCTGGAAAGATTCCCGTTTGGATGAATGTCGACGTGGGATATCACCGAGAAGGCGTTGCTGCCAAGTCGAAACAGCTCGCGGATGTTGCTTACGCTCTGAAGGCCTCAAAGCGAGCAACTCTCGCGGGAGTTTACACTCATATGGGACACAGTTACAGCGTGTCGAGCCCTGAGGAAGCATTGAAATTCATGGCCGAGGAGCTGCAAGGGTTGGAAGAGGGTGCTTTGGAGTTCCTGAAGTGCACTGGCGCGAGTATCAGCAGCGATCCAAACGCACCGAAAGTCGTCCTCTCACTTGGCGCTTCCCCAACGACGACTGCCATTCAGAACCTCCTTGAAGACGGCGAGAGCACGAAGCAGTACCGGTCCATCATTGAGAAATGCAAGCAATCTTTTGCGGTCGAGTTCCACGCTGGAGTCTACCCTGTCATGGACATGCAGCAGCTAGCGACTCGCGCCCGACCCCAGCATGCTGCCTCTAACCCGAAGCAAAGCCTTCTCTCATTCAAAGATCTCGGCATGAGGATCTTGACTGAAGTTGCAAGTGATTATCCTGATCGTGGCGAGAAACCCGAGGCATTGATAGCGGCAGGTGGTATCGTGTTTGGACGGGAACCTTGCAAGTCATATCCAGGTTGGGGAGTCGTCACACCGTGGCCGGCGAAGGAGGGGCAGGTCTATGACCCTGAGACCTCAAAGACTGGTTGGATAGTTGGACGAATTTCTCAGGAGCATGGCAACCTTGTTTGGGAGGGCCCGACTGATAATATTCGTAAGCTCGAAGTTGGAGAGAAGCTTCTGGTGTGGCCGAATCACGCTTGTATAGCCAGTGTGAACTTCGGATGGTATCTGGTGGTAGACTCAGACAAGCCTGATCCTGAGCGTATTGAGGACGTGTGGATCCGGTGGCGCGGATGGTGAAATTTAGTCATAGATGTCGACTCCAAAAGTTTTGCGCTTCAGTCGTCAATATCAATGGGCTGTTGCTGGTGGCCACGATTCTTTTTCGCACTCCCACTGGCCTCGCCTGCTCGTGTTGCTTCCATGTTCAGCTCTGCAGTTAGCTGGGCCCCAAGACTGGACTCCCTGCTTCGTCTTGACATGAGCTCGTCCAAATCAACATCGACCCCATTCGACTCTGCGATCTTGATTAATAGCTTCTGCTGTGCCTCCAACTTCTCCTCCAACCGCTTCTCCGCCGCCTCTCTGTCCCTGCGTGACTGGTCGTGAAAGGAAGCACTTGAAGATCGCCACTTCTCTTCCCTCGCTTGGACTTTGTCGGCATGCGTTTTGCGACAGTGTTCCAGCCAGGGTATTAGCTTTGTGATATTGGACAGTTCTGACATGGTCGTCGCATTCGCAGAGTTCATGCTCTGTCCCAGAATGTCTTGCATGCCCTCAAGTTTCTTGTCCAGGTCAGCGTTTCGTTCGTTGGCGATCTTAGTACTGCCATTCAAGTTGTCAAACAACCATCCACCTTGAGCTTTCCACTCATCGTGCCATTTCTTAACAAAGCTTAAAATCTCGTTAAGACGCTGCTGGACCGGGTCGTCTGAAACAGGTTCCTCGGTCTCAACGCGTGGCCGTTTCGGAGGACGCACTTCGACCACATCGCCGTCCTCCACGTTCGTCAATCGGCTATCATCGAACCCATGACTTGAAGGGGGTGGCGAGTTTGCAGATGCAGATCCCACAATTGACGATCCGCGTTTCGAGGGCTTTGCAGGAGTTTTCGTGCGCGCAAAGACTTGGGGATCAAACTGAGAGTCGGTGATGGCGATGGTGTAGATGTGCTCTCTCGGCACTGGGCCGGATACGTTCAACTTGATCTCTGCGGTGACCTGGGTTGGGACGGATTCGATGCGCTGTAGGGTTTTCTGTAGCGCGGCAAGGTTCCTCCTCACATCGTTGCGTTCGATGACCGTCTTATTGAGAACGTCGGCCTCGCCGTTGAAATGGTGTTGGATGGGCATGTGGACAGAGTGAGACGCTCAGACGCGTGTTGACGACGCGCTCAAGCTCTTTCCGATGCTTGGCGGGCTGGGTGCTGTTCGGGCAGTCGCGATGGACGATCTGCAGAGTCTCTCCCACAACAACACGAAGAGCGAATGCAGTCTCGTGACGACGGGCGAGGTAGTGCTGTAGTAGTGTGTAGCGGCACTGCAGGTGAGATGGTTCTGAAACACGAATTTTGGTGGCTTGCCAGCTGCAGTGAGCTCTCGAAATAGAGTCACGCAGTGCGCGAGACGGCGGCAGTATGGCGAGCGACCGGACTGCTATGAAGTTGAGGGTATAGAATAGTAGTAGAAGCCTCCGGGAGTATGAGTCTGGTCAGACAGGTGAGGTCGGTATGTTCTGGCGTTTGCAAGGTATTGTCGAGGGAGGTCCCATGTCGGAAGCGTCGATGCTGAGAAAGGATTGGCGTCGTGGTTTGTGGTTTGATCCCCTCCTCCGCCGCCGCCGTTTTGTACCACCATGTGCCAGCACGCTCATCCATCCATGGCGCTGCTGATGTCGCACTCCTCCTCCTCTGTCCTCTTCCTCGACGACTCTCTCACCCACGCCGCGCTGCCCGTCCCTGTCATGCGCCTTCGCGAACCATTCTCTGCCGGCCAATGTGCGCTGAGCTGCGTCCAGCTTTAGCCATATGCAATATCTCCTGCATATCTTGCATATCCCACCGCCCTCGAGTCACACCCTGCGCTGTTTCACACTCTCCTGCTGCCAGGCTCGTCGCCGCTGGCCGGCGCCTCCGCCAAAGGCATGGCAACCCTACACGACCACGAGACTGACGACGAGGACGAGTTTCACTCGCTGTCGTTGCAGGACTCGGATCATGGCACCAGCGATACCGACCCCGATATTGACGAGGACAACGACCCAGCCATGGCCCCTCCCGTGCACCCCATCCCCTCCTTTCAGGGTGCATTTGAAGAGTCAATTGTCGAGTCCACTTCCACCGACCCAAACGAACAATCATCCACTTCAGTCGACCAGAACGCCGAGATGAGACGCCGTAAGCTGCTCGAAGCGCAACGTTACGAAGATGTTCGCAAGACTCGTTGGAAACAGAAACCGGACGCCAAGCATCATCCTTTCCTCAAATTGATGGCTCAAATCGTCTTTGGCATGCACCTTCTACAACAGGAATCTGCGAAGTCAAATGAGGAAGTCGTTCGCATCTTGCAGAACCATGTCAACGAAGTGGATTCGTTTCTCGAGCGAACCTCCGAGGACTTTGACCTGGCCATCAAGGACATCGAAGAACGCGTTCGATATTTGAAGTTACCCATGCAACATATGGAAGTGTTTGAGGTCATGCTGGATGAAAAGAAGTTTCGCACGGATTTGCTTCATGGGAATGAACAGATTGAGAAGATCATTGGGAGAACGGCCAAGGCGATGAACGATGCTGTCTTCGACATCACGAGCGGGATTGAATCGACGAAAGAGCTGGGCAGTTATTTGACCAACGTTGAGAACAATTGGCCGCTGGACAACATTGAGATTGCTGATGTCTTCGCGGCGATGCGTGGCAACGAACAAGGCTGGCTGAAGTACCTGAACGACCTGTTGACGAAAAGCAAGAACCTCAACAACGATCTCGTCTCTCTTGGAAACGTAATTGGGGAAATCAACAAATTGGCTGGAGCTGCGAGTAGGAGAAACAAACCGCAAAGTAGGACTGACTCGCCAGCGACCCAGCAGTCAGGAACCACTTCTCCAGGGGTACGGTCCAAGTTCGCAAAGGAGGCTGTCGTCTACCGAAAGCCCGGGCCGTGGTTAGACAAACCTCTGCCTCAGGAACCAGACACGAGTGGTGGTGCTGTTAGTGTGACCATGTCGAAGCCGCATCCAGTGCCATTTGAGACCAGATATGAGCAACCTCGTCGTGCGGCGCCTAAGCCTGGGTCTCGAAGTTCGTCAAGTACGAATAAATCTCCCACACGCTCACGGCCACGAACTGCTTCTGCCGTTCAGGCTGCTGGACCTAGGAATGCCAGGGGCTCGTCACGCGACAACATTCGGGAGCTTGGAGATTTCTTGCGACATTCTGGACCATTGAGAAGCAACCCACCAGATGCTGCCTCGACGAAACCTGGGCGATCGCAAAGCCAGAGCGCGAGCGAGATGATGAAGACCACTCGACCGAAGACTCCAACTCAGGTCAGACGATCAAGAAGTCAGGGGAACATCGCGGTAAAGATGCCGAACAAGATTCCACGAAAGCCGGTTGGCTCAGGGAAGCCTGGCACCCAAATCAAGCTTGTACCTCAGGCAGGTGCAGAGAAGGTAGAGGTGCCCTCAATAACGTATGTCTTATCTCTTACTCGCATTCGATGATGCTAACATATCACAGCAACGGCTTCTCCAGACGGCTTTCTAGAAAACTTCGCAACCTTCCACCGCCAATCAAGAATACCCCCAAAACCGCACCAATATCCCGACCAATCGACTCGGCGTACGATCCAACGCCAGAAAAGGATCGGAAACGCAGCACTTCATCGCCTACCGACTTTACCACCGACACGGACAAAGACCTGCCACTCGAACCAGAGAAGGAAGACGCCGCAGGACACGGCACACCTCCAGGCTCGCGTCTCGGCCTGTTTCCAAAAGATACCGGGCCACTGACACCTTCCCAAGCCAGCATGAAGAGTAAAGATAACACTCCGAACTCTAAAGCATGGGAGACATCGACGTCAGACAACTCTCCACGACCGACACACTCTTCCAAAGCTTCGCGAACGCTGAGCATCAGACGTTTCTTCTCCCACCGCAAAGGCGAGAGTCAGACTGTCGTAGTCTGAATGGACGACATACGAAACTCCACAGCCCGTGGCGAGCGTTGATCGCAGAAAAGCCGGGCTGGCATTCCCTCAACCACAGATGACGAATTTCATGATGATGTAACATGACCAAGGGGAGGAGGAAGATTATACCCAACCCCGCGAGCTTCGATGATGAATGCTTTGCAAAAGGAGGTCCTTCTGTACAGATGTCGCGCCCGCCACAACAGGATCGGGCGTAGCGAAGGGCATCTGTAGATACGCAGCGCAGCGGGTTACTGTACCAATAGCTCTCATACCACCGGAAACACATTCCAACAACACAAGACTTGTCCAAAACTTTTCAATTCATACAAGAACGCTCAAACTGCATCTACACATCCTCACTCCCCGCCGCATTCCCATCCGTCCCCTCCGGCTCTGGAAACCCCTCCCTCGTCCCCCGTCTCCGAAACCCATTCATCCTACTCCTTGACCTCGAAATCCCGCCAAACACCCCACTAGCCTCACTAACACTCCTACTCCCCCTCCGGGCCCTGAGCGCCGTCATATAATCCATACTATCCACAAAATCCTCCAACACATCATCAACATCCCCCATCTCATCAAGCACACTCTGCGGCGGATCAACCTCAAACACCGCCTGCAAATCCCCATGCGCGCCAAACCTCTCCCACATATTCAAGAAAGTGGTATGCCGGTGGAGGTGCGAGGACGGGGTGCGACGCCAGAGGTATGCGCGTTCGTACCAGGAGATTAGGAGGAGGATGGGCGCGTTGAGGATGCGCACGAGGGTGATGTTGACTTTGTGGAACCAGCGGGGGGTTAGCAGGAATTTTAGGGGCAGGAGGAAGAGGAGGGCGAGGACGTTGAAAGGCGGACGATAGGCGAAGATGGCGTCGGATTTGACGCCTTCGAAGGTGAGGACTGCGCGGCGGAATTCGATTTCGGCCGTCGCGTTGCGGGATAAATTATTATAAGTATTGCTCAGCATGGCGACCAGAATAGTCAGGAAGAGGGTATTCCCCAGAAAGGCGAACATTATCATCAAGAGGGGACCGAGGAACCAGTGCATTTCGACGGATCGTTGGATCCCTGTCCCGTCGAGCCCGAACCAGATCCAGAGCATCCATTTGGAAATTGTGATGACGGTGTGTTTGAGGAAGCCTTCTTAGCCTTCGCTGAGCCAGGCCATGGCGAGGATGAAACCGCCGAAACACCAGCAAGCGAGGACGGTTAGGAAGGTGAAGTCGGCCATCATGGCGCGGAGGGAGATGAAGAGCATGTTTTCGGACATGAGGCAGAAAGCGAGTCGAGGGAGGAGGACGGGCGCGCCCATGGAGAGGATTTGGTCGGCTAAGACGGCGTAGTCTTTGCTGTTGTGTGTCAGGCCGTGGACTCGCACGCCGAAGTAGGCCCAGAAGATTATGACGAAGGCGATGTCGAGGAAGGACCAGAGGTTTTCGGTGTGCACTGTCCAGCCGTGTTCGGTTATCGAGGCGATTTCGTCCAGATTCCAGCCCATGGCGTAGATGACGAAGATGAGTTCTAGGGGCCGGAATTTGAGGTGGTCGGGGCCTGTGTTGCGGGCTTTGGTTGTCATCATGGCGAGGTAAAGGGCCAGGAGGATGAGGAATTGGCATGTTTCGATTATGCTTCGTGTCCGAGGAACGATCAAGCGGTATTGGTTCAGGATGGGTGCCCTTCTAGGGTCGTAGAGGGTTATGCCGCGGTTTTTGTAGTGGTCCGGGAGGATGTCGATGAAGGATGTGGGCGTGTAGATGATTCGGCCTCGATAGACGTTCTCGACGATCTTCTGACATGCTGATGTTGCCAGGAACCCCTTCGCCTCCGTGACAATAGCCACTTCTAGCGCCGTGAGCATTCGCTGATACTCCGACCTCGCCAACTTCCACCGCACCGTCCAGTGAGGTTGAGTCCGATGCAAACGCACTATATCCGGCGGTCCATTCTGAAAAGGCTCAAACCCAGCCACCAACACATGTGCCAATGTAAGAAGTCCCTCCCGTCCCTCATGATCCTCATCGAATCTTCTCAGTATCCTCCCCGCCACAATTTCGCACAGCGAAGCTCTCGTGATATTGACCGTCTGATGATGCGCCTGATACGACTGCTCTCTCAGAAACTGTGCTCGATTGACCAGCAAGCAAAACACGATCGATACATCATCCGGATCATAGAGATGATCGATCAGAGGTCTGACAATCGCAACATTCATCCGCGGACTCTTAAGCTGCTCGTTGCTGTACGGATCGTCGATACTCGCGATGACCAATCTTCTGATCTTGTGAATCGTGGTATAAACCGGCAGTCCAGCATGAGGATTGGGAACTGTCGGGTCTGAGTTCTTTCGAGGAGGATAACAGCCATCATCATCCGCCTCTTCGTGCTCGCCTAGTAAGGTCTCTTGCTCTTCTCTTGACCGCGCCATCCGCAATGCCTCGCTGATGCTCTTGGAGCTCGCGCCACGATTTGTATTCCGCTTGGGTAGACGCGGTCGTACAGGCGATTCCATGCGAATGTGTGCGGAGCCATTGTCGCTGTTGGGTCGTTCGCTGTCGCCGGCGGCGCTGGATTGGTATTCGCTGGGTTCGGTGGTTCTGCGTTGGATTTCGAGGAAGCTGGTCGTCCGCCCCGGCGGTGTGGGATTTGGTTCGTCATCCATGAGGACCCATCAGTAGTGGAGGTAGTCTCTTAGGTAGTCTTTGAGGTATGAGAAGGAGATAGTGTGCAAAAGGAAAGCAGTTTACAGAGTTCGATGCGGCAGGCGTGGGGTGCGACAGACCTCACTCCATACCAAAACGCGAGAGCTCCCTCACCTGGGCCATCCTCGCTCCATTCCCGGGATCGTTTCAAGCGGTTTGCTTGGTATCATGTGTGCATGTGCACGCGACGGAGAGCGCGATTTAATGGAGCTTGGGACAAAGAAGAGTGGTTTGTGGTGGGAAGTAGCGTTGGTGATCAGGTCGTCACCGCTTCACAGCCGAGGAGCTGAACCAAAATTCCGAACACCATCCTTCAACAACCACTTCTTCAATACGTTATGTAGCTTGTAGTCTGCGTGATAAAGACCTATTCAATCGCTGGAATCGATCATATCATCAAAAAGGGGGGTCCTTCCATGTTGGGTGGGTATAAGGCTGTAAGGCTGGCAAAGGGGTATTTTCTTCGTCAACGACCCAATCTTCAACATATCAATATGAAACGTTCAGAACAGCTCAACGGGGTGCAGAGCATCGCAGAGAGCGCAAAAAGAAGCCCCAGAAGAGCTCGCAGGGTTGCGTCATATCTCGGATCTCCGCTTGATCGGCTTGATATCGATTTCTCGACCTCACAACATCAAAACAAGTCCAAAATAAAAGAAAATGGAACGCTGAGGACAGGATTCGAACCTGCGCGCTGAGATATGCATTAGAAAGGCGTAGGAAACATGTGGAAGAAGTAGTAGCTTACCCCGAAGGCATCAGATATCTAGAACCACGGGGGTGTTCAAGTCTGACTCGTTAACCACTCCGACACCTCAGCAACGGTGTGTATTTCTTATCACGGCTGCAAACAATCATATAAGACCACGAATAATCATGGGATGGCATGGAGCAACGATGGTGGGTCGAATGGGTCTGACATGTGAAAGGCTCCTAGGGATCGATTTGGCCTTCAGAATGACGGCAACGACGACCTTCCAAACAACGCACTACTACGACAAGACTCTTTTTCAAAGACCTAAAAGGTCGGCGACTTCTCGTAATCAATGCTGTCAATTGACCGAACCTCCCGCCACAAATTTTCTAGGCGAACGTCACGCTGCTGATCAAAGTCGACCCCCATCTTTGCGATATCCTATCACTTGGCCTGCATCAACGCTATCATCTCGTTAAGCGAAGCACATTGTTGGGTGTGTGTCAGATCATTGAAGAGTAGGTGTTGTGGACATCTTCTTCGTTCGTTGTTCTTTCAAGAGATCTTCATCACGGTCTGTCGACATTTGATGTCTTCAGGGTAAGCTACTACTTCTTCCACATGTTTCCTACACCTTGCTAACGAGTATAAAGACCCTGAACTAAGCTGGCATAATCGAGGCCTTGAACGAAGCCGATCGACACAATGGACGACAAACTCTCAACCGACGTCGAAAAGACGCTCCCAGAAAGCGATGCCTCAGAAGAAAGACTCATCGAAATCGACCCAGCAAAAGAAAGAAAGCTAGTCCGGAAACTCGACCTCCATATCGTTCCAATGGTGATGCTGCTCTACCTCCTTTCGTTCCTGGATCGGTAAACACCAATCACCAACCAACTTCACTTCTTTTCAAAGGCTGACGATTACTTCCAGAGTCAACATCGGCAACGCCCGCCTCTACGGTCTCGAAGAAGACCTAAACCTCGTAGGCAACCAATACCAAACGGCCGTCTCCCTCCTCTTCGTAACCTACATCCTCTCCGAACTCCCCTCAAACCTCATCCTCAAACACTGTACGTCCCTCTTCCCTCCAACTCGCCACCGCCTCAACTAACAACCCATCAAAAGACGTCTCCCCCTCCCGCTGGATAGCCTTCATAACAACCTCCTGGGGCATAATCGCCACCCTCACAGGAATCGTCCAATCCTACGGCGGTCTGATCGCATGCCGCCTCCTCCTGGGTCTCGTCGAAGGCGGCCTCTTCCCCGGCTGCGCAATCTACCTCACCTTCTTCTACACGAAACACGAACTCGCCCTCCGGATAGGCTACCTCTTCGTCTCCGCCGCCCTCGCAGGCGCCTGTGGCGGGCTGCTCGCTTACGGGATAGGTTTCATGGATGGGGTCGCGGGGCAGAGCGGATGGCGGTGGATTCTCATCATCGAAGGTCTTCCCACCGTCGTTCTTGGGATCTCTTGTCTCTGGCTCCTCGCCAACGACCCAGAAACAGCCTACTATCTCAACGCCGAGGACAGGGAACTCATCCTCGCCCGCCGCGCTCGACAGACAGGCCATACGGATATCTTCGACTGGGCCGACGTCCGCAAAGGTCTGCGCGACTGGAAAATCTGGATCTTCTGCGCCGGCCAATTCGGCGTCGATACCATGCTGTACGGGTACAGCACCTTCCTGCCCACAATAATCAAAGGTATCCGTCCGGAATCCTCGACAGCAATAGTCCAGGTCCTGACGATACCCTGCTACGCCCTCGGAGCCATCACGTACATGGCGGCTTCGCGGTACTCGGACTGGAGGCAGTCGAGGGGGCCTGTGACGATTTTGTTCGCGATGATTGCGATTATTGGGTACGCTCTGCTGATCTCGGACTCGAATTCGGGGGTTCATTACGCTGGGTGCTTTCTTGTTGCTATGGGGTTGTATGTTGCGGTGGGGATCCCGTTGGCTTGGTTGCCGAGTAATAATCCGAGGTATGGGAAGAGGACGACGGGGACGGGGTTGCAGTTGACGATTGGGAATGTGAGTGGGGTTATGGCGCCGTTTGTGAGTTATTCCTTGATTCTTCATGCTTTCCAGATCTGACATTTTGCAGTTGTATCCCTCAACCGATAGCCCTCGCTACATCACCGGTCACGCAGTCTCCATGTCCCTCGTGGCATTCGGCGCGATCCTCTACGCAATCATGTACTTCTACTTCAATTTCGAAAACAAGAAGAGGGCGAGTGGACGGCGGGATCAGGTCATGGAGGGGCTTTCTGAAGAGGACATCCTAGCCTTGGGAGATGAGAATCCTCGATTCGTCTTTGCTGCTTGATAGAGACATACTTTGTATTCCGGGAGTTCGTACTCTCACTGAGATACTTCCATCTCCTTTTTTCGTCCCTTCATTCCTTCGATGATTCTCATCCCTCCTGCTCGTAAATGACGCGGCCGGAGTCACAATGCTGGTGCATCTAGCGCTTTCATGTGAGGAGCTTCGACGTCCGTCATTTCCAAATAGCCTCGCGACATGCCTTGCGATTGGATTTCCGTCTCATCTTCAACTGCTGAGATTTTGACGGTCGTCGCTCTGTCAGGATCTGTAAGCATCAAGGTAGACCTGTCTCTGAGCGCTGTCCAGAGACCCAATCTCTTCACCCAACAAACCTCCTCACCTCTCCACACTCCATAGATATAACCTGCGTACCCATTCCCCTCCCAGCACCCAACCCCTCCTTCTGTCTCAACATCTTCGTCGTATCCTCAGCAGTATATCTCGTTTTCTGAATCCAGGCCACAGCCACTCCACTGCTATCCTTAATCTCATCGTGAGCTCCGATCCAGTACTTCACATCCAGCTCTTCGACCAATTTGACACCTCCAGGTGCTCCTCCGCTTATCAGCCCGCCCATGAACCAGGGGTTTGATTCCATGTTGAGACTGTGAATGAGGACTGTTACTGGCAAGGCGCCTCGAAGGACGGAGAGGTGGTTGCTCGCGTAGGATTTGATTGTGCCTGGAGCAACACCGTGAGGCGAGTATACGACGCTCATTACTTTCTCGAAGTTGTCTTGTCTCTTGCTAACCGTTCGAGACATTGGTGGTCTCGAGCCACTGGTGCTTGGTCGGCCTTGGGGTGAATCGGTTCGACCTCGAGATTTCGGCGGTTTCGTAGCATCGTATTCGTCGTCACTGTCAGGCGATCGCGGTCTCGAGGGTTGCACGAAGTCGACGCCGTCGAGGGAGCTTCGAATGTATCGATGCCTGAGCGATGTTGGCGATTTCGGTGATGATGGAGAAGCAGGGCTATCTGCGGCTGTCCCAGGCCGTGAGGGAGACATCATGGGCATGTCTGAGAGCTTGACGGTGCTGCCATCTGGCGAAGTGAGAAGTGTCCCTGGCGGACAGTACGTTATCCCAATGGCGTTATGAAGAGCAGTCAAGTCTCGTTTTTGAACGACATTGCTTATCGTAAGCTCTCCTTCCGCACTCGCAGAAGAATACGCATCGATGGGTATCCTGATGATCGTCTCTGGTCTCTTCGCATCATACGGTTGCATGACATGCAGGATGCCATCGTTCTGGAAGTGCTGCCACCTTTGTATCTCTCTCGCCGCCTTTGGCGTTGCTACGATCCGTATCTTACTATTCCTGGGCAATGAACACAACGACTCTTTATGCAGATGATCGGATTTGTCTTGGCTGATAACGATCAAATCCACATCCTCTTCGAGCTCAGCCAACGAGCTGATCGCCGCAGGCTTGCTATGCTTGTTGGTCGCAAACTTGGGATGACCCACGAAGGAAGGCCCGTTCAGCCAGGGATCGACGAGGATGGTGAAAGTGCCTGGGAATCTGCGTTTATGATTCGGAGGAGCGAAGGGCGGCGTAAAGGTGAGCAGAAAGGTGGAATCTGCGTTCAACTGCCGCACGGTTAAGGACATCCTGACGCGCTGGGATTTGGTCACCGGTCCCAGTCCAGCGCGTGGAAGAGATCACCAAAGTGTTCTCTCGTCGTACTTGGCATCTTGAACTGAAGAGATGATGGCGGAATGAGGAGGCGATTGGGGGAACCGATCCTGGTATTGCGCAGCTATCCGAGTTGTTGATTCACGTCACCGCCAGGAATCCGGGAAGAAGATAGCACAGCAACGTCATCTGGTTGCCATTGGAAGGGTGGGTTATGAGTTGAACATGTCCGTTGTCCAGCTCTTTGTACAGCTCGCGATGTGCATCTCGAACGCGCGTGGCCTTGCCTTCACATGCTCTGGCCATGTTCTGGCGTCGAAACGTGCGATCGCTCTCGGACTGGCCGCAGGTGGAAGCGATGTGGGTATGAGTGGAGGGGTAACCAGACTCCAGGTCATAGCCAGCATTCTGTCAACTCCTCGCCAGAAAAATGATACCTGTGGCACATTGCCAGAGGACTTGACGTTTAACAGATCATGGACTCAATGCCTTGGTATCCAGCCTTTTGCTTTCGAAATCGTGAGACTGTCGCTGCAAGAAAGAGACGAGTTATACGAACCGGCGTCCGATTATCATGCGAGCCCCAGCCTGCACGAGGACCAAGACCGACGGATGGGGCTGCTGAACCTGAATCAATCTCCCTTTACCGTGCTCTTCTCAACTTCAATTTCACATCCCTCGCTTCTCTGTCATCTCTCCTAGCAAAGGAATATCTTGCTGAGTCGAGAAGGCATTTCTGCTGACCAGTCCTACTGTGTTGATCCAGTGGTGGTGTTTTAAAAGCACGGGTGAGCCCGGCACCCTTGGCGCGGGCCAGACCCTCTCTTTCACGCTCGTCTCAACGCAACCGAGGGAGATGCAGCAGATGCTGCGGGCGCTGATGCTGGCCGAGCACGGCAAGGCTGGCGGTGGTGAGCAGCGCTGATAGCGACGTGCCGTGCGAGCGAGCGAGAGTCGTTTCATCGTGCACCTCGCCCATCTGTTGCTGTTGTTGTTGCTCTTTGAAGAAGTCCCGTTGCTGGTCTTGTCGGGCCGGGTCTTATCTAATCGTCGCTGCTGGCGTGTGATTGGCGCCGGCGCTGTTGGCGAGCTTTTTGTGAGGGCGACCCCGCCTCTCAATCACTCATTCCACAGCGGGGGCACACTCTCTCGTCGCAATACGCTCCTCTGCCCGTCGTCCGCCGCCAGTCCAGCGCCCGCCCGCCACCGCCAGAGCAGCAGCATCGAGCAGCAGGCCCAATTGCCCAGCTCGCCGTATTCTTACAGGGAAGCGCTGGTGGAGCACGAGCTCCCAGATCACGCCGCAGCCCGACCGAAATCACTGCTGCTGCTGCTGCTGCTTGCTCGCACCTCACACAGCTTGAACAGCTACAAGCTCGCGCACCCCAAGCTCGAGAGCTGCCTGTCCAGCTGGAGCCCACCCGTCGCCACGCATCGAATCGCTGGACCACCTGAGCTCGAGCTCTCCGGCGCGCAGGGTCATTGTGTGCAAAGCGACGAGAGGTCAGCGTCAAAGAGCTGCGAAGCTGCCTGCCTGGGCCCAGCATGCCTCCGCGTACCGGCGGCAACACGTTGACCTCGTCCTTCTCCGTGACAGACGTCAACAACGAGGTGCGACGCCGCCATACCGCTATCCTGTCTGTGAGAGCGGTCTTGCTAACGTGCGCCCAGGTCACTTGTCCGCTGCAGAACCAGGATGGCTCCCAGTGCAGAAAGAGATGCCTTGGCGTGAGTCTTCAGCTGTGCTGCCATATCGCAGCCTTACCCTCCCACACGCCATTGTGCTGACCATGTCTCGCCCAACAGGAGAAGCGATACCGCTCCATGCAGGAGCATATCCGCCGCGCCCATCCCGAATACTACATCCCCAAGCTGCCGGCCACGAAGGAATCTTTCGAGCTGATGATCACATCGCCGCCCCATGAGCGCCCTGCCCAAGACCCCAACCATGCCAACCACGTCCACCACATACAACAGCACTCTGATCCGTCAGGTCTGTCACCCGCCTTCCACCTTGATCCGGGCCTGAGCTCATCCTTTGAAGGATACCACGCTCTGGGTCAACATGATGGAGGCTATTATACGGCCGGTGATGCAGCGGCGGCCACCATATACAACAATATGCAGGCCCAGCAGCGCTCGTCTGACGAGTATCGGCGGGGCTCGCTCATTCCCGCCGCCTCTGCTGCTGCTGCCCTCGCCCAACTGCATTACCACAGGCCAGACTCAGAATGGGGAGGGGATGGCATCCAGCAGGTGATATACCCTTCCCTTGAGCTGTCACCTACTCTCACTGAAGCCGATCGCCTTCAGAACTTCTATCACGACGCCGACATGAAGAATCACGTCTATGTCGATCCTCAGCTCGAGGAAACGACCTTCATGCAAGACCAGTCAGACTACCCAGTAGTATCAGGTCACGAGCACCCTGGCTTACTTCACAATAGCTTGAGATCGCCACAAGACCGATCTGCAGGGCTGGCACCTATGCAACGAAGCCTCTCTAGAGGAAATACTAACAGGCCTAGAAAGTCGAGTCTTTCGCAGCAGGCAAGACTCGCCAAGCACGAGCGTAAGAGATCAAAAGAGCTCAAGCGTAGCAGTGGCGATAGAAAGGCCTTCTCGGCTGAGCCGGGCAATCCGGCCTTCCACTACGGCAAGCGATGGGAAGATTTGATAGACGCTGCTGCCAGCGCTACGGAAGAGGAGGGCTCAAGAGACTTGACACCGGTGAGTACATCTTACTTCCAATGCTTGAACGTATGACAACTAATGAGGAATACAGATACCGGCGTCACCTTACCAGTCGCCACCAGTCAACCCATCCCGGACCAGCCTGCCGCCTTTTGCCATGGGCTCTCAGTTCCAATCGTTTCAAGCTTCACCACTGAATCGAGCATTGACGCCGCCATCAGCGGACCATACTGGCCTGGATCTTCAGCACTTCCCTTCGGTCGACAGCAGCCTGAGCAGTGTATCTCACCAGCACCACAACTCGGCGGATTCTGGCTCCCAGTTTCAGATTATGAACCCTTCCTCTATTGATTCAACCTCCTCGCCAATGTTCACGCCCGCCGGCGGTGGCTCAGGAAACATGGCCGGCAGCGGTGACGTGGTGCAGCTTTATTGCGCTGGTTGTAGGAGAACCAGTCTGCTCAAGGAGTCTTTCGCCTGCACCTCTTGCATCTGTGGCTTGTGTGGCAGCTGTACCGACGCCATCATCGCAGAGCAAAGCCGAGGTCGCATGACGAGTTGTCCGCGATGCCACGCGATGGATTCGAACTTCAAACCGTTTCAGCTGGAGTTGAGATAGGACCGCCCTAGTACTGATGGGACTGAAAAGTCGGAAGTGATACACTTTGCGATGGGCGGGAGACATACGCTCTACATTGGGCGAGCCGGGACGATGGAATGGGCGGAGCGACATTGTGCATGGCTTCGTTCGGAGACATTACTACGGCGGGAATAGATGGGATGAAGCATTAGAAGGGCATTATGGATGTTCGACCTCCAGATGACTGAGGCATGGGAGGCTCTTCTGCTGGTGAACGAGAAGATCACGACGATTACGATGGAACTTGGGATGGGACTACGTCTTGGAATTGTGATTGTGCGTTATTCATACGGACGCGGGGATGGGGCATTGCAAGGCGCTGGGGGCATTTTGAATAAAAAACGGGGAGTGTTATTCTTGTTGTGTGAGTGAGGGAACGAACGCACATAAAAGATACGTGAAATGCAATGAATGAAAGGGAATTACTACAATGCTTCTCAATTCTTCTCTGAAGATGCCATTGGCGAAAGCTCCTTGCAATGAGACTGACCTTTCTGCTGACCTCTCCTACCCTTGTCTGGGTATGATGTAGACAGTGACAACCGAGCTTTGTGTAACGTAAAGCTATGTGTACATACCTACATAGCGTTGAGTTGAGAGACTTTTTGGTGGCTATGAGCGATGTCGCAGCAGCAGTTCCATCAATGGGTTGGTGGGGGAGACGGCGTGCGTGGGATGGGCAAAAGAGGGGAGGTTGAACTTAGGCTGCTATAGCTGCTCATGCTACTGGAGGAAATGTGGAGAGGGATTTTGGGTACGTGGGTACTTGCGGGTGATGTTGGAGATGGGGGAGGGAGGTGGTTGGAATGGTGATTGGGGTGGCTGGGTGATGGAAGACTTCGAATTTGTGGTTTTGGTGAGAGTGTTCTGTAATAGGCAGGTACATTCGTCTTCGTTAAAAGATCGAGAGTGAATTCTTGCGGCATAACGAACTGTATGCCGATGTGAACCGTGGTTCTGATGACGATGCTGAGGCTCCGCGGTGGCATGTCACTGCTATTTGCAATTCGCTTGCAGCATCGTTTGCGAGTTCTTCCGTTAGTGAGTATCCAGTACATGTCCACCACGACTCGTGAAAGTGGTGCTATGAGATAAGTGGGTCAGCCCAGCTGCATGTAATAATGCAAGCAAGCATTGGCGTCGTGGACCTTGCAGCGAAGCAAGCGCGGACGTCTTGTCGGTATCATTGGTGTTTCGAAATTATCCAGTGCGTCAGTGGTGCTCGTGATCAGCCGCAAAAAATGTTGCAGGGCGTAGGTGGTTGGTGGATTGAGGATTTGCTTTTCGCGGTTGGTTTTCTTTGAGCATGAGGTGCTGTTCTCTAGCCTGGAAGTTTAATTGGGAGCTCCGCATTGGAGATGGCATAATTTTTTTCGTGGTGTGTGTGCATGTCGAATGGATCTGTGCTGCGAGTGTCAGTATTGTTAATATTGTCAGGCGTTCATCGGGGCTGAATGGTTCATGGAGGATTCGCGAGTGACGGCTGGATGTTCTAGTCGGTCCCCGATTGTTGCCGGGCTCAAAAGTGTGGTCGTACGGCATGGCTTGCTTGGAGGAGCATCCCTCGGGCATCATGTGAAAGGTTGGCTGGTGAGCATCGGGTAATCCATTCGTGCGAGGGCGTTTGGAGATGCGGGCTCTAGGCGATCCTGTTGCCGCGGTGGCCACCAGTGATGATGATGAACCTGCTGGAGTCGGCTGCGCTACTCCAGACGGTTCGCCAGCAGTTCCTCATGTACCCGCAGCAAGAGTCAGACTTTGCAGAGGTACCGCGTAGGATCGGCGTGGTCTGTATGGTGGAGTGGGAGACTTTGCATGGTTGGGATGGGGGCTTGGATGCAGTGCAGTGGGCTGTTGCCGTGAGAGGTGACGTCCGCCTCCGCGCTCGCTCGCAAGTCCACCAGCGGGCAGCAAGCAGCAAGCAGGCAGGCCCAGGATTTTGCGTGCAGCACAGCGAAAAGTCTTCTCTCGCAGCAGCTTGTCGCCAGCTTTTCCCTAGCTCGCAACCCGGGCATGCCAATTGCTTGTGGTTCAAAAAGTGGCCGGCCCGCCGCTCTCTGATCTTCCTCTCATCAAAATAGCTGCGACAAACTCTCCACAGCCGCTCCGACTCGGCTGGCCCTCCGTATAAAATCGCTGCCAACGCGCCAACTCCTACTGCTTCGCCGTGAAGTCGCCGTACCCGTCACCGTTACCATCGCCGGCAAGCCCAGGCCATCCCAGAGCACCCTCCGATTACTCCGACTCCGTCTGATTTCTCCGCCGCCGCCACCACCAGAGCACCAATCTTCAATATTTCTTGCCCAACGCACCAAACAGCTTTGTGACTCTGCACCACCGCCAGTCAACCAGCCAGCCAGCCAACCACTCTTCGTCCATTATTTGCACCATGGCCCCGGATATCGCGCGTCTTGGATCGTCCTCGCCCGAGGCAGAAAAGCTCGAGCAGTCGCTGCTGGAGGCGTCGGCCACGACCGAGTACATTGGCAGACGGCCGTCGACGTCCGGCAGAGACACGAAGCGCACCAGTACGTCCCCTCATATGCGAACCACTTTTGCTTTGCTTTGCTTTATACCCCTCCACCCCTCCGCCTCCCCTCACCAGCACCAGCACCAGACCCCTCCTCTATCGCCTGGCCTGACCTTATCGTGACTGCCGAGCTCCTGCATCGCGCGTATGGCGGGCGTGTGGTGTGCGTACCTGCAGCAGCTCGCTGTTGCTTGGGCAGCGCCTGGCTCGATAGCAGCACGAGATGTCCCGATCTGGCGGTCAGGGAAGCTCTCCGCAACGAGATAAAAATTGCCCTCGCCGTCGGCCAGCGCTGCTCCTGCTTCTCGCCCCCAACATCTCACATCGCTCCCCTCCATCACCACCACACAACACAACACATTGCTTGCTTTTGATGATACAACCTGCTGCTGTTGCGCAACCACTCAGCATCATCTCATCAACACTCTCCGTCGCGCTCGTCGCCTTGCATCGTCGTCTTTCAACAAGGACCTTGCAGCATGGCTAACATACCGACTCTCGCTGCAGGAACCCAGACCCAGTCGCTGCCGCCGCCCACTTTGCCCCAGCTGGTGTCCGAACAGGCTGTGCCTATCCCGTCGGCCGACAAGGACACCAAGCGCCTGATCGTGGTCCTGTCCAACGCCAGTCTGGAGACGTACAAGGCGGCGCACGGCGGTCGCAATGGCATGAAAGATGATAAGTACTCGCTGCTCAATAGCGACGAACACATCGGGGTGATGCGCAAGATGAATCGCGACATTAGCGATGCGCGACCCGACATCACGCACCAGGTAAGGCTTCAACAGCGCCTGTCACAATCTCATACTCACCTCAACGTTTAGTGTCTCCTCACCCTCCTCGACTCACCCCTCAACAAGGCCGGCAAGCTGCAGATCTACATTCACACCGCAAAGGGCGTCTTAATCGAAGTCTCCCCCACCGTCCGCATCCCCCGAACATTCAAGCGCTTCGCCGGTCTCATGGTCCAGCTCCTACATAAGCTGTCCATTCGCTCCACGACGTCGCAAGAGAAGCTGCTCAAAGTCATTAAGAATCCCATCACCGACCACCTGCCACCAAACTGCCGCAAAGTCACCCTTTCTTTCGACGCGCCTGTCGTGCGGGTCCGCGACTATGTTCAAGATCTGGGGTCGAAAGAGAGCATATGCGTCTTTGTTGGTGCAATGGCAAAGGGCACGGACAACTTCGCCGATCAATATAAGGACGACGCCATCTCCATCAGCAATTACTCGCTGTCGGCCAGTGTCGCTTGCAGCAAGTTCTGCCACGCGGCCGAGGACGTCTGGGACATCATATAAGCCATAATTAATACTTTCCTGCTGGACAATCCGTGGATCCCGGCCAAGACATACCAAGATGACGATTGTGTGAGAAAAGCAAGGCAAGGCCAAAGAAGAAAAGGTACTGTTCAAGGCAAGTTCAAGCCCGGGAGATGCTCAGTGCTTTGATCACAACATCATTGCTTGGGCCATTTCGCCGGGTGAGGTAACATGTTTGAGTGCTTTTGTTGAAGGGGGCTTGGTTCTGCGTTTTTCGGATCACAACATCAAGAAGCAAGAACTTGGCTTTTCAACATGTGAGGGTCCGTGGAGACTGTCCGGAAAGGATTATGAATGTGTGGCAGGCATTTCAATTTGTCCTGCCTTTGAAGGCTTGACGAAGCTTGGGTGTTTGGAAAGGCAAAAGTTGGTGTTGGACTCACGCTTTCATGTTGCGATCATTGCCATGGCCGGGAGGACACGTCTTTTGAGTGTTGTATGTATAATAGATGTTGGCTGCTTACTGTTGACGGGCAGTCGATGGAAAGGAATCAAAAGTATTGTTATCACGGAACCTACGCTCTTCCTGGGCAAGAGCAGCAATCTGAATTGACGATATCTTGGACGGCAAACTCGATGGCGATGATGATGGACCTTCATGTGAACCTGCAGTCCGTGCGTCCTCTGCATGTCGCTCTATTTTGACCTCACCTCATCACTCAGGCCTGCACTTGAAGCACGGAGATTCGATAGACTCTGTCAATATATGTCAATGCAGTCTTGAGCAATCAATCCGATTGCGTCAATTTTCTCTACACGCGATCTGCGGAAGACAAATTTGACGTGCGACCTCACTAAGTTTTAGCTAAGCTCCCTAATCAAATCCTCCCCACTTCCAACTTCCAACGTCACCTCATCACCCCGAACCCTCCAACAACCACAACGAATCCTCGCCATACCATACAACATGGCTGATCCTGCCTCGTCATCCTACCTCGACACCAGAACCTTCCTCTCCGACTCCTTCTCCCCCTCCGCCTACGCCAACACCCTCGTCCTCCAGACCAACAACGCCTCCGACACACCCCTTGACCTCTCCACGCCGCTCTCCCGCGTCCTCTTCGACGTCCAAGAAGTCGACACCAACATCGACAGTCTCACGACCCAGAATGCCCTCCCAATCATCAGCCACGCGAAAGAGAAGAATGAATCTGGACAGAGGGTGCTCGAGGTTGTAGAAGAGCAAGTCGCGGCGCTGAATGAGAGTTATAAACGGTTGGAGAGGGAAGTGGGCGAGAGGTATGAAGCTGCGGAACAGGTGCGTTTGGTGGCAGAGAGGATGGTCAGGACGTTGAGACTTGGGCGAGGGGTGCAGAGGGTTGTGCAGCTGGGACGGCAGTTGGAGGGGCAGATGGAGGAGGTTTCTTCGCCGCCGAGTGCGCGGCAGGGGAGTGGGGCTCGGGCCATGGTTCCTGCAAGCAGGACTTTGCTGGAGTTGAGGGGACTGTTTGCGACTGAGGCGGAGTTGGGTCGTGTTCAGGCTGCTGTTACGGTGCGGCAGGATTTGGTCAGTCCGAGCGAGAGGGGGCTTGTTAGTCGGGCGCAGGGCGTTGTGAGGGAGTTTAGCCTAGCGGGTGGGGCCGGGGAGAAGACTTTTGCACAGGCGGAGGAGATGAAAGCGAGGGCGACGAGTGCGATGCAGACGCTTTGGTTGTTGAGTCCGATCAAGAAAGATGGGGGGTTTGAGCCGACGCTTTTGGTGCAGGCGTTGCAGAACTACTTACAAACAGCTCTCACATCCTCGCTCGCTGCTTTGAGCAGAGCCCTCGCTACCCTCCCAACGCTCGAACGCACGCTTATGGAAATCTCCGCCCGCTGCCAAAACATCACCGCGCTCGAAACTCTTCTCGAATCGATAAAACCACCCCCGCACCCCCTTCTCACCACACCCCCACCCGACGAAAACTTCCTCCAACCGCTCCTCCGACATCTGGATACCGGCTCTCTGCCTTCGTACTTCTGGCGCAGCATGGCAGGCCAGATGTCGAGCAGGGTGCAGGAGATTCTGCAGAAGGGAGGGGTTAGTGCGAGGACTTTGAGAACGAATCGCGATCGGGTGAGAGAGGCGGTGAGGGAGTGTGTGGATCGCGGGTATCGCGGGGCGAAGAAGCAGGGGAATTGGGAGAGGGAGGCGGCGGTGATGGTTGGGAGTGTTGTTGGGCCTTTGGGCAGGTGAAAAGGGTCTGAAAGATATGACGTGCCTTCAGGGCGACAGTCGTCGAACTTGCAACGAAACGAAACGATGCTCACAAATATCTACTCCATTCCGCCTATTGCAGGAGTAGTACGTCTCACCGACCTCATGGATTATCGAATCTCATCATATCAGGCTTCGAGTTCATTGAACACCTGTTCGATCACGAATTGGAGTCGCAAGCAATCCTCTGGACGATCTACTTTCTTCGAGGACCTCAGCGCTGTAAGGTGAAAGAGTGGCTTTCCATTCGACCCGAGCAATCTGCTGTCAGGCAGCATCCACATATCTGCACTGCGCCGCGGGGCTGAGCTACATCTTGCACGCAAAACTTACTTCAGTCTCGCTCTCTGGTCATGTCGACACTGGCCTTAAAGGCAACCAATCAAATATCCGTCAAACGACAGATTCAACCTGTGCTATACCATTCATGCGTGCCGTGGCCAGCTTTTGAGGCTGCAACCAAAAACGACTATTCTTGGCCATGATTGAATCTTTCGAGTCCGATTGCGATGCGATTCACGCTCCCAGATTGGTCGAGCTCGCCGCAGTGAGTGAGGCTGTGGCTTGTACCTACATGTACTTGCAGAGCTTGGCAGTGCATGCATGTCTGCCCAGCGCTTGACAACACATGCGCCGCCACAGGAGGCCGCCTCACGTCGCGAGCCTTACTACACAATATCTGGGACCGCACGCACATTTTATGTTTTCCGATGGTCAGATCCCAGTGCTCTCTGCTGCCTCTGCGACTCAACCCCCAGTCAGCTTCGACAACTCGCAGTTCTGTGCCTTTTGTTACAAGCCAGTGGCACTTTCCCGAAGACATCTTTGATCGAAGGCATCGGTAAATCTGGGTACTCGACAAAGCACAGTAGCACAGGGACTCGGAGAGACGCCACCAAAACGACTTGTTCAAATGGCAGATCCCTTGTCTGCCCTTGCAGCAATCGGCGCCGTCTCCAGCGTTCTACAGATCGTAGACTTTTCTGGGAAGGTTTTGTACCATGCCGCCAAACTCACAGCCTCCGAAGACGCCCTTGAAGAGAACATAGAGATCGAGTGGCTGACCCGTGAGCATGGAGCACTCACGCAATCGATCCTCACGTCCAAAGCTTGGAGACAGGAGCCAGCAGCTCAAGTCAGCCCTCTTCTTCTGAGGGCTAAGGATATCAACAAAAAGGCTGGCGAAATGTTGCAACTCTTGGGCGACTTGAAAGTCTCACGGGCTAGAAGAGGAGTCAAACGATCATTTTACAGCGCTAAACAAGCCGCAAGAGCCATCTCCAAAAGATCGCAGATTGACCGGAAGCAGACCGAACTACAAAGTCTCACCAGCCAGCTATCCATCATAATCTTGCAACACATTGCAGAGACCCAGACTGAGCTCCATGGGGACCTGAAAAGTCACACTCGCGAAGTCATCCGGACTACTTTCCAAGACCTATACCAAGCGGCCACGGACAGGACCGAAGCCAAAGAGACACAAAGGCGGATAGTTGAAAGCCTTCACTTTGCAGATCTTGAGTCTCGACACGATGCGATTCCCATGGCGCATCAAGACACTTATTCATGGGCATTGAACGATCCCGACAGCAAGTTGAGAGCCTGGCTGGTCGAAGAATCTGGTCTCTTCTGGGTCGTGGGCAAGCCAGGATCAGGCAAGTCAACTTTCATGAAGTCCCTGGTACACAATCCCGAAACTGCTTCTCTGCTAGGCTCGTGGACATCGCAGGGTCAGAAGTGCATGGTCGCGGAGTTCTTCTTTTGGTACTTGGGCACCGCCAAACAGAAGTCGGTTCAAGGTCTTTTACAAGGCATCCTCTATAAAATCCTGTCCGAGTGCACTGACCTGCTTGCCTTTGCTTGTCCAGAGAGATCGAATGGGAGTCGGCGGCCTGAGCAACCATGGAGCGAAAAAGAGCTGTTCGACGCAGCTCGCGCAATCGCCGAGACGGACTGCCGTAGCCATTTCAACCGTGGAGAAGGACAGCAAGAGTTCGATGTGCGGTTGTTGTTCTTCATCGATGGTCTGGACGAGTTTGATGGCAACCACGGCGAGCTTGTCTCCGTGTTGCAACAGCTTGCGGCCGGAGGTAGAATCAAAATCTGCGTATCGTGTCGTCCGTGGAACGTCTTTATCAACGCTATACATGACACTCCCTTCGTCATCCATTTGCAGGACCTGACCCGCGGAGACATTGAACACTACGTTCGTGACAGCCTCACTAAAGCCGAAGAGTCCCAGAGAAACAGGTCGCCTTTGTTTCGACGCCGTGCACCACAGGCCGAGAAGCTGATCCAAGCAGTGGTGAAGAAGGCCAACGGCGTGTTCTTCTGGGTATTCCTTGTCATCCGATCACTGATCTCTGGCTTTGAGGAAGGCGACAGCATCAGCATCATGCAAGCGCGCGTCGACCAGCTTCCTGGAGACCTAATTCCATTTTTCAGGGTGATTCTGGATCGTATGGACAAAGTCTACCAGCGAGTGACTGCTACCGCTTTGGTGCTAGCCGGACTGCCCCAACGGCCAGATTGTTCTCACTTGGAATACTTGTCCTTCTTGGACCTTTGGCCTCTGGTGGATGATATGGATCACTTTGCAAGCCCGGATTTCGCTTTCGCACAAGAGCCGACGACTTACTCCGTCGACGATCTACGGCAGATGGCAGAAGAGACAGCTCGTCTGATCCGCTCGAGCTGTCGAGACTTTCTGCACATGCCAAGATTTCAAGAATGGAAACCGGAAAAGCCCATGGACCTCGAATTCCTAAGGCACGATGCTAAGGTTGAGTTCATACACAGGACTGTTTACGATTACTTGAACTTGAAGGATGTCCGCGACGTTCTTCGAGAGCTCTGTCCAGACCACCTTCAAGAGCACTCGGCGGCGTCGAAGCTCGCCCTAGCAAGAGCAAAGATGATACCTCTGAGCTCATCAAATCAAAACTGCGGACACCTGAACGACATGGCCAGCTGGATATCTTCAGATAGCGACCCCGACCTTCAAGTGCTCGGCGAAATCGACGAGCTAGAGGTGCGATACATCGACGAACACTGCCCGCCCGGATGCTACTACCACGACAGAGACCCCTCTGACAGCGTTCTGTCGAGACATCTTAATATGACGAAGCTAGGATTCTGCAAAGGTTCGCTCCGATCGTTTTACCAAAGGCTGGACAGGATCCAGTCAG
The DNA here is from genome assembly GCA_002786025.1 of Zasmidium citrigriseum. Lineage (NCBI taxonomy): Eukaryota > Fungi > Ascomycota > Dothideomycetes > Mycosphaerellales > Mycosphaerellaceae > Zasmidium > Zasmidium citrigriseum. Next base: position 992,718 of record NHNW01000005.1, on the reverse strand, counting down.
GCGACGAAGAAAGCCTCATATACGCAATTCGCTTTGCCTTTGGTCGACGATGGTCAAAAAGAGTCGGTGATCCGGGCTCTAGTCCCGTTGGTCATGAATGGCTTCAGGTACCTTTCATTTCCTCAATCCTCGACCGTGGCGTGAGCCCGGACACACTGCTCAAGGCGCTGGGAAGTTACAGCGACAGCAAAAGGGCTTCTACGATTCCCCTGCAAAACTTTCTTCAGTACCGGCTCTTTACATTCCCGGATCGATCTATCGACGATACTGTCCGGTCAATTGCCGAATTGCTCATTGAGAAAGGGGCCACAGTCCCACAGACCTGGGGTTCCGAATACTTCGAGTCGACTGCAGGTGGCGAATGGTCACATGACATTCGTTTATAGGCTTGCAGCTGGGAAAGACAAGAAGCGGCCGTCGAATACGGGGCAAGCAAGCATAGAACAAGCGTTTCAAGTACGTGGCTCCGGAGAAGGGTACACGTGGTATCGAGCGAGTGTTGGCTGATGCAGAACATTGACCTTTGCGGGCCATGTCTGTGAATGATGCGTTGCATCAGGCTCACGACCGAATCCACGCACGCTACACGAGCCGATACGACTAGAGATTAGGATCTTTTACGACTTCTCCGAGGACTTGTCTGGATGCTGCAGTCAAGGATGCTCTGCATTGCGCCCACAACACCAATTCAGCTTCAGCACGAAAGGACACTGCACCCGAGCAGCTCCGGATTAAATTTCTGTCAGGTCCGCAGTGGACAGGCATAACAAACGACTAGCAAAACTGTTATCTATGTGCTAGCTGCGCAGGGCTACAAGTTATCAAAATATCCGACCCAGCATGTGTGGGTGAAGCTCAATTGGTGGTGCTCTCTGGAGACCTGTCGTTCAGGACACCCTTTGAGCCGCAGCTCGTGTCGCCATAGGTTTGCGTGCTGTCACATGCGTGGTTGCGAAGGGATGCGCTTGTGCAAAGATGGTGTTTTGAGGCGTGGTCAGGGCATCAAATGCACTGAGAGCCGAATCGCCACCCACACCCGCGAAGATCAGTCCTCATGATTCGCCACCAAAGCTTCTCACCGGTCGACGCATGAATGCGACTGCGCCATGTCCTCTTTTGCCTTGCTTTGGGTGTCACTGCTCGTGCCAGCGGGCATGCCAAGTCCTGCATAGATATGCAACCTCCGCAGCTGTGTCACCGGGGCGAACACAGCTGAGAGTCGACGTGCGGACCAACTTGGCCATCTGGATCATATTTGCATGCTTGATAAGGTTCCAACTTGCGTATTTAAAACGTCTCGACGTGCTCATCGTTCGTGATCACAGATCACTCACGATGACGCTCACTCAAACAGCACCAAAATACATCGACCGGAAGAAACTAGAGCGAAAGCTTCTAGCGAAGTACGGCAACAAGGATTTCAAGATTGCGGTACTGCATTGACGTCGCATTGCCTGATGGCTGAAGCTGAACATCAGCAGTTCGACCCCAACACCGGTTACGTATCTTGGGAGACGCCCGACGATAAGGGGCTGGAGCCGGTGGGCAGTGCAATCCAAACCATTTGTGGCGCAATACTGACGGAAATTCACAGGGGGAAATTGCGTAGGGCTATCAGCACGTGAACCATCGTCATGCTAATCGGAGACAGCGAGTGCCATACGAAGAAGAAGAAGCCGCCCACGACGTAGCTGGCGTTTGTTTCGCTTAGTCTTATTTAAGGATGAGCTGCTCCTGATCGTCGACTCTATACATTCTACAGTATTCTTACCCTGCTTTTATGTCTCTTCTTCGCCCTTGTCCTCCAAGCCTCCAAGAGAAGCTTCGTCACTTGGAGTCTTTAGGATGTCTGGAAGAGGACGATGCTGATAGCTCGATTTCTATCATCTCATTGGAAGCAACAGCAGGTAACTAAAGAAAGTGACGCAGTCATTCAAGACTAGAGCTGAACTCGATGATCAAGACCCATCCTCTGACCGTTGTCAGCCTGTGATCCCGGCGAAGCTCTCACCAGCGGATATCCGCCAACTATCGGGAACGAAATCAAATACGAGTGGTGCCGACTATTCGGCACGAATCATGTACGTTGTCCTTGGCTGTTATTTACCATTCGTTCCTGATATGGAAAGATTCGTCAATCGCCTGCATTCTTACCGTCCGCTCGATGTCACGCGCGAAACCCTCAGCGCTTTGATAGCTGAGCATTCAGTCGATGTAAGGCTCCTAGATTCGGCCTCAGCATTCTGCGAGAGGGTCAGCAACGTCGAAGATGGGCTGTGTCAACCATTCCAGATATATCAGTCCCCTGAACGATTGGGTACATCGAACCTTCGTGCCTAGATGGCCTTTGGCTAATGAGTTGTAGAGTATGTATATACAGTCAAGTACCCCGAGGCGACTGAACGCAAGGATGATCCGTGGTCGATTCGACAGACTGCTATATATCACCAGATGAGACTCGTGGACTGTCGTTCGACGTTTGTGGTCTTCAGCCCTTATCCGGATACCGTTGGCCAAAGAGCGATGACTGCATGGTTCTTGAGCATGAAGACAACCTCAGAAGTCAGAAGTCATGCCTTTGGCATACACAGTCTGGTTTTGGACAGCTACTTGGGTGCCTACCGGCTTTACGCAACTTACCTTGAGGAACGAGTTGAAGACCTGGTAAGACAAGTCTCTCTTGAAGCCAACAATTACTGAGCAGCAATGCAGTCTGGTAGAATGCTGTGTGTTGGCTTGAAAAATCCCGAAGGAGTCACTCCACGAGATATGACAAGACTCAATCACGTCCAAGTACGACTCGGTCCTCTGGCCTCTATGCTGGACGGAGTGACGAGAGCCATCGATGGCTTGGACAAGGCGTTCGTCAAATGGTGCAAAGCTCAAGGCTGCGCAACGAAAGCCTTGGACGAAGAGTGGAGTGACATCGCCTCGAACTATCGCGGAAGGATCAGTGCCTACCAAGCAAACAACAACTCGGTCACGCAAAAATGCGAAACGGCTTCGCAGCTACTGACTAGCATCTTGGAGTTCCACAGCCGGAGTATTGCCTGTGAGCAGAATGATCGGGCCCGTGAGCAGAATGATCGGGTCTTGCTACTCACCAAGTTCACCGTGGACGATTCAGTCACTGTGAGAGTGATAACGGCGATTACTCTTGTATTCTTGTCATTCGCAACAGTCGCAGTAAGCTCACCCGTCCTACAGGTTCGTTTGTTGAGACTGATGTCTACAGGCAATCATTGCGATGCCGCTATTTTATCTTGACGAAGGATCTCATGAATTGAAGGTATCTCCCTCTATTTGGATGTATGTCCTGATATGTATTCCCCTTACTGCCGCGACCATGGGCTATTGGCGCTGGAGGCTGCATCACCAAAAGCTGAAAAGAGAGAAGCAGATCTCTGATGTGTATAGCGTATGACAACAAAGAGCATACGATGATCTCCTCAAGTGTGCCCATTCATCCCTCTCGTGTCGATGTTGCTGGATTCCGAGACCCGATCATACCACTCCCTGAAATACTCGTGTTTCTGGCCCAGCTTACCAAGCCAAAAGTCGCCAAAGCTCCTCAGAGCCTCCCGTTTGCGACCCCACTGATACTTCATGTGCATCTTGTGAGTTGGCTCGTAGATGTGAAATATCTCCTCCAAGCGCAGGAAGGCGGTTGTGTCTCCTGGTTCATCAGGTCTGGTCTCCGGCTCTCGAACAAAGATCCAGACCAGGACCCAGGCCACCACATTCAATCCGGCGAAGATTCCTAGCAGGATTTCTTCCTTCGGAACGAACGGGACCATGACAGCAAATGCACCACCCAGGAGGAAGTTGGTCATGCTGGCGATGGACATTCCCATGATCCTGTAGTCGAGTGGAAAGATCTCTGCCGCGAGAGTGAAGGGCACCGGACCCATGCCAGGAGAATAGAACATGGTGAAGAGAATCGCAAAAGTTCCAACTGCAGCTTTGCGATCATCCACACGGTCATCTCCCATGGTGAAGCTTGCAGCTGCCCCGGTCATCATGATGGCTAGGAAAGGTAGGGTAGACAGCGCGAGCCATCTTCTTCCGCGAGATTCGATCCACCAGTATGCCGGCAGAGCGAACAAGAAATTGGCAAGGCCTATTCCCCAGCTCAACCACACGGGCGATCGCGAAAGAACGCCATAGGAAGGATTGCTCGATCCTTGTCCTGCTCGCGTGAAGAGCCTCGAGGAGTAGAATATGAGGACGTTGACTCCTAATGCAAAGTCAATACGTGAGAACACTAGAATGTCCAGAGTGACCACATACCGCACAACTGTTGCCCTATCATACCAGTCATGGCAGCGGCCGTCTCCCGCCTGAGATAGCCCCTCTGGAAGAGAAGATTGTAGTAGCGCTGCAGAAAGTCTCTCTCAGGCTTCAATGCGAAGTCAATGTCATCCTTCAACGGTTTTCTGCGCGCTGTCTCACTTCGAACAGCCAGCCGCTGGATGATCAGCTGACAATGAGTGAAGATGAGCTCTTTTGCAGCCAACAACTCGCTACCGCGAAGGATCACAAGTGTGTCGAAAGCTTTCGAATGATAGTCGTAAGCTGGATTGGGGCCATATCGGTATCGGATACTGCTCCAGACCTGATACAGGAATGAAGGCTGAGCCGTGACTTCGTTCGGTGATTCTGACCCCGGTGTGCTAGATCTGCGTGGCATGTGCCGTGCAGTCAATCGCCCCAGCCGCTCATCATGGGCCTTCTTCTTCTTGTAAAAGCGATCTTGATAGGTTTGCTCGTGCCTCATGAGGAAACGAGGGGAATCCCAGCAGATCAGCGTTACCGCAAGTATCAAGGCGAACGCTGGAAGCAAAGAAGATGCGATCTGCCATCTCCAAGCGTCTTCGAGTCCTGTATCAATGTTGTTTTAGACGGATCGAGCCACGTTTCATGTAGTGACAACTCACCAGCAGATGCAGCGATGAGATTTGCCGTAAATCCCAGGAAGATCCCCAGTGCATCGAAGACTTGCCTGACGGCCCATCAGTATGACAAAGAACGACCGACCGCCGACATGAGCTAAGGCATACCAGTTCATGATCAATGTACCCCTTAGCTGCGGAGGAGCGATCTCTGCAGCGAACACTGGTGTCACCGAAGCTTTCCCTCCCATTCCCACGCCGAGGATAGCACGGCATATCAGGAGTTGCCACCAGGTCTGAGTAAAGGCCCCACCTATCGCAGCGCCCAGAATGAGTACAGCTGAGAAAAATATGGCATGTCGTCGACCCAGAAGGATCTCATTCAGCGGATCAGCCAAAATGCAACCTCTGTCAAATGTAATCAGTATGAGTGTCACAATTAGTAGGTCATAGCTCATGACTTACATGGGAGCGAACAGAAACGGGGCGGCGTTGATGATTGCATAGCGAGCGGTGTATCCCGTGCCTGAGAGGCATTCAGAAGTGGTTGTAGATGATTCGGCCTCGCCAATCAAGGGGTCCAGCCAGCAGAGGTTTGCTCCGTTTGTTGCAGTCTGATTCCATCCTTGAACGACCGCGGCGATAAATAGCATATACGACGTCGCGCGGAATGGCCATGGTTGATCCCAGAAACCAAATCGATTCTCATTGAGCAGTGCTGTTTTCTCGTGCTTTGACAGCCTCAGTGTTGACGCTTTTGCGGCCGTACGAGAAGGTTGACATTGATCGAAGGCGTGGGGTTGATTGCGAGGTGCATCACGTTGTTGCGCGACTGATCCTTGCGGCAGAATATCATCATCTGCTTGATGCCCCTGTACATGGCCTGCTGCCTGCGGCATGCCCGCACCTCCGTCTCGTGACGCCCATGGAAAGGTTCCGGCTGTGTCGCTCTCTTCTTCGATCGGAGGTTCATTCAAAAGGTCATCACTCTTGATCAGCAATGCAGCCTGAAAGAGTCATGTCAGACAGAGGGTTGGAATATGTGTGGCATAACGTAGGGTTTGACAACACCTTCTTGAAAACGTTCTCCAGATTGGAGAGCTTGTATTGGCATGCAACTCGTCGACCCACATTCATAGCATGCTCTGGAGTACCATACTTGAATGGAGAGTCAAGTCTGCACAGAGGTTAGTCCTTGCGTTGCTAGTCTTGTATGTGCCAAACGAGATATACATTCCAACCAAGTCGCCCGTTCTGTAGAAAAGAGTCTCTGGTACTTTAGGGCATCTTCTTTCACAAAGACAATTCCGAGACAAATCGAGATCTGCCTGTGGCCCGGCCGAGCTTCGTTCGCTCAAGCCTATGGGCTCCATCTCAATACCTTGTTGGCCGACGTTAGATCGACTAACCATGGCTTGAGCGTGCTGGTCTGATGGGACACTCGAATAGATGGGTACAATGGGATACTGGGCGGCAAAAGCCAATTAAGAGACAGACGGTTGTTGCACTGCCCGATGAGAGGCTGCGGATGAAGGCGACGAGCAAGGGCGACGCCCACCAACCCGGACGCATGGCGTGACAACGCTGGGTGCATGCAGGCTGGGTACTCATGCCGTGGCACGTTGCCAATGCATGCCGGCCGCCCAAGATGTTCCCGACCGCGTGCCGCCGGTTCATCCGACAGAATCCATTGGCCAGAAGATTCACCGGACACGATATCGTCTTTCATGTGCTCGACTAACCAAAGATACTGCATAAGCCATCCCCTCTATTGTGTGGCTGACGTGCACAAGCGGCGTAGGAGATCAATTCCATCCCTGCACGTCTCATTGCGTCGTGCTGACAAAAGGCTCGTGATCACTTCGACCGCTAGTGTCGCCGAGGACTGGCAGTCAACCACTAAGGCCTGTTGTACCGTTGCCTGAATTTACCAAGGTCTCCCAGCGGAATCTTACACGCATCATGATGGTCAAATAAGAGCCACACGAGTTTCTTGTCCTCACGGTTCCTCGGTTTTCGGCTGGTAGCGAATTGAACGGGCGTCAGACCATTGTTGTCTGCGATGCTCAGAATTCTGCCGTTGTCCGATGAAGGCGTGGCCCCCTTGAGCAGAAGTCTTGCGTGCGGCATAGCACATGGCTCGATACAACTGTGCAATGGGGTCTTGCCATCTGAATTCTTCTTCCAGAGCAATGATGAATGATGCTGCAGCAGCTTTTCAACAGCGGCTGTGTCTTCGCAGAGAACAGCCAGATGTAGAGGAGAGTTGCCTGATCCATCGACGAAAGTCACGTCAGTATCCGCAGTAATCAAATCAGCAGCAGCCTTTCCATTCAACACCTTGAGAGCATGCTCAAGCTTCGACGAGTCGGCAAGAGGTTGATGAACACGAGCAGCCGTTACCATCGATGAGGACTGCGGGAATTGAGAAGTACCGGAACCGCTCGTCCCTAGACCTTCAACACTTTGAGTTCCAGGACATCGCCTCTGAACAGGTATTGACCGGCTCGAAGACGGCGTCGCCACTCTGTCTTGACTTGAGCGTGGACTCTCGTTGCTAATCCGCTGCACTTCTTCCGAATTGCTCAGGGGAGATCCGCTGCGGCTGAGGGCGCCCGACGTGGATCGAGCGGTTGCTGATCGCCTTGTCCTGAACGAGAATGTGGACGCTCGACCCGAATCTGTTGAAAGGCGAAGCGCTGGAGCATATCCTGCATTGTGTTCAGGCGTGTTTACGCCCTGAAGTCCGGTATTGTGGGGTTGATTGTCTGTAATGTTCTCGAGGGTTCTGACATCAATGTCTTCGCCATTGCATATAAGCAACAACTTCTTGCACACTTCCTCGATTGGCAACCGCCGCTCTGGTTTGCAATTGAGAAGGGACAGACGTATGAGATTCCAGCAACCAGTGTAGATCTTCCTAGCAGACTGGTCAGGCGCCTCACGGATGATGCGGTCGAAGTGCTGACCGATGCCCTCTTTCAGTCTGGGTTCGCCTGTACTCGTTCGATAGTACGACTGCTCCACATAACTTGTACCCAGACTTTTGCGTGCCTGCAGGAATGTTTCCAAGCCCTCAGAACCCTCTGCTATCCAGGCAACGTACTCGGAGAGGACTGTTCCAAAGCCCCAGATGTCGACGCTGGCATCGCCCTGGCCGCCATTTTCAAGTTCGGGTGGAAAGTTCTCCGCAAGAGATGACAGATATGATGTTGCCTGAACTTTCCTGGCCGAGTTCGGGAGTTCTTCCCCTGGGGCCACGGCTTTGGGAATCTCTTTGAGAACGGATATTCCGAAGTCAGCAATCCGAAAAGGTGTCCGGTCACCCTTGATGAACAGGATGTTCCGCGTCTTGATGTCCCCGTGAATGCAAGTCTGCTTCACGATCTTCTTTCTCAAAAGCTCGCAGTGAAGATACCTCAGTGCACGAGCAACAGAAAGCATCTCTGCGAGCAGATCCCGGTCTTGTGGTCCGGGTGCGTCCATCATGTACTTCTGTAGATCGCAGGTAGCGAGTTGCATGAAAAGGCGAGTCTCTTCTCCCTTCTGCAACACGACTTTCGGTACTACGATCCCACTACTCATCATGTCTTGGGAGGAGATGGTCTTTGAAAAGAGCCATTCGCAGTAGCTTTCATTGGACTCGACGATTTTCATCGCAAGGTTCGACTCGTCCTCTGAAAGCCGATAGCCTTCTGCAATCTTGACGTTGTACACGCTGCCGTAACCTCCTCCGCCGATTTGCGTAGTCCTTTCAAACGGCAAACACCATCGTTCAAATTTCCAAACAACCTCCTCACGGAGGCGGACCGGGCAAAACTTGAATTGATGCGTATCGAAGTCGTCTTGATCCGTGGTGCTGAACCACGTTTCGATGTCACCGAATTCCAAAGGAAGAATATTGTCAGTCATGTTATCTTTGTCTGAAGCATCAATGAAACGCTTCCACGTTTCGGATGATACTTCTGCCCGTATGAAGATGAGAATAGCAAATATCTTCTTTGTGGACTCGAGACTTTCCACAAACTTCGCGCTCAGTGATTCACAAGTTGTGAAGTATCGCCTACGCTCGAAATGACTCGAGGGTGACGGCACAGTATGTTGCCCGTTGTACCAGCCAACGTATAGTCTCTTGATCGTGTCTTTATGTTCTTCGTAGAGACTCTCCAAGGCCGATTCGGGAAACCATTTGTCGTGCAATGCCCGCGGCATCTGTTTTCCTTGTTTGTCGTAGCTCCAGCAGTTCTTCATGTTGACATTGATAGCCTTTCGAAGTACGTCACGCTGCTGATCAAAGTTGACATCTAGATCCCTGGGCTCAACCTGGCAGTATTTGTGCTGCCTATATGCGAAGACCTTTGACTGATCGTTGGGGAAGTAATTGCTCCATTCCGTCTCTGACATGGGTAGAGCTTTGTCGTTGAAGCCGCTCGATACCATGCCATGGTTGGCATCTTCTTCGGCACGCATGCCAAGATGCTTCAAGAAGTACTCCCACACTTCCAACAGATCATCTGTTCCTTTGGCGAGGATGATGGCAAGAATGTTGGCGCTCGTGTGATCAAGGTCGTAGTGGTCCGTCTCGCCCACTAAAAGCATCCAGAAAGTTGTACATGCATCTGTCCCTTCCCTAGTTATCCATCGTCGATTTTTCTTCCTCATCAAGCTCTCAGTCTGCTGGAATAACCTCTTCACAGCTTCCTGTTGCCGAATGTACACTTCCACCACCGCCTTTTTCGAGCGCGCAGCAACGTCTGAGGCAGGACATCTATCGAACCACTTTTCGACCTTGGACACGAGACTAGTGACTGTATCCTGTAGCCTCGCCTTGCGCTCACGGTCGTCTGCCATCGCATGGGGATCGGTCGATGCATGACAAGGCGCGGGTCATCGGTTGTCTGCAATAGGTCTCGGTGGCCTTGATGATATCGAAATTGGTTTATAGTCGAGCAAATGATTACGACAGCCTTCGAGGAAAAAGGCAGAGCTATCGATGGAGAGGAAGGCTGCCGGAGGGCCAGCAGCATGCTGCAGTGCCGCCACGCTCGCGTCACCACCGCAAAAGGTCATGCACCGTCCCGGGTCATCCTAGCAGCTGCTCTGCGCCCCAGCCCGCCCCCGGCATACCGTACACCCGAGCTGCATCCAGAGAGGCCAGCAGCCAGTAGCAGAGCCAAAGAACCGGTGTGATTTGCCATGGCATATCGAAACACACTCCGGGTTGCTGTTCGCTTGTCTCGGATGCGGGGAGCGCTGTTACTGGCGGATCTGTTTCCATGTGGCCACAGCAAGTATTTTTGTAGTTGGTCATCGCATTCCAGCCCACGTTGAATGGCATGAGGCTGGCGCCTATTTTCTTGGGTCGAGTCATCTTTTCAGCCAAGAGGTTTCGAACTGAGCCCAGAGCTTCGAAGAGATGGCCCCGAAAACGCACAACGTAGAGAAGGTGACCCTATCCATGGAATGACATTGATATTCATTGATATTCATTGATTCCTGCGCGTGGACGCCTTCGCGTGGTTGCCTACGCGTGGTTGAGCGCGCATCTTCTCGGCTGACGAGCCGTACGGGCCCTATGTCATCCAAAATTCACATGGGACTTCAGATCGTGGCAGGCGGCCGGAAGGTTGCAACAGCAAGCTGCGCTTCGGAGGAAAAGTGGGCGTTGAGTGCGACGTGGATGCGGTGCAACAAGGCCGCTTGGTAGCTCTGTTCTGTCGCGAGAGCCGACTTTCCGTAGACTAAACCGAATTCAGACTCGGTAACCGATTCTTACCCGGTGCTGCGGAATGCTCAAGAAGACAGGGACAAGTTCGAGATGCACTTAGGACACGAAGAGTGACTGGAAGCTGTCAGAGAACAATGGCTTTGAATCCTCCCTCAGTGCCTCCAAATGTATCACGGTCACAGAAAGAGAACCGACAAACCATGATACCTCATCGAACGACAAGCACGTCAGCTGCAGGTCGATCGACACAACAATTGTATTTGCCCACGATATCTGAGGATGTCGACAGAAGGCCTGTTCGCAGCAAAGATGAGTGGCTGGGAGACTGGGGGAGGGTGAAGTCGAAAGTTCGGAACGGGTATCCCGAACCCGAAAGTTTAAACAGATAGAGCAATGGAGACAGAGAACTCTGTGATTAAGTAAAGGGCCCATAGACGTACCGAAAGCACTCATGAAAACGATTGCTCTGCAGCAGATCCCCAACACCTTCCCATGCAAAGCAGAATGCCACGCTGCCACAACCGAGAACCCTTCGATCACCAGCCCGCGGACTACGCAAACCTCATCTCTCAAGCAAACCCCAAAATCCCCCTCTTCCCCTCCCGTTCCCTCTCCTTCCCCTTCCCGCGATACGGCAACGCAGTCATAACCGTATGCCGACTCCCCGCACTACTCCCCTTCCTTTCCTTCTCCTCTCTCCTCTCATGCCGACTCCCACTCGAGTGACTCTCCCTTCTCCTCCTCCTCGGCTTACTCAAATCCACACAAGAAATACTATCCTCCGGCAACACAGTCTTAACATCCCCCAACCCATCACTCTCCTCGCCGATGAAATCCTCCCAGCTCTGTTTCGAAGCGACAGGCTCGAGGGGTTCTTGTGGGGCGGAGACGTAGGAGGTTGCGGCTTGGGAGAGAGCGCGGGAGTGTTTGCTCGAGGCGTGGGAGGGTGGGAGGGAGATGGCGGCGGGGAAGTAGCAGGAGCTTGGGGCTTTGGAGCCGTTGATTTGGGGGACTGCGGCTGCCACTGCGGCGGCGTGTTCGTAGGCGTCGCGGTCTCGATCGCGACGGGGTGGTTTGATGGTGCTGGCTTTGCTGCCGGAGGACCTGCGTCCGGATTCGCTCTCGCGGTCTCGGCGGGAACGGGAGGAGTGCATGCTAACGCCGCTGTCGTGGCGTTTGAGGTTGGCGTCGTCGTGGCTGCTGCGGCGGTGGGTGCTGTGACGGGAAGATACGTGACTTCGAGGAGTTTCGTAGCGACTGCTGTGGCGGGAAACACTGCTCTTTGGCGGTGGTGCTTCGAGGTAGTAGTTTGGACGGTCTTCAATGGCCTCGACTGGTAAGGTTGTTGCGCGCTTCATACTGTGGCCTGAAGGCGCTTCGCTCCGACCTGCCTTCGACTTGGGAGCGTACTCGTAGTCGTCGATCGTGCGACTCCTGGTTGGCATTGCTTTCATGCCAGAATAGCGACTGAGGGCCTCCTGGATGTCGTCGTCTTCGGTATTGTGACCAGTGGCCTCGAGCATACGCATCGCTTTAGTCGGAGGCGGGGGCGGGCGTCTAGAAAATGCTGATTCTGTCGTGCTGTAATTTCGATGGAACTTTCGACTGTCAGGTTTCGGCGGTATTGCTGGTGGTATAGATTCTTTGATCGTCTCAGCTCGCGGTGGAGGTGGCTTGACATCGCTCACTGAGCGACGACGGGGCCTTGATTTCGACATGTATGCCAGATGGTCTGCTTCTTCTCTAGCATTGTCGGATTCGGCTTTAGACATGGCAAACATGATCGCGGCCCCGGCAGCAGCTCCCAGCGCAGTTCCAATCAAGGTCTTTGTAGGGAAGTCCGATTTGGCTGGCGCGGTATTCGTACGAGAGATGCCTTGACTTGGAGCTTCTGATCGGACGGACTTTCCCGTCGAAGAGGCGAGGTCAAGAGCAGTCTGCATTCTTGACTTCGCACGGGAAGCTTTCGAAGCCAGAGAGCCCCTCGATACCATGGATTGAGCGACAGACTGAGCGTCATCTTGAGTAGCACTGTCTGCTACATCTTTCTGCCAGGTCAAGACGCGCTGGTCTTCTGGTGGTGCGATCGTCTCGCATCTATCGCCTTCACCATGTGGCTGCCGGAAGATAAACTCAACAGTGTTACCGTCAAGGTCCTCCACGGCGGCATTGAAGCAGGAGCAGTCTTCGTTGCGATAGTTGGGAGCGCCACTGGGCAGAGCGCCTGAATTGAGTGCGGCCGCATAGCAGTCTCTTACTATCAACCGGCTTTCGGCCAGGAATGCAATATGGTTCGGTGAAGGTCGGGTTCTGTGGTTGTCAGAATTATACATCCCAGAAAGTGAACAGCACTCACCCAACTGGAGCCTGTGTAAGAAAGAAGTCGGCCGAATCGATACCGAGACCTATCGAATCTCCTTGATGCCCAATAAACCGGTATCCAAGCGGCTGGAGCGCAGAGAGGTAGAACGACGTGGCAGACGGGATATGCGAAACCGTAAGGCCAAAATGTGACATAGGCATCGTGGCACGGCGGTGGGGGAAGAGTATCGTACAAGCCTAAAAACGACAGGTGGAGAAGCAGCAGGCGCGGTGGAACAAGAATCGAAGAAGGTCGAACGCAGGCCGTGGTTGTTGAAGTAGAAGTCGACGCACCCCGGACAGATGTGACGATGGATTAGGTGAGGAAGACAAGGCAACCTCGTCAGTAGGAGAACGATTTAAGAGTACAAAGGGCAAGAGATCTTCGGGTGTGGGCAGAGGCTGAGACGAGATAGGCGTGCCCCAGAAAAGTTAAATGCGAGAGAGGGAGAGCAAGCAGAGTAGAGACAAGACATGCATACGTACGGCGTGTACAGGCAGTTGTCCCCCGGATACAGGCCCATTGGCGGAGTGCGGTGAAAGACGAGCAGCAAACGAGCAAGGCTGCCTGCCATCCCACTCAGCAGCAGTGGAGAGCGCGGCGTGGTTGAATCCAGTCGCTGGTATAGCACGCCCCAGCTATTCCAGAGGCTCCTGAGTCTGAACTAGCGCTGCGAGGCAAATGTGCCTACTGGCTGCGGCGGCGTCGATCCAAGTCAGGCACGCATACAGAGACTGCCACGTCCATGTTGCTGCTGCAGCTAGAGCGCGGACGGGCCTTGAGTGGTCGGCACGGCTCGACTCATGCATGAGGCGGCTCTATTCTCGCCAGGGTTCTTGTGCAGGTCGCAGACTGTGGGGCGCTGGTCGGAGGTGTTTGTCCGTTAGATGCCATGGAAAATTGCAGTTTGGCGCAATCAGACTTCGCGGCTCGGAGCATTTAGGAGGGCGGTTGAATGGCGCGGTGTCTGATGATGATTGCTGGATAGCAGGTGATGTTGGTGGTGATGATGTCTTCTGCCAAGCGGGCCTCCCTGGACGAAACGGCCGGCACGGAGTTGCGGTGTCGAAGGCAGAGGAAGCGCCGAAAGGTGCCAGCACTTCACATCATCTTGCGCTGTCCAAATCCACCCGCCATCAACCCCATTCGTCGCCAAATCGCGGCGCCGGCATGGCATGAGGTGAGAATACGGTGGTGAGCAGGCGTCAATGCCGCTTCTGGCCCGAGTCGCAGATTGAGGAGGCGGCCAATGTCTGACATTGCCATTGCCGAGGGGAACACAGAGTGGAGACGAACTGTCAAGTGTGCACGCAGTAGTGATACCATCACGCTCGAGCAGTCGAATCAACCACCTTAATGGCCGCATCGCGAATACAAGAATAGCCTCTCCTAATCGAACATGTCTACTCCATCATCGGGCAAAACCGGACGATGCCTCTGCGGCAAAATCCAATACAAACTCCAAGGCCCTTCGGCTACGCCTTTGTACAACACAGGTAGACATATGCACACGCATCTCGCATCACCATGCAGATATCCTAATTCCACGACAGTCTGTCATTGTCTCAATTGCCGCCGCGTGAGTGGCACGGCGTTTTACACGGCATCGATCTGTCCTAGAGAAGTACGATTCTAGAATCCTCCCTTTCATGTGCATCGATACCACGCATGTAAGCTGCAACATGTCGTGAACCGTTGGGTTGACACTGTCTCCACTGCAGGGCTTCAGCGTGACCCAAGGTGCAGAGTACCAGAAAGAGTACCTGGACGTCAACACGGATTCTGGAACCAACCTCAAGCGAGTCTTTTGCAGCGACTGTGGAACCAAGCTGTTCGCCTTCACGCCTCTCTGGGATGAGATTGTCTCTGTTGCCGCTGGAACTCTAGACGACTTTGATTCCTGGCGACCAGACACGGAGCAGTACTGCGTTCATCGTGCAGCTTTTGTGGAGAAGGCGAAGGGGGTCGAGAACGAAAGGAGGTTCAAGCGTGCTGTGAGAGGTGAAACTGAGTGAGCAATCGCTTCGTGAACAAGTCGCATACGCATCCTAGCGTTGGGTATCATCATGAACAACAATTCTCCAGTACTCCTTGCCACCCCCTCACGTACACCTACGCTTGATTACCTTGCAAGCTCCAAAGCCACTCGTTTCCAATCTCATAGTCATGCCTCTCCAAAGAAGTCTGACATGTTGACGCCACAAGTCTTCATGAAGTCTTTGGTGGCCTCTTTCGACATCCCATGCAGCTGTCCCTTCTCTAGTTGCACAAGTACCGGCTCAGGGATTACTTGCGACAAAGCGGCCAGGTAGTCGAGAGCGTCCTGCTCCACCTTCTGGATGGGATGGAGAGTGCGTAACTCCATCAAGCCACTGACCAAATCTTTGGTGCCGTCCGCAGCGAGGAACAATTCTTCAAGCATCTCCTCTCTCAAACCCCGCCATTGGCTGATCTCAGCAGCAGCGGTGCTGTCGAAGAAGATGCTGTTCGCTTGCTTGTCTTGGTCATCGTCGACTTCGCTCTCTTCCTTGTGGCCCCACGCGAAAGCAACGTCCATGGCATCCGTTCCACTTGCTCCAAATACCAGGTATTGCTCCAAGCATGCTTGCAACATCCACTCTCTCGCAAGCCGCTTCCAGTCATCGCGCACGTTGATACCGAAGCCGTCGCAGCAGGTTGCAGAGACCTTGATGAAGAGAGGGAGCAAATCGAGGAGACTCACACACTCTTTGGTCCCATAGAACTCGTCTCCGTAGGCATGATCTTCCGCCGGAGCCTCCAGATCCTGCAAAGTATTGGCACGGTTCTCTTCAAGAGCCTCATGCGATAAAGGTAGCTCTTTCTCGAAGGGTTCGACAAGGTATCCAGCAGTCGGCAGCCGATCTGCAGAACCTATCCATCGCATTGCGCGAGCCTGATTCTGCTCTCGGAGAATCGCCAGCGAGGCTCGAGGTGGAGTGGTCGAATTGCGCGTGAGTCGTTGAGTGAGCAGAGTGACGAGCTGGAGAAGTTGTTGTCTGAAGCGCATCTCTCCATCGAGGCGGTACCCTGGATATCGATGCTTGAAGAGGGCAAGGAACTCATCGACCTGGAAGAGTGCACTCTCGACAGCATCGTCATCGTGGGCTAGTGATCGTCGGCTGGCGAAGCAGGTGTTGATGGCTTGGTATGTGAGAAAGTCGAGGATCATGTGGTCGACTTCCAGAGACGTCTCGAGGTCGTCTGTTGTCCGCGTCGATATCGATCCGTAAGCTTCTGGTGAGAGACGAGGTCGCTTCCTCGGTGGCTCCATGTTGGATGCTGAAGTTGATGTTGGTAGGCCGGTAGGCATTGGTGGTAAAGTATCTGGTGTTCCCATGTTGTAAGAATATGAATTTCGAACGTGTTCGTCGCGCGCAGTAGTCGGCAATGCCCAACAATAGGACAATCTCCTATTGTCTGTCTTGCCGCTGCCCAAAGCCGCGTGCTACGCGCTCACGGCCGTTTGCCCACGCGTTTCAAGTTCGCGCTATTGTCCCAGATGTTGGAGCTGGTCATGATTTTGGAGAGTGGAGGGCGGCGACGTTGGTGAAGCTGTCTCCCGGGCGACAGGGCGGTCAGCGACGTGGTGAATCGTGATTCGCGGTGGAGGTGAAGGTGAATGAAGCTCTGGTCGCGTGGGACGAGCCTCAATCTCGGACGACGAGCGCGGGGTCTTGGCAGGCGCGACTCCTTTGCAGGCGTCACAGCTGGAGACAGACCTTTCCATTCACTTCACCTCCATCATCTGCAGCTGTCACATGTTAGCTTTTCTTGAGCAGAGCGTCATTGGTCAGACTGCTTGACTGAGCTACGCGCAGCACGCTGTTGATGCATCGGAGCATCCTGCGAGACCAGTAAGGCACCACTCCCACTGACCTCCAAACCTACGCCTTTCATCAGCAGGAAACAGTCGCGCTCATACAGACTGCCTGCCTTCCATCGGCATCAGCAGCTGGTCACGTCTAGGCGCTCCATCCAATTTCTGCGCCACACTTCGACCGAGCTGACGCTGTGGTCAGACCAACTTTGCACTGCCTTCTTTCTTGCGTCGTCATCGGCCTGCTTTTTGGCGGCGTGGCGCATGCTCTTCAATTCCCTTTAACACTACCTCTCCTTCAAGAGCCGTTCAATCTTCCCTTAGACCAATTCACTGAATCTACAGCAAACATGTCGAACGAACCTGGCTACCGCAGCGTCGCCTACTTCGTCAACTGGGCCATCTACGGCAGGAACCACCAGCCCCAGGACATTCCGGCCGAAAAGCTCACTCATGTCCTGTATGCCTTCGCTAATGTCCGGCCCGAGACGGGAGAGGTGTACCTGACCGACGGCTGGTCTGACACCGACAAGCACTATCCCTCAGATTCTTGGAACGACACAGGCAACAATGTCTACGGCTGCATCAAGCAACTCTATCTCCTCAAGAAGCGCAACCGAAACCTCAAGATCTTGCTGAGTATTGGCGGCTGGACATACAGTGGCAACTTCGCTCAGCCAGCTTCGACAGAGCAAGGCCGTCGTACCTTCGCCACCAGCGCCGTTTGTCTTCTCAAGGACTTGGGTCTGGACGGCCTCGACATTGACTGGGAGTATCCAAAGTCCGATGCAGAAGCCAACGACTTCGTCAAACTACTTCACGCCGTCAGATTCGAGCTGGACCAATGTGCCAACAGCCTGCAGCACAAGCCTCACTTCCTCCTAACCATCGCCTCGCCTGCCGGACCTTCAAACTGCAGATGGCTGAAGATACGAGAGATGGACCGCTTCCTCGACTTTTGGAACATGATGGCTTACGACTTTGCCGGATCCTGGGACTCTAATGCCGGCCATCAAGCGAATATTTACCCCTCCCAGCAAAGCCCCAACTCTACGCCGTTTAGCATCGACTTCGCAGTCCGGTACTACATCGACCACGGCGTTCACCCAAACAAGATAGTGCTAGGCATGCCACTGTACGGTCGGGCATTCCAGAACACCCACGGCCCAGGACATGGTTTCAACGGCGTGGGAGAGGGGAGTTGGGAGAACGGCGTTTGGGACTATAAGGTGAGTTCGACGCCAAGACCCTACGGGCTTCTATCGGCCACCCTCCTTCGGGCACTTTGATGCCCGCATTCTGCAGCCACTGCCTACCTTTCCAACATGATGATCCAAAGAGCGCACGCCTAGCATGACTGTCAGAAGCCTCTTCGTGATGGTTCCTGCAGTTCGTCAAAACATGCCATGGGCACAACGTTTTCACACAAAACGTTGAATAACTTGATCTAATCTGATATCCACACACCATTCCCTCGCTCTCCGATACTCACGCTAGTATCTCAATACACATAGCTAACAGTAGTGTTCACAGGCCCTCCCCCGCCCAGGCGCCCAAGTCCACCACGACGACCAAGCCGTAGCCTCATGGTGCTACGACCCGTCAACCCAAATCATGGTATCCTACGACAGCCCACAAGTCGCTACCCAAAAGGTCCAATACATTAAACAGATGGGGCTAGGCGGCGCGATGTGGTGGGAGAGCAGTGGCGACCATCCCTCGGACAAATCCGAGAGCCTGATCAACATCACCGTCCAAGGACTCGGAGGTTTCGAGGGCAAGCATATGGAAAAGGCACCGAACTGTCTCGAGTATCCGCAGAGCAAGTATGATAATTTGAGGAATGGTATGCGCGGCGAGGGATGAGTGCGACCGAAAGCGAGACAGGTCGATGAGAGTGGTTTGGTCGGATCGTGTACGACGTTCTCGACAAGCTATAGTCAAGGCGAATCTAGTCCCAGAATCAAAAGCTTGAACAAGATCGCATCGTCCTCGCATCGCATAAGTTCGCATCTTTCCTATCTGTCATCGGATAGATACATCGCCCGTAAAACCCGAAGTCTGTCAACTGTCACCCGAATCCTGACTTCTGACCTTCGCTTTCGCCTCGCTTTCGTCCCCGTACCTGCGTCTTCGATCCTCATCATTGATCTTCTGACACTAGCAACACACATCGCACTCATGACAATCTCTCAAAGAATCCGAGCTCAACTTTCTGTCTGTCTTCGTCCCACGGCGCCCGTTATTCAACCGCGGAAGGTTAATGGGATCAACAGGTGAAGTCGTGTTGAGACCCTTTCAATGCTCGCTTCGATGCAGCCACCGAGCCGTTCCGAAGGAAGGAATCAGATAGGAACAGGCGCTGAATGGGTCCGATTACTTGTCTCATCAGTCAGCTGCAATGGTTGGCCTGATTGTAGTCAGCGATTTCGTGATGGGTCGTTGAGTTGGGAGCTGGTTATAGCGACAATATTCCGTTGAGGAGTGGCATTCCGCTTATTGGTGAATCTGCGCGAGAGATATTTGATAAGATGTTGAGTGGTATGGCATGGTTGGAATGCGCTGACATTGTCGGTCTACCGATATCGTCTTCCCCGGTTCGCTTGATGTGCATGAAGGACACAGGAAGAAGTGCGTTGCCTTACTTTCAGCTGATCAATTGAGAATCCAAAAGACGAACACACCTACCATCCAAATCGGTGAGGAAACTTACAGTGGCGTTCATCTTCGTCGGCATAGCAGAAAGCCAGAAGTCGTTGCTCCAACTCACATGACACAGAAAAAGTCAACTGGTGAGTCTCAACATGAGAGCGTGAGGGCTAAGAGCCTTCAAACATCTCGAACCCGAGTCGGCGGTCTGCCCTCAAGACCCTTTCAACCTCAACCTTCCCTATCGAGACAAACGAAGAGATAGACTTGGCCGCGACTCATTAACAAAGGCGTCATCTGTTTCGGCCCCCGGGTTCGTGCTCGTACCGACATCTGAGTAATGAGGCGAATGTCGCAACACGTTTCAGGGTACTGAGCGTGTTTCGGCTGAGAGATGATGTTGTTTGTTTTGTCTGCCAAGAGAGTTAGCATTTGATGAATGATCAGGTGTCGTTGCACAAAGTTGCGTTGGGTATCAGTGCAGCATCGCTCGTCTGAGATGTAGTCAGTACATTACCACATCTCTGGGAGATTGGCGAACCGGTTTGACGGAATCAGTCGAGTTTCATATCGTCCGTCAATGGCGTTTGCCTTTGTTTTCGAAAGCAAGACCGGTCGTTGGTGCGTCTCGACGAATGCCCTCTCGTAAGCCAGATCTTTGAGTTGCCTCCGAGCATAGATCGGTAACTCTGTTGCACCCATCTCATCACCTCTGCCGCATTGGTGTGACATGTTGAATGCGCACCATCGCAACAGCAGCGTCGAATGTCAAGCTTGAACGTATCCAGGGGCAGATTGCGTCTTGCCCATCTTGCGCGTCCATGGGGCGATGCGCAATACAAGCTGTACATCCGTTTACTCGAATATCAGAACTTAGCGCCAATGCGATATCGTTACAGCATGTTAGACATGTCTTGGTACGACAAGTCTAGACAACTCGCCGCCAAGAAGAGTCACTCCCCTTTGCTCAGGCAGTGAATGAGGCGATGCAGTCTTGGGTGCTCGACCGAATGATGTTCGTCGGTCTCCGATACCACATAGCCCAAGGCCGCATCCTCTTGGCACATACGAGCCGCCTGCTTCGTCATGAAAGCTAGTAGTAGAGATCGTAGATCTGCGCAGGAAGTCGACTCTTGCCCTTCTGGGCACGACGTGGCCGGCATGGATGATCTAAGTCATGTCTCTCCCAAGTGCCAGGTAGTCTCGAACGAAAAGTCTTGTCCATCACTCTAGGTGTCCGCGGTAGGCAAAGTTCTCCGCAGACTTTCAGACCAAACCAGAAACCAAGACCGCGCCAACTCATGTCCAAATGTTGTGATCTCTTTCTCCTCCTCAGACAAGCGCAACATCCTCGACAGGGCCAAGACTCGTCGTTTCGAAGAGTACACAATGGTACGTCCAGGCGCCAAGCCGCAGTTCTTCGCAACGCGTGGGAAGCGTGGCCTTTTGAGCACAGCCAGTCTTGGCTCGCGGTCAGAACAAGCAGCAAACGCTGTGACGGACCAAGACCGATGCCAAGGTGGTGTTGGTCTTGGGCGCCCACGATCACCCATACCGCACAGATCGTGTTGGTGGCGAGTTTGATAACGTCGAAGAGTCTTGGCTGATAACGATCCAGGTTTGCTCGTGCTCATTGCCAAGACAGCGAGCTCGCTGGCAGGGGTGACAATTGATCGGCCGTTAGTAGTGACTTCGTAAAATGTACAGTCAAGAGCGAGTTTGTTGTTCTGAAGCGCTGGTTTGACGATGTGCGAGCCCCAACAAGTGGCCTTAGGGTTGGCCATGTCAATCTGCATCGGCTTGGCGCGTTGATGCGAGGATGCGAACCGTACGTACGAGCTATACGATGAGACGGGACCGGTTGTAATTCAGTCCCCGGTCGGCGCAGTGGTTGCCTTGTTGACGAAGACAAGCGGAATAATGCACTCGGCGCAGGAAGTGCAACAGCGAACATTTCCGCACGTCGCAGGCCTCACGCCTGGTATGTCGCCGAACCAAGTGCCAGGCTTGGGCATTGGCGCCATCCGTTCTCTGATGAGTTGTTCACAAGTAGTCCTGGGACGGAAGACGAGCACCGTCGTCGGATAGCTCGCAATATCCGGTCCAGGATGTGGACGATAGCCTTTCGCCTCGACCTGCTAGATGCTATTCCAGAACCAACATCCAAGGAACATGAGCGTCGCCGACATACTCACGGCGAACCGCCTCAGTCTGCGCATTGCATACGGACCCATCGACGATAACGGATCCCGGAGGCTGCCCAACCGCCACGACACATGGCGACTGGTATGTGCGGCATTGACGTGTCTCGAGGGGACACTCAAAACTGAGTCGCCGAATTAAACTTGTTCTCTCGGCCTTCTGTGGCGGTGTGTGGAAGGCTGTTGCAGAGATGCCTTGGCACGAGAGAGTCATGTGCGGTGCCCTCATAGAGTAAGGTCAAACTTTGAGGCAACCTCAGAGAATGTGCTCATTGTGATGTTGGGCGCCAAGGGCTCGAGCGTCGAGACAAGTCTCCAACAGACCTTCAAATGCACGCCCTGCCATTCTTCCTTGCTGGTGTAGCCTGCACTGCCAGCTTTTCAGAAGACAAGTGCAGTGGGCTCTGTTTGGCCACGCCTTGGCGCAGTCGATACCTCTCTGGTGTCTGTGATCCTGGAACGAACAATCAATCAAGGGTTGCCAACGGTCTCCAGAATATGGGGCAGAGCCAGCATAGCCCAGTTGGCCTGCATTGCCTCTTACGAGCCAGCGCAACGAGCCTGGTTCGGTATCGTTCTTGTCTCGCTGTCGAATATAGCATTGCCTGATGATTACTCGCAACTACCGTGCGTTGGCCACGCTCGGGGAAAATGTGGTTTGGTACCAGCAGTGTGGAAACTTTGAAGGGGGAGGTACAGGGTTTTGTTGATATTCCGGAGAGGGCTTCATGATCAGCAAGACATGCCATCCCAGCCAGATGCTGGGAAGATCACTGGGGTGGTTTACGGCCGTAAAGACCATTGTCAGGCTCAGTGTGTGTGCAACCGGCTCGGCACCAACCGTTAACCGGAGGTGGATCTTGGTGTTGTGGATGTTGTGGCAGACATGCACAAGACCCCCTGCACTGCTTGATCTTGAACGAGCCTGATGTGCCACTTGTTCCAGGCTCGCAGAAGTGACAACCTGGATGCGAGCTGTGTTCGGACGGGCTGGTCTATTCCGCCAGTCAAATGAAAATCGCATTGCAGGGCTGGTGGACTGAGGGCAGAAATCTCCCGGCTGCCTAGCCCTGCATAACGTGGCCATCAATCTTGCTGCACGTGGCCAGCATGTCGAGTGGTTGCAAGCCGAGAGCTACGCGCACGAGACAACTCGCTCCTCGACCTATCCATGGAGGACTGATGAGCAAGTGACGCTGGGTGAGGTGATCGGACTTGGGGGTGGCTTGTTGTTTTCCCCCTCGCAGGTCCTCGAATAGAAACCATCGCAAGTGTTTCAGAATTTAGAGTGTTGTGCACAGATGGAGGCTCTGCTCTCTTCAGTCTTCGAAGCATGCCATTGCTGGCATGTGATGGCACAGGGTGATGTCGCTGCTGCCTCTTTGTGGCCGATGCTCAGTAGGGCTGTTGGGTTGAGCAGACTCGTGGCAGTTGTCGAAGGGACCCTGTCCTGCTTTTGAGCTTCATGGGCAATAAAACCAGGTCATGATTGCACGCGGCATCCGATCGATCGGAAGGAGCCTGGTCATGATTCAACAATAGAAACAATCAGTGAGTGGCCTTGCCTGTTCCTGGCGTCAACGTGGCCAAGATCTCATCTGTGGACCAGGAACAGGCACGTCGACGCTGTTGTGAAACACAGACGCCTGCCAGCTTCGACCAACGCATGAGACCGTGCTCGGCACGTTCCAGAACATCTATGATGCATCCCAAACGCTTCCATCCAAACAATGTACTGGGGCCATCAGTTGAATGCTCCGAAGCGGTGAATAACCGGTCATGACTGAACGATTACATCTGTTGGAATCCGGCGTGCAAAGGCAAGGCGCGAGCAAGATGTGTAGCCATGCCAACTCCCGCGACGACATCGTAGCTGTGCGTCATGGAAAACTGGCGAGATGCAGCTTTCGCGATGGCTCGATGGCCTCGATGCAATCGCCAATAAGATTGCGCTCAGCACAGCTCACTGCACATCTTCGACGTCAATTTCTTGCCCTCGCGAAGTCTTGCTCTATCGTTCTCTGGCTTCGACAACGCCGTGCATCGATGAGAGAGCCACGGACATCGACGTCCGAACAGGCAAATGCTTTCGTGGGAAATGACGTTGGGCCTTTCTTCAGGCACGTATGTTTGATCGACGAAAGCGAAACATTCGACATCTGCCAGAGCCGTAGGGCTGTTGCCAGAGATGGTACCGCGTTCCTCGTCCAATGTTCAACTCACTGCCGCATACGGTAAGGCTGCATCTTTTCCGTGACGTTTCTGGAAGATCTTGAAACAGCAAGTCTTCGAGCGGGTACTGTTTGGGACCCCATGACGAATGCCTCTTTCACACGACGTGCGAGTGGATGCCTGTCTGATGTCCAATCTCGGGCTGGTCACAGAAGACTACCATGCCTTCAACCACGAGATTTTACTGCGTGTCCTGTTTCATAGATTGAACACTGTCAGCGGAGCGCTTCCCTTCACCAATGCCTGTGCCAAAAAGCTCGACCGTTCAAGGTCGTAATGGACACGAGAGTGCTCCTTACGTTCCTTTCTTCGATGTTGTTGGAACAATCGAAGCCTGGACAGCACATCTTGCGGACACGCATCTCTCGCCGATACTGTCGCGATGATCGTACAGGAGACATTGCTTGCGTAACTCTTGATGCTGTGAATCAAGCTCGTCATGCCGTATCGTACGTCCCCTCATCTCCTGACAACACGAGATCAATGATGTCGGAAGGGATACGATCCTTGAAGTGAACAGTAACATGCACGCTGCTGAAGTCATGTCCTGCAGGACGATAAATGCATTGACAGAGGCGTGAACCGAATGACAGGAGGTCCTGACGCATCGAAGGTTCTTCTGTGCAGATTGTGCGACATTCCAATGTTCCAAACCTCGAGCCTCTGTTTGAGGTCCAGCGGTGAAGAGGCTCAAACTCAGAACAGCAAATCTGAGGGGTGGCTGGGAGTTGTGACGCCAATGGCTCGTGTCGTTCGTTTGTACCGTGAGATTGGAAGGACCCTTCTCAACGTACCAGACTGCAGCAATGATACCGTAATGCTTCGTCTCCGTTCGGAACACCACCGTAAACGTGCGTGGAATGCGGCGATACTGTTGCTCCTGCCGTCTTGGGGTTCACAAGCTTGGTGGTGGATGTCGGCCGGTCTGGCTGAAGCCAGGCCCCTCCAACGTTCGATAATCACCAGGATGTGGCCCCCAGCTCTCTTACCAATATTATCCACTTTGTTAGCTGACCGGATTGAGAAGCATCGGCCGTAGCCTTGGCTGGCGCAGGCGGATTGATCGTCCTATTTTGTCAACGTCGACATTGAAAGATCTCCTGCCACCGCGCCGTTGTAATGATGAGTGTGCGGTGGTTTGAACGCTAATGTAGTCAGCGAATGGCGCCATGATACGTGATGCTCCCCGCTTAATGGTGGTGAAAGGTTGACAGGTTTCTGGAAGATTTGAGACTTTCCCGTTGAGATGCAGCTGCGGGCATGAAGGTTGCAACATGTTTCGACAGGGTCCTGGAAGTAGATCCACGGTGAGCAGCAACATTCCCCACACCCGACTTGTGGTCGACCAGGTCCTTGAGTGGCCTGAGTAACCAGAAATTTTGCTGACTGTCGCAGCTTGCAGCTGGTGGTATGTGTGTAAGCGCTGTGAACAGCCTATTGTGGCAAGCCGTTGACACTTGTAGCTTATATTCCATGGCGCTGCTGGTGTGATTCGCTTGCTGAAGGATAAGACTTTGACCAACAGAGCTCTGAAGCGTGCAACATGAAGACGCTGTGTTGTCGCGGACAAGCTTCGAGCGAGCGGACGACAATGAACAGATTCATGAGCTGCGAGAGGAGTACAATGTGTCCGTGACGTAGGACGGAATCGCCATAGAGGCTTCGTCCGTCGGTGATCTGTATACCACCGTCGCCGACCTCGGATTGAGCGTCAACGCACGTATGATGAGTGATGTTGACTGTGCTCCCCTGTCAACGTTCGAACATGGAAACCAAAACGGCTGTCTTGATTCCGGACGAAAAAGTACAAACGCCCTCGCCGAGCGCATTCGGAGGAGATGCAGGGACCGACGGGAGGAACCGAACAAGGTGATCGCCAGGTTTCGACAGGCACGTCGCAGCACTCCATGGTGCTGTGTTGTTGGCTCCCGAGGCTGGTGGGCGTAGCCCTGCGGTGTGTATGTCATCAAAGAATCAGCACAGTGCGCCAAGCGTGCAGCTGCGGCAGTTGGAATATCGCCCTTCCGGTCTAGGGCTGAAGGCGATTGCCCAAGCGGGTGCTTGTCAGGATAGGAAATTGAAGTGGTCGAGGGCCTGCAGACGGTGTTGTAGCGCGCATTTTTAGTACAGTTCGGACTGTACGAGGGTTGGCAAATTCCGACTGTGGGCGAGACTGCGAGGTGAAGCTGAAGCAGGCGGTGCAGGGCAGGCAGCGATGAAACAGTCATATCGCATCGCAAACGGGCGTCGAATTCGGGGCGCCTCTCGCGTTCGCAGCGAGTGGGCACTGCTGCAGCAATCCTCAATGCTCGCAGATCTCGCCGTCGGTGGTTGTAGTAACTGGAGCTGCTGCTGGTGGTGCTGGATGGCGGCATGACAAAGGCCTTATTGCAGGCCAGTCAGACCTCAGGATCTGCGCCTCGCGCAACGTCAGCAGCTCGTGCGAGCACATGGCGCCCAGGCTTGGATGGTGAGGTGCTGTGCTGTGCTGGTCTGCCGCTGGAGGAAGTGGTAAGGGCAGAGGGAGGGATGCCAGCTTCGGACTCGGACGCGCCTTCTCAAATCGTCGCCCTTTGCGAGCATTCATTGGCGTATTCGCACCCGCTGCTCCTTACGCTCTTTATGCTGGTGGGGGAGGATGGAGGATTGGTGGCCGTCGATTGAGATCATTGATCTCCTCCTGATGGCTCGCCGTGCGTCGAGGGCAGACCGACAGCCAGCGCGGGAGATGGGCTTGAAGAGGCAGATGCTGTCGAGTCTGTCGTCGTCGCAAGCCACCCACCTCATCTGCCCCAATCCATTCACTCACTCAGCGCTGCAAGATTATGAGTGATAACACGCCATTTCGATATCACAGCGCGGTCGGAGCGCTGTTTCGGCCGGACAGCGCATACGGAGCAGGAGCGAGCGCGGATGCCGGGTATCGCTCTATCACTGCAAAGCATCTCATCCACAGCGGGCTCGGTTCGGGTTGCAGGCGACGACGACATCTGGCATGCTGCTGTCTCGCGCACGCAGATCAGAGTTTGGCGGCGCGTAGGGTTTTCCATGCGTCACTAGTCGCCGAGTGTGGATTGCCTGCCTGCCGTGCGCGGACCCAAGAGCCGCGCCCGGACGTGCACCCCCCTGCCACACATGCCACTTATGTCGTCGCCGGGTTCGATTACAGATGCTATCCGTCTGCCAGGCGACGTGCACAAGTCCTGGCCCGCGCTGTCAGGATGCCCCATCAGCGCACTTCCTACTGGGGTTGTCGGTCTGACTCTCCGCGGTGACGGGCGACGGTCTCGTAATGCGGCGCCTGGTAGCTCCTCCTCCGTCTATATCATATCCTGTGCCCGCCGCCACCGCACCCAATGTTTCTGCATGACCAACTCCAGCTCGCACATTGCTACATCCATTGCTTGGCCGGGCTAGCCCTCAGTGCTCCTCCTCAGCTATACCAGCTCTGCCCCATACAGCTCTCCACCCAGCACATATAGCAACCAAGCCTGCCCCAATGTCGCATCGCGGCCAGCTGCAGTGCCTCAACGACCGCGCTGTCTCCTACCACTCGCATACCATGACCCCGTCGAGCAGTCATTCGCCTGTCAACAAGATGGCCCCTCCGCAACGAACAGCTTCGACCGACTCTGCCACCGATGGCATCAGGAAACGAGTGTGCAAGGCCTGTGATCGATGTCGATTAAAGAAGAGCAAGTGTGACGGTTCGCATCCTTGCTCGAGATGTAAAGCAGACAACGCCATTTGCGTGTTTGGGTTGGTGTCGTCGTTGCCATCGATCCTTTCAACAACCAGCTAATCGATCCACAGTGAGCGCAAGAAGTCGCACGACAAGGTCTACCCCAAGGGCTACGTCGAGATGCTCGAGCAACAACAAACGCAACTAGTATCCGGTCTCCAAGAGATGTACAAGCGATTGGTGGCAGCCAATGCATGGACGGGCAATACTCTCTCCGAGGCCAACGGCCACCCTCTCACCCACGACATCTTGGCCGCATTGGATCTTTTGGAGTCCAAGCAGGATGGAAGCGGTGAAATGGAGACATTTGAAGAAGACTGCCAGAAGTTGCAATCGAAGCTCATCGCTGAGGGCGCTGGCTTCACTCAACGCAGGGGATCGTTCAGCTCAGACTCAGAACACAGCCAGCATGGCCACGCGCGATCAGTCTCTCACGGCACGCCAACGCTTTCGAAACCAACCGTCTTTAAGAACGACTTCAACTTCAGCGCACCGCCCTCGCCGCCCGCAGACCCAAGTCCCATGCCAGCACCTCAACATCGACGATCCTTCCCACCTGCACAACCGTCGCCTCTGCAACAAAGCTCGCCTCTCGCCAGCGATCCTCAATTCTACCAAGCAGAATGGGCATATCCTCAATCGACCGGCGCCGACAACAACTTCATGCGATCGAACTACGCGATGAAGTCTCCAGAGCTCAACCAAAATCTTGGCAACATGGACGACCTCACCAACTCGTTTGAGCCGTGGGAAGCTTCTCAATACGACATGAACGGTTTCACGTCATACCCGCAACAGCTCTCGAACGCATTCGGTGGCATGCACGGGAACGCGCCTGGGTTGACCATGGACCCAACATCGATGGATCACATGGATGTCGACTTTAATCGGGAGTTCAACTCGTTCATCCAGGTGATGTCCTGATCGGGAGATGCAATCAACCTTTGTTGAGCGGGTGATGTTGCCCGACCCACATCGTACCAAAATTCGCGATGTGCCCCGCGGAAAACTGCGCGGCTTCTTCCCTTTGGCTTTTTGCCGGGGCTTAATGGTTACGACACAACATTCTAATCGTTGATGTTCTTGCAACACAACATGCTGCGTTCTGAGCGACTCACTTTTGGGATACCTACTACGGGAATTGGAGCTGGGAAATGGAAAATAGATGGGAACGGCCTCGGGGTATCTTGCCGATAGGCAACTCACACGGGTATTGGGAAAAGGCAGTCTGTATTCGTTGCGCAAAGCCACAGAAATTGAGCACTTCGGCGTCCGAAGTTGATTCACCTCGTTCATGTTTTGACTCTGTTCCTATCGCTGTGCCACGACGCATTCATGCCCACCCGCATTGGTTGCAAAGCTTGCTTTCGACGGTCTCGGACTACACCCCGTCCTCCTGCAGAAGAAGAGTAATCCAACAGCGAGTCGCAGGCAGGTCATTCTGTCGCAAACTTGTTTGTGTTGACTCCCAGCGAACCACGTCTCAGGAAATGGCAAGGTGGGTTGGGAAGATTTCGCTGGCACCAATGGATGGGCCTGAAACCGCACTCAGTCGATTGAAACCCAATCTCCTCGGAGGAGAGCAAGTCAAGACGAGTCGAGAAGAAACCGTGAACCACTCTAATTAATCTTGAGCTTTTGTCATCATGAAATGGATATCATCCTTGGCGGTGGGGTTCGACGAGTCGAATCGTTCGATCGAGTGCTTCTTGAGGAGTTGCTTTATGGGAGGGGGAGGTGTTGTTCGTGGTTCGAGGGCCCGAGCGTCGAAGTCAACTGCAAAACTCTCCAACCTCCTCTTCTTCGACAATAACACCTGAGGCATCACCGCCCTCATATACGCCGCTGGAGATGGACAAGACGCCATCCGGAGAAATAGCACGTATGCCATTGAAATGGCGCCTACTGACCAGGTACGCCGCTTGGAATAGGCTAAATGGCAAGCAAGCAAGCAAAAGCCGGCTCCACAGCAGCGTCTTGTGAACAGCTCACAAGAAGACATCACTTGAGCTCACAATCTCTTCCGCACTCATTCACTACACGGTAAGGGAACAGATCACTCTCTTCAATCACATCTTTCTGCAGCAATGGCCGATACCAAGTTCTCCGACGCCTTCACCTTTCTGCCTCAGGGCGGCATCATCCAAGAATTCAGGATCGGCGGGCAGAACATCGTGCTCGGCTTCCCATCAGCAGCACCCTACAAAGGCAAAACGAGCCCGTTCTTCGGCGAGAACATCGGTCGATACGCCAACAGGATCTCAGGCGCCAAGATCAACAACCTGAACGGAAAGAGCTATGATTTGGTCGCGAACAATGGGCCCAACACGTTGCACGGAGGCTCACAGGGCTGGGGCAAGAAGGACTTTGAGGGCCCTACACCAGTCAATCGCGACGGGAAGGAGAGTGTGCTGTTCAAGTACGTCAGCAAGGATGGCGAGGAGGGGTTTCCGGGCACGGTCGAGATGAAGCTGTGGTATACGCCCTATGTGGATAAGGTTGATGGGAAGGATAAGACCACGTTGGTTATTGAGTACGAAGTCGAATTGGTTGGTGATGAGGTTGATGAGACGGCTGTCAGCCTGACGAACCACAGGTGAGTAAGATCGCGTTCGCATTCTTCCCTGATGCTGACCGTGAACGCCTCATCAGCTACTTCAACATCTCAGGCGGGCCGACTATCGAAGGGACGCAGGTCAAAGTCCCGAGTAACCTCCATCTCGTGACCGACGAGCACAGCATTCCCACCGGCGAGATCAAGCCCTTCCCAGGAATTCCCGCGAACGAAGAGTTCGTCCTGGGCGCGAAAGAACCAGATCCAGATCACTGCTTCATCGTTAACCCAGATCCTGCAAGCGTTCCTTTGGACACCCGCAAAGAGCCAATCAAAAAGCTCATCGAGCTATACCACCCCAACACCAAAATCCACTTCGAAGCCCTCAGCACGGAACCCGCCTTTCAATTCTACGCCGGCCGCTTCATCAACGTACCAGAGACAGACGGGGCTCCAGCTCGAGGGCCCAGAAGCGGTCTCTGCATCGAAGCGAGTCGGTACGTGAATGCGATCAACAACGAGGCCTGGCGACAGCAGGTCGTTCTCAAGAAAGGCCAGACCTGGGGCAGCAAGACGATCTACAGGGCTTGGGTGAAGTGAGTAATCATTATGAGACCCTTTTGATCGTCGGGCCTGTGACAATTGTCGCGTGCCTGAGCTGGAATGTGGTATCAAATACTCTGACATGAGCAGCCATAAGCAACAACTCATCCCCATCAGCCTCTTGCATTCTCATCATCACTCACCACTCTCACTTACTACCCAATCCAGTCCACACCAACGCAAGCTCACACACGACACGTGGTTCCGCATCACTGCATCAACGCAACTACCGTAATCGTACTCATCCAAAAAAGGCCCCAGTACGTACCACGCACAATCGAAAACCGACCGACCGAGAAGCGGGCCCGAAATGTCGAAAGTCCGGCTACTTTCGCCCGGTCGCAACTTTTGACCAGCACCTCTCGCTTGCGCTTGCGCAGGATTTTGCCCGAGTTAGGTCATGCCCGGCCGACAAACGGTTGTGGGATGACTTGCTGCTGACAGCACAGAGGGCTTGCGTTGTCATCTGCTTTTCGTCCAAACAAAAGTGTTTTGAAGCTCCTCAAGCTTGCGATAGATTGCATGCGTAGAAGTTTCATGTGAATCCTGAAGCAAGGATGTATTGCGGGAGTTGTGTATGGTTTTTTGGTGCATTCGGTGACGATCAGGTACGCGAGCACGCAAGCGCTACTTTGCTTTGAAGGTACAACGGCGATATTGCTTTCCACGGCCGAAGCGTTCAGATCGAGCCAAGAAGCTCCATCAACTCCGCTTGTGATGGCAATCGTCCAGCAGACCTTGACTGCTGGTTATCTTCTTTCATTCTTTCCACAATCGGCATGAGTGCTTTGGCCAAAAGAGTCTTGGCTTCGGCAGCAGCCACCGAGCAGCCACGTGCGTGAAGGATCCACTACCGTGCGGATGCACTATTCTATGCATAAAATTTTCTGTTGATCTCTCTTGACACATGGATGGGGCGAATATGATGAAAGGGTGCAGTCGTCGCCACGAGGTTGACGCCACGGGCACGGCTTGAGGCGAGATGGGGATATAGGTTTTGCAGTTTTGCGACCTCAACCACGCTGTTGCGGGTTGTTGGTGGCGAAGATGGAAGATGCGACGCCGATATGAGCGTGCGCGGTTGATAGATGCGGGTATCGCATCATGGCCCACTACTCTCCAGGTGTTCGAGTCCGATGAAGCGGACTGCCGCTCTGGATGTCCGCGATGTCTCTCGATCATCGTGATGATGGTCTGCGGGAACGTTCTGTGGATCTGGTCTGTTGTATCATGTACTGACGTGGCGAGGGAGGAACAGACTTCGATAGATGGGGACGATAGAGGATTGTGATGAGGCGTGCAACAGCTCAGAGACGTGCGCGTCTTCGCGGCAGCAAGCAAGATTCGAAGACCGGATCCGAAGGCATGCTTTCGCGAAATTACTTGCGGGAAGCGAAGTGAGTTGTTCGATTGCCGTGGCCAGCCCTGAAAGGAGATGGAGCGCCTAACACGAGGTTGTTGCTGTAATCGCTGTGGTTGGTTGACTGACAGGCCTATAAGCCTGACAAACCACATGGCTGGGAAGCAAATTGCCCAAGACTGCAAGCGTGCCTGAGAACGAGGCTGCTCCCGTTCGTCAGCATGTGGTGATGGTGGTTGGACTGTCAGCCATCCTCCTCGAACTGGAACTTCTTCCGCATTCTCAGCTCATCACTCAATAATCAGCGAACAGGAATCCCACAAAATCCAACGAACCAGGCCGCTGGAAAAGCAAAGCACTTGCCTAGCGTGCAAGGCCCATCTTTCTGGCGTGACTCTTCCTTGCCGAGCGAACATTCGGTGCATAAGCGTGAAGAATCGGTGTCTTTCGCCAGCGCCTCGCTGGTCTCACATCATCTCTGGAAAGGCTTCGATTGTTCAGCTCCAGTAACGCGGCGAAAGCTTCGACTCCAGTTCGCGGTTGTTGTTACACATCCCAAAGGCGACGGCGGTGCGTGTTCTCGCACGTACGGTATCTGCCATTCATCGTCAAGAGAATTTGATATCCGCTTCTATGCCTTAGTGCCGAATGGAATCGCCTTGCTGCATTAGCGCCCGTGATACTCTCATGGCCATGACGTATATGCAGAGATAGCTCCCTCCGCGGATGCTCTACAGCAAAGTATTGGTTGTTGCTGAGATACACTCACAATTTTGATAGTATGAAACGCGTCCCGGACGCGCATCTTTCGCCGTTAAGTCGGTCGGACGAGCGAAATTGGGAGAATGCAATTCCTGCTGGAACGGATCAATCTCCCGAAGCATCTTCGATTTGTCTCTGCGCTTCGAATGCTGTCTTGGTCTAGAACGCGTAGGACCGATGACGCAGGACTGTACACATGCTCATGAAGTTTTATCCCATGATACGCTCGGCCTCGCTCCATGGAACTGTGGCGAAACGCGAGGTGCGATACCGCGTGCTGCAGTTGAGGGAAATACGTCCTCATGGTGGGCTGTTGAGATTGGACGGCGAGGAAAGACGGCATGTGCGACAATGCGGCTCTTCGGGTCGGTTCTCAAGACAAGCATTTTTCTGTGCGCTTCCTGGCGAAGTTTGCAGATCGGGGAGAGGCTTCCATCGCGTCACACACGTGCTCCGGCGACATGGGACCGCGCGAGAGCCGTTGTGGTTGCGATCTGTGCCGTTCCGTATCCGCCAGCCGGTCGACTTTGATGCGATCCCTGCTGGCGATCATGGCGTCGTGGGCAATTGGAGCCGGGCAGAAATCGTAGATTCGCGCTGCCTCGATATGTCCGCCATAGATGCGCTGCACGAACAAGTGGATCGGTGTGTTGATGGATAGCAGACGGTGCGATTGAGGATTGTTGTCACCGTCAAGAAGCCGAGTCGGCTGGGAAGGAGTTGGATATCGGAGACATTATCGACATTTGGGTAATGATTATCGTCCGTCACGGCTGACGGGAGCGCGTCCTTCGGGCTCTCTCTCGTGGAACGCTTGTTCGCACAGAAAGGATGCCTCTCCCACCTCAGGACTTTCGGACACGCAAACTCCCACACGCACAATGCAATACCTTCGCCTACCCCTCACAACGTGCCGCCATCCGACCACACACATCGTCGTGTGACAGGACAAGACAACGCGCCGCAACGACTATTGGCCTCATTCGCGTACACCGAAAGGCTCATGATCATCGCATCATCCAGACGTGGAAACCCCCAACTGCGAGACTAGGACCCCAGGCTTGAAGCATGCGCACCGGAAGTATGCCTACGTCCGCTACTAACACCTCAAGAGGTATAAATCGCATGTGCGGTTCGCAGCCCGCTTCGGCGGCGGATTTTGCTGAGCTCCGAAGGACATGGCCCTACAAATCGATGTGCAAATCTCGCCAAGACCAAGGAAAAACGGAATGGGTTTGACAGAAGGATTAGAAATAGGTGGATGACAGCGCTGAAGGACAAGCAGACCATGATCCTTTCTGGGAATTGTAAGTCGCTTCCTAGTGAAGTATATTATTTTCCTGGTGAAGGATGGCTGTTGGATGCGGCTTTTGTGACTGTGCGAGGAATTCTTGCGAAGCCAGTCAACCTCAGTTGACGAACTCCACGGAAAGTCGTCGGGCCCGGATTTTGTTCATGCCTTTTGTGCCGTTTCTTGCGAGCCTTGCTTGGCTCTGCGATGAAACCACAATTTCCAGCTTTCTCATCATCATTCTGGTCTGATGACTGGGCTGTACCTGAAAAGGGTATCGTGTACGAGAAAGTGCGAAAGTGCGATCTTTGGTCCGATGCGCCAAGGGTGTAGTATAGTGGTTGGATCTTTTAGGGCTGGCGACGGCACGCGGATGCAAAGAGTTGCGGTTTCTTGTCAAAGTCTTTGACACGAGGTGAAAACCTGCTCATTGATGGTGGTGCAGCATTTGCACTATAGGGCAACGCGTGGAGTCCGTGACTTGGGCTTGGCCTGGTGTCCACGGGTTCCTGCTTGGATCGTTAGATGGAGATGGGTCCCGCGGGCTGCGATGATGCCACGATGCCGCCAAGATTCGATGGCTTGTTGTGCGCGCGCGGACTGGTCTCCGATCTCTTGATCCACGACCCAGGCTTGGAGACTGGCAGTGGTGTCTCGTTAAGTTTCTGGTCAAATGTTGTGTATTGCGGGACTTCAAATTGTGAGACAGAACAGATCCTTCCTAACTTGGAACTCCTCACATGACCTGTTCATGAGAGCCACAACATCCTGTGGACTTTTTTTTGCCTTCAGGCCTTCACTATGCTGCTGATGATAGCACCTGCGTGGCAAGAGAGGATTGCGCCAATTGCTGCCTCAGTGAAATTCGTTCCTCTCAGCATTGATATCATTCTCAAGGAAGATCTCAATCTTGTTGTTCATCTTGCGGCCAATGTCCTCGCAGAAGAGGCAAGCTTGATAGACGTTCAGCGTGAGCACAAACACAGCGGGATGAACAACATACCGATGATTCCAACGATGCCAAATGCAAGCGAGGACAACGCCGTAGTCCTCAATCCGATCACATAGGCCTGCTGATACGCAAGCCGAGCAACCTCCAGAATCTCAGGAGTTGCTCCTGGAACGTTGGCCAAAGCCTGTGTGCCCAACGGTAGAGCCTCCACAATCGCATCTGCCATCGATGGAGAAGCGCCCGCCGCTTCCACTGCGGGTTCCACCAAGCCAGGGGCGTGCTTCTTGAGAGAGTTGCTCAGTATCGTAGTATAGACACTAGTGGCAATAGCACCGCCAGCAAATCTCGACACACCAGCAAGACCACCTGAAATTCCCAACTCGACCTGTTCGACGCCAAATTGGATGTAGGTAATCGAGAGGTACTGTGCCCAACCGTATGCTGTTTCAGCTAGAAAGACAAAGGCGATCATCATGCCTTTGCGTGACGGGGTTCCCAGTGCGAGGAGGACGCCGAAGAGGACGGTAAGTGCGACACTGCCGGTCAGTTGCCATCGCCAATGACCGATCTTGGAGCCGAAGAGAGTAAGGAGGACGGCACCGAAGACAAGGCCAAGATTCTGGGGCAATGTCAGGACTGTTGCGTATCGGAAGCTTGTCTGTGGTGATGTGAAGAATGCCGATATTTGGTTTGTGTAGACGACGTTTAAGCTGTAGTAGAACTGATGTATGGTTCAGTGTGATAGGTCGTGTATGGAGAAGACTGCTTACCATCGTTATGACGAACCCAACAACGAACGGCGCTGTCAACTCTCGTCCTTTGCCTCTCAAGAAGACATGAGTCGGGGTCATCGGTTGCTTCAGGGGCATGAAGTGCTCGTAGAGGATGAAGGCCACGAGCAAGATAAACCCGGCCACGAGCGTCCCAACGACTTTAGGGTCATTCGAAGGCAACGTGGTTGTATAGACGATGCCAGTGAGGATCAGTGTCCCCGAAATCGTGAACAGTATGGCACCGGCGTAGTCCAGCTCCTTCAAGGCTTGCTTGAGTGGAAGACCTCTCGGATGTTGGGGAGGATAGTAGTAAAAGTATAGGCCCAAGAACGAGAAGAATATGGCGATTGCAGGTGCGTAGAATAGCCATCGCCAGGCCTCGCCGTGTTCGATTGAAACGCGTCCCGCAACGGGTCCTACAACCACAGCGAAGTAGCATCCAATGTCAGCCAGGACGACTGCAGAGTGCCGCCACTTGTTGGGTAAGAGCTCGGGCAGAGCAAAGGCGGCAAGTTGAGCGTTGCCAGCACCGAAACCGATCAGGCCAAAGGCAGCGATAGCGGCGTTGTTGTTCTTTGCGGTCCCGCCGACGATAAAACCAATAAACAGGAGGACGTTTCCACCTGAAATATGGTGAGTATACTTCACAAGGATCTGCATCTTAGGGTTCTCGGACTCACCGATGATGAACCATCTCCGTCCAAAAAGGTCTGAGTTGGCTCCACAGACCATGAATGCCATCGTACAGGCCGTCATGTAGACTGCGATGTACCATGCTGCCGCTGTTGCGTCTCCGAGCTGGGTAGCAATTACTGTTTGAGCGGCCGAGGCTGAAGGGACGATCCAAAAGGAGATTCCGTACGACCAGGCCAGGATCCAGACGACGCACCAGGTCTTGTACGTAACAACGTACTCTTCATCGTCCTCGGGTATGTATGTGGCGACAGTCTTCTCTTCATCTTTGCTCGTTCGGGTTGCGTCGCTGTCATCGCTGTTCCAGCGGCTTCGGCTTTCGTGCAATTCAATATTGTCTTCTTTCAAGAAGTCCATGAAAGTCTTCTCTTCGTCTTTGCCTGTTCGAATCGCGTCGCTATCGGCACTGTTCCAGCGCTTTTTGCTTTCGTGTAATTCAATTTTGTCTTCTTTTGAGAAGTCCATCATCAATGTCCGTAGCAAAGGAAGGGCAGGAAATGGGAAGATCTCATGTGAAAAGAATTGGGACGTTTTCACTCATGTTGAGCGCTCACCAAGGTGGTACGAGTTCCATGGAGTGAACACCCAGTGCAACCACCATCGCTTTCGGATGACCGCCACGTTGATACCGGCAATGGATTCCCATAGCTTTCTCGCCTTCGAAGAGCAGACTTCTTCCACCGCGAGGCGTTGATGAGCGTCTTGTGCTCGCAGATCAGGTGGATGGAGATGCTCGGTCAGCACGATGCTGTCTTCTTCAAACGAGTTGGGTGTAGCAGGCAAAATGCCACGCGTATATGAATGCCGCAGCGATTGGCTTGGGTCATCGTCCTGCAGCGAGTGTGAGGTCCAACCGCTCGAGATGGTATGGAGTGAGGAGGATGCTTTCGAAGACGCGAGGTGCCCCTGTTCGGCGAACGACCCACATCACGTGTTTGCCAAGGCTAGTGCATGACTAAGGCACCTGGGGTGATGCGACTCCTTTAGCCAGCTTGGCTTCGTCTTCCTTCCTCTTACCAACCAACATGTGTGCACATCTTGCTTTTGTTGTCTCGATGAGCCTGGTGGGCCATCAAGCTTTTACAACGAGATACCTACGTGAGTACATCGAGAAGAGAACCTTGTTGGCTGAATCACATGCCAGTTCTAGTCCGCCTAGTGCCTTAGTGCGACCGCACGATCACTTTCTTCTTGCCCATCAGAGTTCGCAATCCATTGCCAAGAACGTTTTTTAAGCCTTCTGCGACACTTCTACGCAAGAACTCCCGAGAATCTGTACTTCGCAGCGGGAGATCCCCAACTTTGAACGCGACCTTGCAGTAGTTTGCGGGGGCCGCAATCCATAACTCGCTACTCTTCCCTCAAGCTCAAAGCCTTCACTCCAGCCATACCGAGGCTTGGACATCCATGCAAGCAGGTCTTGTGGATTGCTTGAGTGCTCTTGTTTGAGAGTGAAAATGCTTCTTTGGCGGATGGGTATAAGTATGGCTCGTGCTAACTGTGCGCATGTGCCTTATCTGATCAAACGTTGAGTGAGTGAATATCGGCAAAATGTGGAAGACGGGTTCTTTTCTGGCACTTTTGGGTGCTGCGGCTGCTCAAGGAGGTCTGCTCAACCAGACGTTGGGGTATCTTGAAGGGACTCCTGGGCTCAATACTACCTACGACTATGTCGTCGTTGGAGCTGGCACGGCGGTAAGAGGACCTCAAAGCAGCTATCGATTAAGGTGGCTGACATGAATTCCACGACAGGGCCTCGCTATGGCCGCTCGTCTTTCCGAGAGCGGCAAATACACCGTCGCCGTCATTGAAGCCGGTACCTTCTACCAAGTCACCGATCCATTGCTGGCAACGACTCCCGCCGGCGATGTCGTCTTCGTCGGCGCCAGCGCGGACGATAACAATCCACTCGTCGACTGGAACTTCTTCACTACACCTCAGACCGGCGCCAACAATCGTGTCATCCACTACACCCGTGGCAAGTGTCTCGGCGGCTCCTCTGCCCGCAACTTCATGATCTACCAACGCGGCACCCGTCAATCGTACGCTCAATGGGCGAATCTCGTCAACGATCAGAGCTTCCAGTTCGATGCTCTGCTGCCTTATTTCAAAAAGAGCTGCGATTTCACGCCGCCGAACACGCAGAAGCGGGCACCGAATGCGACGGCTCTGTACAATCCTGGTGCTTTCACCCCTGGCGCCGGACCTTTGCATGTCTCATATGCCAACTATGCGCAGACATTCGATTCGTACCTCCAGCCTTCGTTCAACCAGATTGGTATGCCGACCGCAAACGACTTCAACTCGGGGACTCTTGGCGGCATTCAGTACTGCTCTTCGACCATTGATCCAGCCAGAGAGGAACGTGCGTCTTCGCAAGAGACTTTCCTCAATGAAGCTGTGACGTCGGGTAGAACGAATCTGAAAGTCTACCAGCTCACCATGGCCAAGCAGGTCCTTTTCGACAAGGACAAGAAGGCCACTGGAGTCTTGTGCCAAGCGGCTGACGTCCTGCCTTTCGTCCTCACAGCAAAGAGAGAAGTCGTCATCAGCGCAGGAGCTTTTCACTCCCCACAAATGCTCATGGTCTCTGGCATCGGTCCCGCTGACCAACTCAATGCCAACGGCATCCCGATCCTAGTCTCTAACCCCAACGTCGGCCAGAACATGCAAGACCATGTCTTTGCTGGCCCAACCTACCGTGTCAACGTCGAGACCTTCACTCGCCTGGCCAACGACCCGGTCTACATCGCCGAACAATTCGCTGGTCCTTACTCTCTGAACCAATCCGGCCCATTGACCAACCCCGTCGCCGACATGCTAGGCTGGGAAAAAGTTCCACCAAATCTCCTCGCAAAATTCACCCCTCAAGCCCAAGCCGAACTCGCCCAATACCCGCCCGACTGGCCACACATCGAATACATCTCCGGCGCAGGCTACGTTGGGCAATTCAACTCCCTTATCCTCGACCAGCCCAAAGACGGCTACCAATATGCCACCATCCTTTCTACTATCGTTGCCCCCCGCTCGCGGGGAAATGTCACCATCGTCTCACCAGACACCAACGTCCTCCCTATTATCAACCCTAACTGGCTCACCTCCCCCACCGACCAACAAGTCGCCGTCGCAGCTTTCAAACGCGCCCGCCAAGCCTTCGCTGCCCCAGCACTCCAAAAGATCGTTATCGGCGAGGAATATTTCCCCGGTCCCGACGTCAAGACCGACGAACAAATCCTGGCAAACTACGCTAATACCTTGTTGACTGTATGGCATGCCAGCTGTACCTGTGCCATGGGAACGAGTATCGCGAACGGTGCGGTTGTGGATTCGCATGCCAGGGTCTTTGGGGTCAAAGGCTTGAGAGTTGTGGATGCGAGTGCTTTTGCGCTTTTGCCGCCGGGACATCCGCAGAGTACGATTTATATGTTGGCGGAAAAGGTTGCGGCGCAGATGTTGAGTGGGCAGTAGGACATCTCTGTGAAGTCGGAAGGTACGCTCTTTCCCGCAATGTCATTGCCTCTGTCCCAGAGAAGCAGAATCCTGACTCTGCACTTTTAACTTCTTGGTCAACTTCCCTGTTGAGACTGAGGACCCTCATATCTGTGCACGTTGACGAGGGCGGAATACCGTCTCGCCCATGTCTAAGAGAGCTCGAAGACGAAGCTGTGTGCTCTTATGCCTCCTGAGTCATCCCTCCCCTTGAAGGGAAGAGGAGCGCAGATGCAAGTGATATTTTAAGTAAGTGGTATAGGAGCACTTTTTACTTTTCACTTGGCTGATTTCTGGTCACAGCTGTTCGCTCGCACCGCACCCCAGAACCATGGCTTGCAAGCCTGAAAGGTCCATATGTAATTCTGCTTACACCTGTCTCGAGATTTCGAATTCAAAATTTGGGCGCCGGTGTGGCTCGAGGATTTAAGTCGCTTCCCAGGTCTTTACTCTACTTCGCAGCTTTCTCTCAACACATCAGACGCTCTCACCATTATCGCCACGATGAGACTTTCACTCATGGTGATCGCGGCCCTGTCGCAGATCGCGATCAGTTCACCCATCTCACCTGCACGCCATACAAGCCATACAGCCGTCGATATCAAAGATGCTCTCGAAAGTAAGTTTTGACTTCAAAGAGAGGAAACCGTGACTGATTTACTTCCCAGTGATACATGCACCTCCTCTAAAATGGCATCCATGCTTGCACCGAAACGATCAAGGAGATGATCCTGGAGAGTGCGCCGACTTGACCGTTCCCCTGGATTGGACCAAGCCTCAAAGCAATCAGACTCTCATCGTCGTCGTGTCTCGTATCCCTTGCCGCAATTCATCGAAGCGAGTTGGGTCACTATTCTTCAATCCTGGAGGCCCCAAGGCGGCTCTGGACTTCGGCTACGGTCTTTCCTCTCATCTCCTCGAGTATTTCGACATCCGTAAGTCTCCTATGCTGTATGCAGGACTAGAATACCTTCTAACGTCTAGCAGTCGGGATGGACCTTCGCGGCTTCGGCGAAAGCGATCAGCTTCAATGCGATGCACTACCCTGGGAATGCTTCAGATGGCCAGAGAGCCCTGCCCAACTCAAAAGCGACAACAAATGCATTGGCGACTACATGCAGCGTTGCTCTAAGAACTCTACGCTTATCAAGTATATGGACACTATAAGCATTGCCCGCGACGTTGAGGCGCTCCGTGTCGGACTCGGCGAGGATAGTCTCAGCTACTTTGGTGCATCGTATGGCACGTCTCTGGGTACAACGTATTTGGAATTATTCCCGAATACCCTTCGAGCCATGCTGCTGGACGGTGTCTATGATCACACCGTCAACAGCTTCGAATTGCTCAAGGCCCAGGCGGCAGCAATTGAGTCAGAGTTCAATAGGTTCGAACTTTGGTGTCATTCTGAGGTCGACTGTGTCCTCCGTGGCCAGGATGTTCGTCAGATTGCTGACCGAGCGGTAAAGGATGCTGGAGACCAGTCTGGAGACTTGAGCAAATGCCTATCGTACCAACTGCAGAACGGAAACTACACTCGAGTCGCCGAAATGTTGCAACATGCGCAGAACAACACGCTCGACTTCATAACCTCGGAGAATTGCGCCAGCGAGGAAGAGGAGCCCGATCACACCGAACTTGCAACCCTCACCATCGATTGCCACGATCAACCCGCCGCCAATCACACTTTCGGAAACTTTGCCCGCCTCCAAGATGAGCTCGACGAAATCGCCCCGATCTTCAACAACATGTCAACGTGGGGCGCTATGTACGCCTCCTGCGCTGGATACCCTTTCGTCAACCGCAATCCACCGCATATTCTGCAGCTTCCAGATACCTTGACGCCTGTTTTGGTAGTCAACTCTATGCACGACATTGTGACGCCTTACAGCAGTGCCAAGAATGTTCAGAGCCAGATCCCTGGATCGGTGCTCGTTACGTCTCAAAAGACGGGTCATTGCGTTTATACTGGGAATGGAGACGAGGCTTCGAATATCGAGGAGGACTTTTTGATTACTGGAAAGTTGCCAGAGCACGACGTTGTTCTGAAGTCGTAGAAAGAAGAGTTGGAAACAAAGGGAATTTCCCTTTGTCGTGGTTGTTGCCGTTGAAACGGCGATCACCTGTCGGCGAGAAGCATTATAAT
Source organism: Zasmidium citrigriseum (assembly GCA_002786025.1). Taxonomy (NCBI): domain Eukaryota; kingdom Fungi; phylum Ascomycota; class Dothideomycetes; order Mycosphaerellales; family Mycosphaerellaceae; genus Zasmidium; species Zasmidium citrigriseum. The sequence goes on along the minus strand of NHNW01000005.1, from coordinate 950,454 downwards.
ATGAATATGACTTGGATTTCCCATCTTCGAAACCGCACAGATTTGGTGAAGGACAAGGCGAATATGCCACGGTTGTCTCCGACTATTGAAGACTTTCTTCGAGTCGATGTACGGCATTCGGGAGTGAGCTTTCAATGCTCCTATGTCTTCACAGCCTGCATAAGGAAGTTTGCGCTTCCCGTTTCTCGGCCGCCCTCCCAACCAACTGGTCAGCATGCTGTGTCGTCGCTCCTTGCTCGAAGAATCTCTACACCCCCAGCAACTTTTCAAGTCTCCTATGTCCTCCACCTCTTCACGATGACTGATCGATTCGCCAAATTCTCAAGAGGTTGGGATTTTGTACTCGTCTGAAGAGAGCAGCTGCTACAAGCTGGGCGTCAATAGTCGTTGCTCATCTGTTCTAGTTTTGCTCCTGGTCCTGTCCTCACTTTTGGCTGCTTTCTCGTTTACTTGCAATTTCTGTTCTGTCTTCACCTGTGGCTCTACTTCTGTTATCGGCTCCTTCAGTTCTATCCTCACTTGGATGATGCTTCCCCATACCTGCTCTTTCACTTCTCCCTTTACTTCCCCCTTTACTTCCCCCTTTACTTCCCTTTCACCTATAGCTAGTACCCCTAATACGCACTCCCTCACTTCTACGTTCGCTTGTCGGCTGTCCTTCTGTTGTCGGCTGCAACACCCTCTCGTCGTGTAGGCTGCGGTAGAAAGCGGCGTCTAGCTCACCACGAAAGACTGGTGGCAAGTCTGTGGTCGGTAGCAACTCTTGTGCGGGAAACTAAGCAATGAGGATCTCGTCTAGCAGATTCGGTAGAAGTCCACCCTAGTTATTCCGACCGTTTCTCGCAAGTAAGCGGGTAGCCATCTCGGACATTGCAGCGAACTCTGGTGGAATTCTGGTGCCGAGCCACATGGCCTTGTCGAGGTTCTCGGGCTCGTTATCCTCGCCCACGTCCTCGTCGTTATCCAAGGTTCTCTTGTGTCGAATCTCCAACTTCATATTGGATGCCGTTACAAACACTGCCTCTGTTTTGGTGTCGTGTCCTGTGATTCTCCAGGCCAGATTCCTCAGCCTGTCGCAAAGTTCCTCCTTTTGTTTCACGGCGTATCTCCTCAAGTAAAGCTCCGCGTGGTGGATGGACGTGTAAAGCTTCTCCTACAGGCCTCTCTGTGTTCCAACCGCGACGTAGTTCTTGCTTCCAAACAGCTCCAACCCCTACTCCACGGCGAATCTACGCATCACAGACGCAGATTGGAACGCCCTCCTAACGGAATCGCTTAGAAGTCGTTTAACACTCAATATCACCTTAGCAGAGCTGTTGTTTTAAAGCCATCTGCCGAGGCGGTCGAACTCGTTCAGGATCTCGGGTGGTAGCGTCTTGTAAGGAGCATAGTGCTTCCTCTTTTCTCGCGTAATCCGCCGAGGGATCATGTCCCGGAACAACGTGCCCTTTAGCTCTAGCTTAGCTAGCATTCATAAACCGAATGCACGCATTGCCAAGATCCCTTGTAACCCTATACAGCCTCGCGTTTGTGGTATTGTTAGTCGAATAATGTATAACGAGGTGGATAGGATCCGTAAGCTTCCCGGACGTTGCTTGGAGCCTCCTGTGATCAAAATCTGAAAACTTCGTCTTAATTCTGCATGCCATGCGCATGAACTCAGGAACGATTTGCTAATCTTCGTGCCTCTAACTCCATCTTCCACACTCGAATCGCAGATCGAAGTTGGTGGGCAAGTTGGGGAATTCTTGCAGGAGCAGATCGTGTAACTCATCCGCCGTGTACGTCGGGAGTGGTTCTCGAGGCGGTTGTGGTGTCTCGATGAATTTCCTCAACGCAGTGCGCTCCTCTGCGGGAACAAGCGCCAGGATCCCATCGATTCTTGAGCCACTTGCTAGATCATTGTGGATCTTGGTAGAGACCTCTTCGACCTCCTGAATGAAGCTAGTCTGCTCTTGCTCTGAGATATCTTCTGAAATTGCTTCGAGGGTATCCTCTCCATCGCCCAATAAGTTGATAAGTTCTGGCTGGATGGGTCTTCCTTGCAGAAGGCACAGCCCTGTTACACGCTCAATCTCGGACAGTGGCTCCTTCTCGGACAGTGGCTCTTGTGCTTCGAGACGTGCGCGCTTCGTAGGTCGCGGTGTGTCGTGGAAGGATGGACTCGGCGTTAGGGTTGTCCGTACCTACCAACCGGCCACATGACCTCACACACCGCCTATTTCCCTGCAAGCCTAATTTACCACCTTACTTCATCGTCCACCATGAATAACTCGCTTAATGCATTACTAAATGCTTCAATCCTTTTAACACTGCTTTCTCTTTGCCTATAGAGCCTATAGGAATCCGTCTTTATCGCTATCGTACCTTAATCCCTTTAGATATCTAGTAAATCGACGTCTTTCGCTACCTTCGATTATGCGTTTCTACTACTAAGGACGGCAGCAAGTAATATTGTTATCTATATCTCGTTACTACGCGTAGAACTTTAAACGAAGTAGACGGTAGACGGTTAGTCGTAGACCTCGGCGAAGGTTTTAAAAATTCTTTAACGTACACCTCGAAACTAATACCGCTTACCTTATAGTCCTTACAACAGCTTATTATAGTTCCGTACGAGCGCGCTCTATCTACCTAATAAGATAGGTACTAACCTAGGAGTAGGCTAACTCTACGCCGTCTATAGGCGTATAATAGAAATAAAGGCTACGGGAATATCTAGTAGTTAGTTTCCGAGGAACGATAGTAACAGTAGCTCTAAGAGGCTAAGAGCGATAATCGCTACGTACGTAAGAACGCTATAGCTAATCTTTACAAGTATAATGCCGCTAGCCGTATTATAGAGATAGCTACTAGCGTAGTAGTACTTAACTTATATAGCTAGTGTCTTCGCGCTAGCTACGGCCTATATCGGGTATTAGCGAATAACGAAAGCGTTGTCTATATCTACTATAAGTGTAAGAACAAGCTAGTCTATACTAATATACGAGTTATCGGGGTCGTTCTACTACTAATAAGAACGTAGTATTATTAAGCTAGCTAAACGCTATTTAACGACGTAGGCGTAGATAAGCCGTTCTAACGTTCGCTAGTATTAGAGGTGTAAAGCCTTAGGTAATACATGTAAACTAGTATCCTATTTCCTATACTAACGCTTTCTAATATAGGGCGTCCGTTAGGGAGTTTAAGACGTTACTACGAGTGTCGAATAGTAGTACCTAGGAGATTCTACGAGAGAATCGGTGTCTACGAGATCGCCTTACGGTAGTAGAGCGTTAGATAGGCGGCGTAATTAACTAGCTTCGGAGCTCGATTACTATTAGTAACGATATAATATATTTCGCTTAGAAGGCCTACTAGAAGGTGTTTCTAGGGACGGTATATCGAACGCTACCCTCGTAGATAAGGCTTAATATATTTAAGAGGCGAGTCGGTATAGGGCACGAAGAATTATTATAGTAGACTAGCGTTATTATATATAATAGACGAACGAAGGCTATCGAATATATAAAGTCGGGCTCGTTGTTTTGAAACTTTGTACGAAATTAAGTCGCAAAGTAGATAGCGACTAATTTCGTAAGGAACTAAGGTATATCGGGCAATCCAATTACTCTAGAATAATAATAACTATATTAGTATGTATTGTATCGAGTCTAGAGTCTCCTCGACGATAATAGGGACTTACCGTTACTACGGTAGTAGTAGCGAGGTTAAATCCCATACGTTTTTTACTACCCTAAGTAACCCTAGCTACCTTAGGTAGAATACGGATATCCGCTTTAGGAAATCCATTTACTTAAGATCTCTAACTAGTAGTTAGAGATCGTTAGCGCTTCTTCTACCCGTAATTAATTAATCTTCCTTCTAAAACTATACTCCTCGTATACGCGTCTACTTCTTATAAGATCTATAGGCGACTTCTAGAATATATTGAATAAGTAGTAGCGAGACTACGTTAATTAGCTTCGTAATTAAGAATACCTCGAGCTCGACCGAGTAGAAGACTATACTACGCTTCTCTATATATATCTCCCCTACCTTCGATAAAGTGCAATCTAAATAGTAAGCTAATAAGCGTATAATAACCTTTATCGCTAATAGGAACTAGAAAGCGCGCTAGTACGTATATATCGGCTACGTAACCCGCGCCTTAGCTATAAGACTCGATACGTATTGTTTCGGTACTAACCCTTCCTATTTCTACCTAATAAGGAACGACGACGACAACCGTACTACCTTAGCTTCCCTACCCTAGACGACGCCGCCTATAGGATAGAGTACGAATTAAGGAGTATATATAGATAGAACGTTTAAAAGCCGTAGCTAATTCTATCTATAGATCTCGATACGTACCTCTCGCCCGAGACTATTAGGCTCTACTAAGACGCCCTTCCCCTCCCCGTATACTATAATATATCTACTATTAGTAAAGAGCTCGATTAGAGTACTTATAGGATCGAATACTTAAAGTTACGGGTAGCGCTCTAGGCACGACGTACGAACGAACGTAGTATCTATACTATATAGTTACTAGCGTATATACGGGGATTGGCTTAGGATATCTTGTATTATAGTCTGCCTAGGGACTTACTCCCTAGGTACGTAATAGAAGAGGTAGAGTAAAAAGAAACGCCTACTAGATTATCCTTCCCCGAACGATACGTAACGGTAAGTAGTAGGGAAGAGTAGTATTACAAATATTAAAGAGGCCTATATAAGTAAAAAGATAGATAATAGTAGCTATCGTACTAAAAAGGTTGTATCGAAATACGGCAAGGCTAGCTCCCCTATTTTAATATATACTAACCCTAGGAATCGAACCTAGTAGGACTAATATCGCGATACTAACTAGGCTACTAGGCCGGTTAATAGAAACTAAAGCTCGCTATTAGACATATATACGCAAACAAGTAGTAGAGTTACAAAAAAGATTAACGGGCTAACGTTATAAAAACGACAAAAAGGTTATATTAAAATACGCTAACGCTAGTTACTACATTTTAATAATACTAAACCTAGGAATCGAACCTAGTAGGACTAATAGCGCGGTACTAACTAGGCTACTAGGCCGATTAATAATACTATAAGATATTCAAAGGTTATATACCTTAAAAAAGCCTATCTAGAGCTCTTTCTTATAATAAGGGAGCTATAAGTTACTTACGAAGACTTTCGATAATTCGCTATAGCTAGTTGCAGTTTATATATAATATAGCCTCCTCGATTCGGGCGTTATATTTCCTCTTACATAATATATAGCGTATATAGGCTCGAGGGAGGTTATCGCCTACCTACCTTACGTTAGCCGAGTAGGTCTAATAAGAAACTCCCTATTACCTATAAGACGAGTACGGCGAGACTATAGTAACGCTACTATCCGATAATTCGATCTAAAAGATATAATACTATCGCTTCTTATTAGAAACCCCTAGCCTTTCCTAGAAGGAAGCTAAGCGGCTCTACTAGTCTAACGGGCTGCCTTTAACAAATACTAGTAATACTCGCGAGCCCGTGTTACCCTTCCGTCGTTTCGGGCGATCTAATACGCTTAATTGCCTTACAGCCTAGGATACGGTATTGTCCCTACTCTTATTCTCGTAAGTTAGTACTAGACCTCGTTCGAAATCTAGTATAGGCTAAGCTAGAGGCTAGTAAGAACGATAGGCTAAGCCCGGATCGTTTAACGGGCTAAGAGAAGGCTTCGAAACGTTAATAGGTAGCTCCGACGAACTATATATAGTGCCGTCGTATAGTAGAAGCGGTCGTAGTAGAGGGTAGTTAGACGTTTCTACGGTAGTTAGGCTTAGAGATATTCCTAACGCGGTGTTAACTAGCCTACTTAAGCTATCTAGTACACGATAATAATGTCGACGAGAATTAGAGGCCATAGAGTCTCGTTCCTACGTCGAGACTTCTATAAGCCGGGGCTTCTCGACTAGCTCCCTCTTATAGACTACTATATCTCCCTAAAGGTACTCTCGTATAAGCGAGTCGATATTATCGTTTAGAGTATCGCTATCGTTATCGTTATCGATACGGTAGAAGGAGCTAGCGGGCTAATATATAGGAAGAGGACTACTAGATTACATTTTAATATTATTAAGTAGCGTTTATAACGTGTAAGACGGGTTCTATAGGAGTAGCCGCTAGGTGCGAGTTCGCGAAGGAGCTAGCGGATACTATAGTAGCTACCGCGGCTTCGCTCTTATAATCCGATTAGACTACTACTACGGATACTACTCTAGTCTCCGCTCTTAAACTATATTACCTCCTATTAGACAACTTTCAACCTCCCTTAAACGGAGCCTTAACGTTACGTTCTAAAATTTAATAAAGAAGATAGTCTACTTCGTATCCTAGGAGCTATACTACCTAATAGACCCTACTACTACTAGGTTCGTATCCTTAATCCTTATCTAACTCTTCGCTACGTCGTATACGACCTAGGCTCGTATTAACCTTCCTCTAGGTTAACTATAAACTAGTAGGAGAATAACTAGTAGATCCTATATACTAGATAGTAGAGTCTACCGCTAACTAGTCGAAAATCCGCCTATATAGTACGAAGAACGCGGCGAGAAGCTTACCCTTATACTAGTTTTAGTCTAAGCTAATAAAGACCTTAGTAGCTAGCTCGTCGACTATATTATAAGTTAGCTAGGACTTAACGTAGCTACTATATTCTATATACTTACTATTAGTAGTATACTATAGCTATAGCGTTAGCATAATATACCTAACGTAGATATTTAATCCCTAATTAACGATATAGTACTCTATATAATCGCTCTCCTTCGCCTTATAGGCTATAACGATACAATCCGGTCCCTTTAGCGTACCGCCTAGCTTATATCTCTACTCCGCCTAAGTCTTTTTAGCGTCGGCTATTATGTACTCGCCGGCGGTACTCTTTATAATAGCGTACGAGTACTAGGTTATAGCTTTACCGCTAGGATCGAAGACGATATCGTCGCGACTACTAGAGATATAGAGAGGGATATTTATAACTAGGTAGATAACCTTATAGTCGTTAAGCTCGTTTAGAGCTAGTACGGGCATATTCTATCTAATATTAGTAATAGTAATTAATGTAGCGCTACGATCTTAATCCGCTTACGGTAAAACGTTCGCTAATCGCTATATACCTAGGTTAATAGTTATAGTAATAGCTAAGTATTAGAGCTATAGTTATAAGGGTGTACTTAGCCGGATACTAGAGTAGTCTCCGCGGCTTCGATTCTATAATCCGATTAGACCTTAGTATCGGATACTAACCTAGTCTCCGTAGGCTAACTATATATAATAACTTCTAACCTTACCTTTATAGAGATCTTTAGCTCGCTTACAAAATTAGAGTTAGGAAGATAGCCTAGTTCTTATTCTTATAGCTATCTTGTCTATAACGTATCGCCGCTTAAGCCTAGGTTCCCTTAGTCTAAATCGGAGTCCTTACTACGTTATAGGGCACGTAGACTATATTAGATCTTACACTAGGTTACCTATAGACTAGTAGGTTACTTATCTAAACCTCCCCTATACTTGCCTAAGAAGTTAACCTTCGTCTAGTCTAAGATCTAGCCGTATACTACGAAGAAGTCGGCCCTAAGCTTACCTACGTACTCGTCCTCCTAGGTAATAAGGACCTTACTAGCTAAACTACCGACTATTTTGCAAGTTAGTAAAGATCTCCTACCGCTACTATAGTTTCTATACTTACTAATTCCCTCGATCTATAGCTATAAGGTTAGTACGATCTACTTAATCTTAATACCGAGCTCCTCGTTATAGTATTCCTACGGGTAGTCCTCCTCTATCGCTACGTAGGCTATAACGATATAACGCGTACCCTATAGTATTCTAACTACCTTTATTCCGTATTACTTCTAGGTCTCTTTAGCCTTAGCTATTATATACTCGCTAGCGGTACGCTTTATAGCTATGTACGTCGTCTAGTCTTTATAGAAGCTAGTAGGATCGAAGACGATATTCTTATAGTCGCTATAGATATAGCGGGGGTAGGTTATAACGAAGTAGATAGGCTTAGTGCCGTCGAGCTCGTCTAATAGTAGATACATAATTCTTACGGCGTTAGTAATATTAGATTAAAAGTTATAGAGGGAAATACTTATAGTAAGTCGCTCGCTAGCTTTAATATACCTACTCTAATAGTTATTGTAACGAATAGATATTCTAACGGTGTAGCTGTCTACCTTACTAAAGCTTAGATAGTAGGAGCGCGCTCTCGCTATCGCCGCTAATTAGCTAATTCGCCGCTTACGGAGGTTTGTTAATAAGGCGAGCGACGTATATAGGCGCCCGCCGCTTAAATTAATAGCTTTAGCCCCTAAATTTCCTCTTAGACACACCTACCTCCCTACCCGCCTTCTACTATATCCTTAAGCTACTTTAGTAGCCTTCCTCCTCCTTTACTATCTAGCTTAAGCTTTAGTATATACTTATCCTTTTCGACCTTTTCCTCTATCGCTAACCTTACCTAGATATATCTAACGCCTATAAAGCCCCTACCGAGCCTACTAATACGCCTAAGCGCGACGTTACCTAGGTCGCTACTACCTAAGGCGACGCTTACTCTACCGATAACTAGTCTACCGTCTAGCTCGGTAGCCTTTCGAGTACTACCTTCTCTAATTAGGTCGCTACCGCTATCGTAGCTAGTACTATTTAAACCCTCGTAGCTAGTACTAAGAAGACTCCCGCCCGTAAGTCTACTAGTAGTATAGCGCTACGTAAGTAGCTTAAGCGTAAGGCGAGTAAGATAGCTAGAGACGACTATAACGAAGACGACGAGGCTAGCGAAGACGACGATAACCGCGAGATCCTACTCGACCTATACGTTAAACCGCTACGTAAGTATAAGGATAGCGAGTACTAGGTATACTATACATTTCTATTATTAGAACCGAGCTTTACTAACTTTCTATAGATAGAGGCGATTATAGATAGAATAGAAGATAGCTAGGGTAACGTATATATCGTCCCTATCGATGTCCGTCTAGTCCTACGTCTAGGAGTCGATACTACCGTCTAGTTTACCTACTAGTACCGTATACTCCTACTAGGTATCCCTCTCGCTAACTACCGCCTCTCTACCCCTAACTACCGTACCGACTAGCTCCCTAGTATCGGCTAGTACTAGGATAGTCCTAACTACCTCTTCGCCCGCGCTACGCCTACTAATAGCCCCCTAACTCCCTAGATTCGCGGCTACCGTATACTAGAGTACTAGGCTACCCTCTACTTAAATACCCTATACGATATCCGGTAAAGTATTAGTAGACTAAGAGAAGTAGATTAGGAGGCTTAGACACGGCTTAAGATTAATTAGGCTATACTATACTTAATAATAACATAATTAGCTTAAGACATAAGGTCTTAAGTAGATACTTAAGATACAAGGTCTTAAGTAGATAGTAATAAGAATACTATGTTTCTTGTAATAATTCCCTATGTCCCTCTTATACGTCTATATTCTAATTTCCCGTATCTTCTTATATATCTCTCGTTCTCGTAACTCGCGCGCCTTCCTTAAGACTTATTAATAAGCCGAGAGACGTATACTAGCGCCGCCGCTTTAAAAGCGATAGCTTCGCCCCTAAAACTTCTCTTTAAATATACCGTCTTCCAACCCTCCTACTACCTACTCTATTAAGTACCTTTAGTAGTACTTCCTCTCTTCTAGTATCTAGCTTAAGCTTTAGTAAGTACTTATTTTTCTCGACCTTTTCCTCCGTCGCTAACTATTCCTTATAGCTATAGCTACGCCTATCGAGAGCCTAGATACGCTTATTGCGACTAACGCTCCTAAGTACGATACTACTTTATCTTATACCTAGTCTACCGCCGCTTAGTCCGCTAATACCCCGTCCGCTAACACCTAGTCTACTATTACCTTATCGAGTAATAACCTAGCCGATTAGATTACTATCTACGCCGTACGTCGCGTTAGTACCCCTACCGCCCGTAACTCTACTAGCGGTAAGGCGCTACGTAAGTAGCTTAAGCGTAAGGCGAGCGAGATAGATCTAAGTAACGACGGCTACCTAGACTCCGACGACGAACGCCCGATTATTATCGACGACGTAGCGATCCTACTTCGTAAGTATAAGGAGGGCGAGTACTAGGTATACTATACTTTTCCCTTACTAGAACCGAGCTCTACTAAACTTAACTAGATACCTACGATTATAGATAGGTTGTTAGATAGCGATAGTATTATCTACGTCTTCCCTATCGATATCCGTATCGTCCTCCGCCTAGGTTAAACCGAAGTTACGCTCTACTATAAGTATCGTATATTGCCCGACACTCTTAACCCTAACTACTACCGCCTCCCTCCTATTAACTACGTCGACGACGACCTCCTAGGCACTAGCTAGTACTAGGATAGCCCTAGCTATATCTTCGCCTACTATATAGGTAATACGAGCGCTACGTCCGGCGCCGAGCGGCGTAGACTTATCTACTAGGCCTAGTTAGAGATATTTCTAAATACGCTATACGACATAATATAAGGCTTTAGTTAAATTAGAAGAGTAGAGCGGGAGATATAGTAATACCCTAGAGTTTTTAGGCGGCGCTATACTTAAGAATAATATAATAAGATTAGGATACGAAGTCTTAAGTAAATAAGAATAAGAGAGATACTTACGAACCTATAATTCCCTTCTCCTTCCTTCCTGTTTCTTACATCGTAATATACCGCTCTTACTCGAAGCTACGGTAGACGGGTCTAGATAATTAACCGTAGGAAAGCCGAAGAGATATTATAGATCTTATACTTAGAGGAGTAGAGGAGAGCGAACTATATATAAACGTATCCCTTCTCTCGCTTATAGTAAGACTAGAGGAGGAAGGTAAAGTCTAGCCTAGCTAGATACGTTAGCTACTAGCTTGTACTCGTTACTCTTTTATTACTTAATATTAAAGGAGGGGCGTAGAATAGATAACGAGGACTCCTACCCTCCTACTTTAAGCTATTGTTAGGAAGAAGAGGGACGAGGCTTTCTATAGCTCGGAGTCGGTAGCTATACGAATATTAAGATTGTCCGTCTATTACTTCTAAGATAATATAAAGGGTGGAAGGAATCCTCCGCTAGATAACTTTCGAAGGACGGATAGCGGACCGAATACGTAAGCCTAAGTACGCGTAACGTAGGTAATAGTCTAATTATATTCGCGCCCTTCTAGTAGGTATACTAATATTATATTTACGTCGCGGAAGTTAGGTAAGGGAGGCGTTACTACGCGCGCGCTAAAGTTACGTAACTTAATATCTCTAACTAGTAGTTAGCGATCGTAAAAGCTATAACGTTATCTAGCGCGCTAGCGCGTTTCGCTCTTACGCGCTATTATAGCCTACTTTACCTCTTCTCGCGCTTTACTACGATTATACGCGCTCTTTAGACACCCTTACGCTAATCCTTACTTCCTTACGTAGACCCTCTTACTAGGAGAGTATTCTATATCTTCTACTTAGACTTTATCTCGACATCTATAGCTCTTTTAGTTACTACCTCTAGAATCGCCCTCCCTCTAATATATCCCGCCGTATCCGTAGGGAAGACAATAATAGCCCGGGTATACTTTTAGCTAATCGTTAAGATACCTCGAAGCCTCTAGGCGTCGAAGATTATCTACTAACGTCCTTACTAAACCGCTTCTTTTAAAGACATTAAGCTTTAGTTCCGTTACTCTACTCCCTTCTATTAGGTAATTAAGGACTTCCTATATTTACTTAAGCTTAGAGTTCTAATATCTTACTATAGTAATCCTAGTAAGCCCCTCTATCTCCTAATTATTAGCTAACACCTAAGTCTTATAATAAAGTTTAGGCGCTATCCTACCTTTTACCTCCTCGTCCTCTATTCTACCGCCCGTACGATTCGTTAAATCCGTTAGTACGCCGATTACTAGCGACCTTAGCCTCGATAGTAGCGCTATACTCTTACGCCTTCTAACCCGCTAACTCTTACGCTCCCGCCGTGTATAGAGCGACCCTACTTACGACGTATCTTCTACTACTCGAATATTTAACCCGTAGACCTCTCTTAAAGCCCGATCGACCCTCCTAGGCTTATCTCTTACCCCTCGAAGACTCGATTAACCTCTAGCTCCTTCGCTTAGTTCTTTCTATAGTTACTATATATACCTCGTTTTACGAGTATTATATCTTATACGATTAAAACGCTAGCGGAGTAGTAAGAGATCGCGGCTACGGCGGTTACCTTTATAGATAATATAACTATACCCGCTCTATATCGTAGTAGTATAGTCGTTCTAAGATTACAAGATTTGCTTAATACTAGCGATAGCTACGTAGCTCTAACTACTACTACTACTAGTACTAGAGCGACTATAGTTAATAATAAGAAGGAGACCTCGCCTCCTATATCGTCCTATAGAGAGGAGGGAAGCGGCGATACTCTCGGTTATCGAGCGATCGAGTAGGGTGTTTCCTCTAGCTTCGTATCTTATTCTACCCTAGCTCCTCTCCTAATATAATCCTAAAATAGCTACGAGTAGTACGCTATATATTTAGCGAACTCGGTCGCCCTAGTCGCCTTAGGACTAGGATTTAACCTCTAGCTCGTAGAGAGAACTTTATAGGATATTAAAGGCTTAGAGGACTTAGTTAAGGACTCGGAGTTATTAATAAGCAACGGGTTAGGGGCTCTAGATAGCGGTTTCTACGGCTATAATATATCGACTCGGAAAGGTTTCCTCGTAGCTTTACGTTCGCAAAGCTATCGCGACCCCGCTAAAGTCCTTATAGAGATAATTATATATATATAGGAGCGACGTACGAAAGCGAACGACTAGACTAGCGTATCCGCCTTTTAGCTTAGCGAGGCCGCCTCGAATATACTATTAGGCGATACGTTAGAGGGTTAGAGGAAGTTTTAAGGGCTACTAAAAGACTTAGCTATTCCGTAGCGCGAGTTTAAGACTACTATAAAATAGAGTAAAGATCGATTATAACGAAGTACACGTCTTTAGGTACTACTACGCGACCTACTCTTCGCCTTCCTAGCTAAAACGCTATACTTTAGCGGCGAAGTCGATATGTACTATTAAGACCCTTCTCGTAATAGACTAAAAGAAATACCTAACGGTAAGACTAAGTAGGCTATACGAGTTCTTGATAGAGCAAAAACTAAATACTAGACGTGGAAATAGGTTTAAGTAGCTCTTAGCCAGGCTATTTTTAAGCGATAGAAAGAATCGTACGAGTCTCTATCGAGGATATCTAGCCTCTCGTACCGCGAGGAGGATTTCCTTTATATTTTCAATACCTAGATAATAAAAGACGAGAATCCCCGAGCGGCCGAGATTAATATTTCCTAGGAAGAGATTAACGAGTTTATCGTCTAGCTCTAAAACTTCTATAATAGCCGCGAGAAGCGATAGCGTCCTCGCTACCTCTACTATATCCGTATAAATACTTTAGGAGTTTAGGAGACCTACCGCCGTAGAGATTAGGATTAAGGGGTTATTAATTAATAGCTAGCTATATAGAAGATAGAGCTAACCGAGGACGATAAGAAGCTCCCTCCGCCCTAGTTTAAGGAACTACGCTAGACGCCCGCCCTACTATCTATCGATACTCGTCGATCCCTTAAACTCGTAGAGTCTATATCTCGCTCTCTATTACCGCCCTTAGAGGATATATATTAATAACATATTAAGTATATTATAAGTCGTCGCCCGTAGACTAACCGTTAAAAACTTATCGACTCTACTCTTACTCCTTTCTAGGCGCGCCGAATCGCGGTATCCTTGTCTAGGAATCCGTTAAAAACTCCTATCCCCTCTAGACCCTCTATACCGTAACTATAGCTACGGACGGATAAATCTCCTAGACCTAAATAGCGGCGAGAAGATAACGATAGGGATATTGTCGCCTCTCTTCGTTAGTCGGAACGCCGAACGAGTAATACCCTTCTCTAGGAGACTAAGTACAATAGCTTTAAACGTATTAGGGAAACTAGTACTTCTAAGAACTACTAGCGCCGAAAGAGACGGAAGAGTAGCGCTATAGTAACTCGATACGAAGACTCCGAAGATATAGAGATAGCGGACGTACTAGTAGGTACTAATTAGGAGACCGATCCGTAGGAAGATAACGTAAATATAGAGATTAACGAACTTGTTCTAGATAACGCGTAGCTAGGGGCCGCTTTTAAATCTATATCTAAGTAAGACGGTGTACTCTACGAGCTAGTCGTACTCGGACTGTCGTATCGTCTCGTTCTCGAGGAAGATATAGGCGACTTATTACCCGAATTAGACGGTGTTAAGTATAGCTTAAGCATTATTAGCGCTAAATACGGCTATACGCCTAAGCTACCTACGAACTCGTCGCCTATTAAAGGAGTGTAATATATAAGCTAGTTCCGCTCCACCCTCTATAAGCGATAGGGGCCGAGTCTGCTATAGTATCTCCGGCTTCTAGAGATTATAGAAAGCTTATAGCCTTTCGTAAGTGCTATAGAAACCCGTACCTTTCGGCCCTATTAGTATTATCTTAAGAAGGTAGCGGCGACGCTTAGTCTTTTATTTCCGAGCTTATTATATATTAACGCCGAGGATCTTCGATAATAGCTAAGTAACGTCTATTTCGCGACTAAGCCTATAGCCTAGCTACTCTCGACTACGAATCCTTACCTTATACGGATATATCTAGAGTTCCTTAAGCCGTCGTCCTTAGACAATTGCTTTATAAACCGAAATATTCCCTACCCTAGCGCCTACTTCGCGCTTAATCCTAAGAGAGCTAAGGCGATCTACGATTAGGACTATCCCGCTATAGGGAACTATTATAGCTAGTACGGCTTTATCGTAATAGACCTGTTTAGCTTTCTATAGTCCTATACTAATTACATTTCTAACGAGGTGTTATTCTACTCCCGTTAGTATAATATACCACCTGGACTAGATTAGTTAACCGAACTTTTTAACTCTACGTATTCTATACTAGGATAGCTCTTACGCGCTAATCTGGAGGGTTACTAGAAGTTCGTCTATCTATCGTAGAGTAAGAACTATAAGACGATCGTAGTACTAGTAAATCTCTACTTTACGTAGAATAGAATATCTTGCCCCCTACTATTCTCTATTCCGTACAATCTTCCTATAGTTAAGAAGTTTAGCGAGGATTCGCTAACCGATATAGTAGTTTTTATTAACTATAATACGAGACGACGTCGAGATAGTCCGGATACTCCGCTTGCCGTATTTATTCCTAGATTCGATAAGAGCGCTTTATAATAGCTAATAGAGGATATACCCGCTACTAGAAGGCGTTATAACGATATTAAGTAAGAAGGATTAGTACGAGATCGGCTTCTTTCGTAATATCGATTATAAGTCGTACGCGGAGAAATTAGCGACGCTACCTTTATCTTACTATATATACCTCGCGGGAACCTTTAGCGCTCCCCGTACTCCTCGTAGGTTCGTATTCTAGTCTAGTATACGCCTATTAACGACGAGTAGTAGGTGCTTAGAGTTTATATCGATAGCCTCTAATCTTCTATCTACTAGTAAGTAACGCCCCTAGTTATATTAAATAGTCGTACGTAGCTTTACCCGCTACCGTCGCGTGTACCCCCTCTTATACCTATAAATCTCCTCTACCGCAAACTTTATCTATTAAGTCGTACAATCCTAGAGGGTGGACCGTAGGAAGATCCTCGAGTTATTACCGCGCTTAACTAGCTATTCTCGCTCGACAAGCGCGAGCGCGATACCGTTATTTAAGAGATCCGGGCGGCGAATATCGAAGTATACGTAGACTCTATACGCGAGCTAGAATATTTAATCGTATAGACGCCTTAATAGTAGTATACACGAAAGGGCGATCGCGTACTAGTCTAGAGACATAAACTTACTATCGATCCTAGCTAGCCTTTTAATCTTTTAGCACCTCCCCTAGTACTCTAGTATAGCTTTGCAATAATACGATCCGTAGTAGGCAATAATACCCGATTAACTAGTCCCGTAGTTCCGACTACCTAGTTCGATATATACCTAGATAGTAATATTATACGGCGCGATTCGTTCGAAAGAAAGCTAAACAATTTGCCTATATAAAATAATAGCGTTAGAGATCTCGAGGACTAGGAAGTAACGACCTTTCCGCGAAAAGAAGTTAGAGCGACTACGCTAGACGATAGTACGGCTAGTCTAATATAGGACATCGACGATGTTTTTAACGATATTAACAATCTAGTTAGCTATTAGGGATCTATTTATACTACGAAGGCCGTTCGACGTCTACGAAGCTATTCGAAGGCGATACTAGGTCTAGATACTTACCTTACTAAGTCTATACTAGGTTCTCCTCTCTTATCTATACCTTCGGATATCTAAGTAAGAGGGGAGACGTTAAGATAAGCGGAGGATATTTTAGACGAGCGGTAGGGACAAGAATGTAATACTTAGTTATACGAGGTTACTACTACTTTATAGTCTCTAGGCCCCTTAAAAGTTAATACTTCGTAGTTTTAACATCTATAACTAGTAGTTAGATATCGTGCTAATTACGTGAATATTATTTCCGGTTTCTCGCGTCTAGTCGTAAGACTACTAAGTTAAACGACTATAGTAATATTTACTAGATTTATACCTATACGCTCTAATTAATTAGCGTACATATTGTGTAACGTATAGATACTCTAGCGAATCGGTAATATAAGTTTAAGAGGGACAAGTAACTATTAAAGGCAATAATATCTATACTTGCAAGTACTAATAATTAATACAATAATTGTTAAGTACGAGAATAGAATATAAAGATCCGAACTATTAAAATTAAAAAATTAGTCTACTTCTTCGAACCTTTTCCCTTCTTCTTCTAACCCCTTCCCCCCTTCGAAGACGAGCCTAACGCTATAGTAGTGCTATTATTACTCTCTTCGATAGTCGTACTATCCTACTCCTTTACCGTACGCTACGTAACGATATATATTAGGGCTACTATAGGCTCTCTTCGGGCCCTTTTACGAAGTAGAGAAGTAGCGGTAGGCGATAGCGGAGGATTATTACTATTTAATATCTTCTCCTACTTAATAAGTATTAGTATATTCTTAGCGTCTATACCCGAAGAGCCCTCTACCGTACTACTACTAGGGTTCTAGTTATCGGCGGAACTAACGCCTACTAGTATAGAATTAATTAGTACTAGTCTATTTCGTTAGCGACCTTATTACTTAAGCCGTTAATACTCTACTATAGCTAGTACGGTATCGCGGGCCTAAAAAAGCGTATCTAGGCTTTCGAGGCTACTAGTACTTACGTTAGAGAGAGTCTCCGACTTAATAAGGGTCGCGTAAGGCGAGATACTATTACTAAGACTATTATTGCTACCGTCGAAGACCCCGTTATTAAGTACTTCTTATATAAACTAAGTCGTTAAGCGCTCTTAATTATTAGCGAGTCTCTTCGTTATCGATTAAGTCGGGGACGTTAGGTTAACGTAGTTCTCCGCGTCGATAGGGATAGTAAACTTTACCTTAGGCTTACTACTAGGTTTATTAGCCTCGACTATACGTACCTTCGTTAAGACGAGTATCTTTACGAACGGGCTAGTAGGCGTTTTGTTAAGCTTAGAAGCTAGGCTAGCTTCGTTATTAGTCGAGCCTAGGACTCCCTCGAGTAATACTCTACCCTACGATAGTTTAAAGACTTAATACTTCTAAGGAGTGTTATCTTTAGTCTTATTAAAGTTGCGAAGGGAGTAGTTATCTAGTATCTAGATTACGATCTTGAATTCGTGCTCTACGGCGCCTTATCGACGCCTCCGAAATACTAATAGTCGCTCGTAAAGGTCGCCGTCGTCCTACGAAGCTAGTATTATAGTCTATAGTACCCCGTTGTCCTAGAAATTATTATAGAAGAAGTATATATAAAAGCCTTCGACTTTATCTTCTAGAGAATAGAACTACGCGCTACGGCCTACTCGCTATAGTACATAGTCGACGAGCGAAGAGCGTGTTTTAACAAAACTAGTACTAAAGAAGGTATCTAGGACCCTATAGATCTCCTTCGCGGGTCGCTATATATATTATTTACTACGGTTAACCTTAACCTCTTAGAGATATACGACAATTAGTCCCCTAATCGTAAACTCCCCCTAGCTTCTATTCTGTCCGCCTCTCCTCGTAGGTATTCGATTTAGAGACGGCCTAGGCGGTAGTACGATAGGGGGCTTACGAAGGCTAATAGGCCTTCTACTAGCCGTTCTATTGTCTATTAAACATTAGAGACGTCTAGGTGTAATATAGAGGGACTAACTTAGGATTACTTACTATTAATAACGACGAAAGCCGCTCTACCGGTGCCCTTTAGTAACGTTAGGTAAGGACGAGAACGATACGAATCTAGAGCGAGGTGTATTAGATAGACTAGCTACGGGCTTAACGTTTACTCCTAACGCTAGTAGCGCCGAGGAAGCGTCTACTTCCGTCGCTAACGCTACCCCTAGCTTTAGATTTAGATTAAAGTAGTTAGGACAGAATCTAGCCGAAGAGTAATCTACTATATAGTTACGGCTAGTCTCTAGACAAAATGTCGTCTAGATAGCGGTATTAGGGCCTTAATTGGAGGGAGGTATCGTTTAGTAGATAAGGACTTAGAGAACTTCGAAATAGAGGATATTAGGACGGAAGACATTTAGGCTAGAAAAATAGTAATAGTTTGTAACTAGAAAATTAGAGAAGGAGAGTATAGGGTACTTATACCCTACTAGCTCGTTAATACCGGAGATACTAATATCGGAACGGTAGACCTAATTATTAGGCTATCCCCGACGAAACGTCCTATAGATAGTATAGGCGGATAGCGATCGGCTATTGTTGTAGCTCTATTAGGAGGTGCGAGTCGTAGTCTATCTACGAAAAGGTATAGGGTTATAGCGTCGGGGACCTAGGAACGATAGTATAGCGTTATATAGTTAAGGGTCCTAAGGTATTATATTACTCCGCTAAGAGGCCTCCTCTTAAGTTTTAATACTCGATCCTTGTTAAAGGGTCTCTAAACGCATCTAATTAATTACTTAGGGGTAGAAGGATCTATACCGCTAGTCTAGGCGGCTAGTTACTACGAGAGCGTTTAGCGAATTACGAATCTCTACCCGGGCGCCCGAATCGCAAACGCAAATACTAATTACGGGCCCTCTACTCTAGACTATAGAAACTGCTTAGTTAATTAGCATATTAAGTTTAATTAGGAAGTAATCTAAAGACTTGAATTAGGATCGAGCCCCTTACCCTTAGTAGGCTAGGCGAGAGCTATACGAGAGCTAGCCGTACTAGAATAGCGCCGAGGCTAGAAGCTAACGTCTAATAGACTCTAATATATAATAGATCGTATACGTACCTAGCGGCCTACTTCTAAATTATCTCTAGTCCTCGAGCCGCTATAAATCGATTAACGTAGGAATACTAACAAAATTAGTACTCGTGTTTCGGATACTATACTTAGAGAAGTAGGGGAGAGCGAACTATATATAGACGAATCCCTTCTCTCGCCTATAGTAAGACTAGAGGAGGAAGGTAAAGTCTAGCCTAGCTAGATACGTTAGTTACTAGCTCGTACTCGTTACTCTTTTCTTACTTAATATTAAAGGAGAGGCGTAGGATAGATAACGAGGACTTCTACCCTCTTACTTAAAGCTATTATTAGGAAGAAGAGGGACGAGGCTTTCTATAGCTCGGAGTCGGTAGCTATACGAATATTAAGATTATCCGTCTATTACTTCTAAGATAATATAGAGCGTAGAAGGAATCTTCTACTAGACGCTCGAGTAGTAAGCTTCGATCCTCTAGGGGGCGTAGTAAGTAAAAGAGAGGAACGGCGTAGAAATACTATAGTAAGAGTAGACGTACCTAGCCTAGTAAGCGCGACGCGCTTAGTATCTAGATAATACGTATAAGGGTAGATTTTATGTAAAGCTAGCCTTCTAGGCGGTATAGAGCGCGATAACGTTAATTACGTAACTAGAAATCCCTAACTACTAGTTAGAGATCGTAAGTTACGTAATTAATTTACCTTACTTTATACGCGCGCTCCTACCTTATACCTCTTATCTTAAATGTAAACGAGATTAACCTTATAATTCTCCTTAATAATACTTAAAACGAGCTTTAAAGCATTTTTCTTTTAGGTGTACGTACTCTCGGGCTTCTAAAGTATATCCTACCGCCTCTAAGTTCGAAATACTACTACTACGAGCTAGTGCGCTTTATCTTCTTATAGCTAGTAGTATCGCCCTATATAAGTCGTGCTCTCCTCTTATTAATATTAAAGATCTATCTCTACTATCCTCTTATACTAGAGGTCTACACCTACCGCTATTCTACTCGAGGAAATTTAGTAGGATATAGAGATCCGAAGTAGCGGCCGTTAAGAGCTCTAAAGGTCCCCTCGCTATTATACTTACGCCTAGAGCTATAGGGATACTCGGCGAAGTTCTATTAGTAATATAGACCGAGCTAGACGATATCGAAAGGCCCTAAGCTATCGTTTGCTATCCTAGGATCTCGTTACTTCTCGACGGTATATACTAGTATACCGAGCTTCTAATACTTAGATTAGACGGAAGTAGTTAGCTAAAGCTCGCTCTATAAAGCTTACTCGCGGACGCTTAGCTACGAGAACTAGGGCCGTATATATTAGATTCGCTATATACGTACGTAAATACCTATAATCTAGGACTATATTAGACGACTTCTACGACTTAACCTCTTATTCTCTATAATACTCTCTCCCTAAATCGCTATATTAGTATCGCCGCTTTAGCTAGGTAGTTCTCGACTTTAATTTAGCGTTCCTTCCTTATAAATAGCGATTCGTAATGTTTTAGTTACTTAGGGTAACCTACTTCGTATATAGCGAGCTAAAATACTACGCCGCTACTACTTAAGCCGTATACTACTACAAATACTCGTATACGGCGTTTCTGCTCCGAATACTACCGAGAACTACACCCGTTATACTCGCAAACTCCTTACGTACTCTACTAGTACTCGTATATACTTTACCTCTACCCGCGCCGTATACGCTTCGAATCGACTACCTCTTTATCTTCCTTATTACGTAGCTATTATAGAGGAGCCGCGTCGTAGTTAGCGTATTAAGGATATACTAGTAAGCTCTATCCGACAAACTACTATACGTATGTCTCGGACTAATTAATCGTAGGCCCTAGGTCCTTAGACTACTAAGACGCTATCGTAGTAGCTAGATACTACCGCTACTTTATTAACCTCTACTAAAAACCCGCCCGTATCTACTACTACTCTCGGCGCTATCTTATCTCTAAATAGCGGAGATACGAGTAACGCGACGAGTAGCTAAGCTATAGCTACGGAATCTACTACTATTACTTCCCTAGCTCTATAGGGTAATAACTCGCCGACCTAGCTTCCTAAGAATAGCTATTAGCGCGAGAGGACCGAGGATAATCCTGGTTTTATTACGAAGACCTAGATAAAGGTCGTCGGCGGCTTTACTATATTCGTAGTATCCGATCCTAATCCTACTCCTATTCCCGCTACCTTATAAATATCCTGGAAGAAAGGTAAATCTACTACTCTATCCTTAGCTACGAAGTAGTCTATAGTCGCGACTCGGCTAAATCTTATCCTCGGCTCCGTAGGAAACGCCTTGAAATCTACTATATAGGAGAAGCTAGCGAGGATAATTAAGTAGAACTAAGAGCTATCGTCGTAAGGCTAGGGGGGTCTTACGGATACGAATTTAGACGGCTACGATATTACTAATCCTATAGGCATAGCGAACGTTCTAGACGCCTCCTCTAGCAATTTACTTTAAGAGGCCTTTACGAAGATTATTAACTACGTTAGTTAGTAATCTACGAAGAGTAGCGAATAGTAGACTAAAGTGTGCCTTCTACTTAGCGAGATAATCCCGGATCTACTATCTAGTAATACGGAGGAGGGTAAGAAGTAGCTTTAGAACTTACTAAAGAATACTAAGTTTAGCCCTAAGTTTAAGACACTCGTCGCTAACGCTAAGCGTATAGCGGCTATTAAGGAGAGTATCGACTCGCTCCTTATAACGCCTAACTTTAGAATTTTAACCGACTTAGATTATATCGGCAAGTAGATAGGAAACTATACGCTCCGGAATCTAGAAAAGCTTCTAATAGGCGCGTAACATAGGAAATAGTCGTAGAAATAGGTTTAAGCTACTCTTACGAAGGCTATATTCGAGCGCTTTAAAGAGTCGTATTAGAACCTTAATAAGCTATAGAGCCTAGAGTGCTCGATAGTAGATATTAAGTATATAACTAACATATAGTTAGTAAAGAAGAAGGGATCTCTAGTACTAGTAGATCTTAATATTACCTAGGCCGAGATCGATAGCTTTATTACTAAGCTCTAGAAGTATTACTAGGACCGCGAAGCTACTAAGGAGGCGAACTAGAAGCGCTACATATACTATATACAGATAGACTCGCTAGGAATCTAGTATATAGTTCGCTATAGCGAGTACGACCTTAGCCTTTACGAATCGTAGCCGGATATAGTTAAGCTAGAGCTTACCGAGGAGGATACGGACCTTAGAGAGCCTACTATCCTCGAACTTAGCGAGGAAGAGTAGGAACTTAAGGAGATCCGCGACCTAGAGACGCCTAAGCTATCGAGTACGCTAAAGCGAAAGCGTATAGGGTCGCCCTTATCTCTAATTAACCTAGCTACCTAGTAGGCCTTAAATCGATAAGCTAATAAGTTAAGCGAGAGTCCCGAGAAGTAGTTTGACCGTTAGAGGTACTTTATAGATACTACTATACCTTTCCGTAAGCGCCTATAGCTAGCGAAGGACGACTAGCGAGTATCTTCGACTCCCGCCCCCTTCGGAGATCTAGTACTAAAGCCTTAGCCTAGAAAGGACGTTCCTCCCGCTAATAGGTAGTAAGATAGAGGACTACTTAGTCTATCTAAGCCCGATCTCCGTTTGCGCGACCTATAGACGAAGCCCGCCGGTTAGGATAACCCTCCTACTAATAGCTAGCTAGATAGTAGACTACCTAGTCTATCTAAGCGAAATCTTCGGCCTCGTAGTACTAAGGCGAAGCCTACCCTTACCGATAACGAGAACGGCGTAGACATTACGATATCGGGCGGACTCGGGGATAACGATAGGGAGATTTAAGAGTAGGAAGACGACGTAGACGACTTTCTAAGAGATCTTGCGCTAGAAGACGCTAAGCCGCCGCCTAGCTTCGACGATATAGTAGAGTAAGACGATAGACTTAGGCTACTAGGTATAGTAAGCGGCGTTCGTAATAGCGAGCTAGGTACCGATATATAGTTACTACTATTACTACCTTTAGATCCTAACGATACTATACTAAGTAGGTATAACGTCGATTGCTTCTATATACCTAAGGTCGTTACGGGTAAGAAGCGTCTAAGAGGGGCGAAATATAGTATCGAGCTTTATAAGGAATTAGCTAAGCTAAAGAAGTCGCTACTATTAGCGCTAACGCCTACGCTAAGAATAGAAAAGATAAGAGATATCTTAAAGCTATACGTCTAGGCTATAAGTATTCGGCGCTTTCGGCCTTATTAGAAGTATCTTAAGGCTCTCGCCGAGTATTTTAGCTTAGGATTAGAGGGTTCGAGGCCTCTAAACGGTAACGATATCCTTCTCTAGCTATAAAACGCCTCCGACGCGATCTTTGTAATAGAGTTCCTACTATTAAAGTAGAATAGGTACCTCCGTAAGATAGAGCTTACGTCTCTAGAGCCTTCGATTCTTTATACTAGCTTTCTTAACCGTAATATACGTTAGGGAAACACCTTTTTCGTATATAGTAACGACCGAGCTCGAGCTATCTAGCGCGAAGACTACCCTAGGAAGCGGATTTAATACTACGATTATAGCTTTGCGTAGACAGACATATTTAGCTAGCTAGATAACCTCGCGCCTCTTATCTTAAGTAAGGTACTATAGTACTCTCGATAGTATAGAGTACTACCTAGCCTAGCTAGTACTACCGAACTATTTAACTCGACGTATTCGCTTATTAGATAGCTCGCTTACGGTAATCCTAAGGGGTATCGCAATTATATGCTCTATACGTACGATTATAACTACTAGACGATCGCGTTGCTAGTAAACCTCTATTTCTTCTAGAATACTAGCGCTTAGCTTCTTCTATTTAGAGTTCCTTACGGTCCTACGCTCCGTAAGGACCTAGGCGACGATTCGCTACTCGATATAGAAGTTTTCGCTACTTAGAAGGACGATAATAATACTCTCCCGCCTCTAACGGCGTTCCCGTCTAAATTTAATTATAAGAACGCCGAGACTCTCGAACACGATATCGACGCGATTAAGTTATAGCGCTATAATATCGAGAATAAGGGTAATACCTATAATTAGCTAGTTAGTAACGCTCCGATAGGAGCTATTCGTATTAAATATAGAAACGCTGTCTTCGTCGTACTATATATACCGCGTAGGAACGTAGGCTACTATCTAGGCTCTACGCGACTTCGTATTCTAGTCTATTATACGCTAATTAAGGACGGTAAGTAGATTATAGGCGACAAATCGATCTATAAGATACGCTCGGCTATTATCTAGTAGACTAGAGTTCCCTACCTTCTAAACGGAGCTCTAACTACGACTAGATACTTACTACTATCTACTTAGACCCCTCTTATACGCGTTAGCCTCCTCTATTAGAAGCTATATCTACTTACGCGTGCGATCCTACTAGGTAGGCCGTAGGATAATCTAGACGTTATCGAAGCGCTTTAGTTATTGTTCTATTTATATAAGCTAACGCGCGACAAGTTTATTCGAGACGTCTAGAAAATAAACATCGTAGTATACGAGGCCGCTATACGCGAACTAGCCGAAGCAATTGGCTCGACCGATAAGTAGAAGGCGCTTAATAGTGTTTCGACCGACCTTATAAAGCGTAAGGGCAAGGGCAAGAAGAAGGCTCCCTTACTTATAGATCGCGGAGATTAGTTTCTAGGTAATATTATAGTATTTAGTACTAATACTATAGGCTTTATCGACCTCGCTAAGGCGAAGAAGACTAAGAACTCCGCTAGTTAGAGCCCTTATCTTATAGCTAGGAAATTTATTATCTAGCTATAGACGGATACCTTTACGTAGGAGGGTTATAAGGAGTAGCCGCTAGACTCTATACCTATCGAGGACTTTAGTCTAGGAGATCTCCCTAACTAGGCGCTAACGCTAGCCTAGCCGCTAGAAGTTACGGAGAATACGGACGACGATAAGGAGGAGGCTCTTTAAGAGGACGAAGGCGATATCGATATAGAAGACGCGCTAGTAGAAGACGAGGCGGGTATCGAGGAAGCGGCTACGAAAGCTATACGTACTACCGAGGATAATAACTTAGAGTCTACTCTTTCGTCTATACCTTCGTAGGTTTAAGTAGCGATAGAGACGTTAAGAAAAGTAGAGGATTTCGTTAGCGAGGCGATAGGATTAGATTGTAGTACTTAGTTTAACTAGGTTTACTTTTGGACCGGCGTTTTAGGCTTATTAAAAGTTACTACTTAGTAGTTTTAGTATCTCTAACTACTAGTTAGAGATAATGTAGATAGCGGAAATTCGTGTTCTAGTACGCTTATCGCCTTAAACGAGGTAATACGGTTATTTTAGACTATAATATCGCTTCCGAGGCTTTTATTTAAACATGTCGATACATAGAGGCGTACTAAGCTATATTATTCTAACGAGATCCTCGGCTGCGACATTAAGACCGCCTAAGCTCTCTCTAAAGAACTCGCTTTACCTAATTTGCTTAGTGTCCTCTAGACGAGCGTTACTATACTACCTAGGATTGTCGTTAACGTAATTAATATTAATGTTATCGTCGTAGAAAAGCGTAGAACCAGCTACTACGAACATTTCGATAGTCGTTAGATCGGGGCGCTAGTTACTCTAAGTAGTAAGTAGAGGAGCCTCTAGTAAGTCGTAACCGTTAGTTATATATATATATAGCTCTATACGAAGGCGTATATAGGCCTATAAGTAAAGCCGATTACTATTATTATCGATGTCTACTCCGTCTACTAGTATTATAAAGCCGGCCCGGTTTAGTACTTCTATATACTACTATAGCGTTTCGTTAGGTAGATATAGGTCGAAGTCGACGTTCTAAAGGTCCCGCTATATTAGTACGAGTTCTTCGGGGGGGACTAGAATACTATAGGGAATACGACCAAAAAGCGTTAGGTAACGATATATCCGCTACGGAATACTAGCTTCTATATAAGGTCGATTAGACTACTTACGAATACGATATATATTCTATACTTTAACAAATTCCGTAACGACTTCGCGGAGAATAGGTATATATACGAATAATATTACGATTCGGTCGTACTTACGTTCCTTAATATAGTAGCCTTAGTCGTATAGGAGCTTAAACTAGGCACGCTAGCGTCTAGTACTATATTTCTACTAGCCCTACTACGATTTAATACGCTAGTTTAACTTACTCGTACTATATCGGAAGCACTCGCGGAACTCTAGAGGCGGTTTATTAGTAGAGTAAAGCCTTCGGCGGAGTAGGTTATAGGTATCGGTAATATATCTTATCTCCCTACTACGATCCGACTAAATAATTCGCGGCCTATTAACGATTAGCTAGATTTAAAGACCGGCTATTTCTTCTAAGACTAATATAATGCCTTCGACTTTAAGAGCGCGGAGGTACTATACCTATATAGAGACGGTAGAGCGGCTATTTATACTAACGTATACCTATATAATCTTCCGCGAGAAGGCGTCGATAGTAGCGTAAACAATAATACCCTAGAACTCTAACTTGTAGTAGGCGTCGATACACTAGCTCTAGTTATTACCTAGTAGGACAACCGCTCTATAGTGTTATCTAGCCTTTCTATACCTTACTACGACACCGTCTAGGTTTAACTCCTTAAGAATACTCTATATACGATTCCGGCCTATAATATTAAACTCTCGCCGCATTAAGGGGTATAAGAACCCACGGCCCTAATTCTTAATATATCTACGGTTTAGTTACTCCTATAGTATACGCTAAGTCTCTATATTATACGCCTCGTGTCCCGCGGTAGTAATACGCTTATATAGGCCTATCTCTTATCGTAGTCGCGCGATCCTCCGCGGACTAATTCGAATACTATTAATCTCTAACTCCTAACTTGTCTCTTTATTAGTCGTTTAAATAACGGCGAAGGCGAAATAGATACGCTCTCGTAACTAGTTAGAATCTTCGAAGTCGAGTCGTTAGCTAGTCTTAGATATATTCTAGTTAACAAGATACCGCTAAAGGGTACGTACGCTTATCTATAGACTACGTTTATCTAGGCCGCGGACGATAACTAGATATAGGGTGCCTCGATAGACTTAGTTAGTAATCTAGTCTTAATAAGACTCGATATCTTTCGCCTAGAACGGTATTCGTAATAGTTGTATAGAGGAAAGGACAGAAAACACGATACTCGAGGATAGGATGTCTAGCGGTATAGGCTATTTTTAGCCCTTTATTAGCGATAACGATAGTAGCGAGAGTAATAGGGTATATATAGACGGTATAGGGAATGAATAAGACCTTGGAAACGACCGATTTAATAGGTTCTGCACGAGTGAGGTGGTATAGAAGGGAAATTAGAGGTCTAAGAGGTGTAAAGAAGGAAGCGGGGAAAGTCATGTGGCCGGTTGGTAGATACGGCAAACCGTCGGCGTCGACGCCAAGGCAGGAGCTGGTTAAGCAACCGCCGTGTCTGTGGATTTGGAGGAGGCGGAATGTCCAGTGGTTCTCGGCCAGCCAGAAAGGTTCGACTGCCTGTGTTTCTTGTCTACCATCCCGAATGTGATGGCAGTTGGCCCTTTCAATACTATTAGCTCTTGCCAGGTCGTCCATCTCGCACCTCATACCTTCAATCGACCGCGAAGAGGATTCGCCAGCGGCCGCACACGACGAAGTGGATGGCTAACACCAGCCAAGTGAATGGAGATTGGTACGAGGCGTCGCGAGTTCATCGTGGTTGTTGGGGTTGGAGTGATTGGGATGAACAAGTCAACGTTAACGCGGGAATCACGCAGGGTGCCTAGCGGGGAGGTCTTTCCTCAGCGAATGTCAAAAACAGCCCGCGAGCGCAAGCTTCGTCCTCCGACGGCATCCTAAATGAAGTTGCGGCAGCTCACATGTGACGTCCTGAAATGTTCGGCAGCTGAAAAGAGCCGCGCCGCGCACGGGGCATCACATGCGAGCGGCCGATCACACTAGCGCGGATCACATGCTGTCACAAGCAAAACATGCATACTCTGGAGGTAGTTCTTCCCTAGGGCTTTACTACGACGAAGTCTGGACGCTTTTGGTGGAACCAATAAGTTTCTCAATAGTTACAGATCGCCTATCTACCCTATCTAGTGCTTCTCCTGTTCGGTCTCGCTCCTCTTCTCGCTAAATGCATCCTGGAAGTATTGCGAAATCCTCTTGATGGTGCTTAGCAGATGACCCTCTAGCTCGAAATTCGCCGTTAACAGCCTATACCCAAAGGTCGTTAGGTTTCTTTAACTGTCGATAAGACGACATGCCCTTCCACTCACCTGGATTAGGTTACGGACTGTCTGTGGCACATCCAAGTAGATCGTCCGGAAAGCACGTATACAGAAATAGCCTTTGGACATTAGATGGAATGTTCCAATAAGGAACGCTGGCCCATTCTCCTTGTACGCTAGCATGCTTGTGGAGATCGCATCTTTCGTCTGCCCTCTCTGCACTCTCTAATATGCAGCAAGCATTCGCTTAGAATCCGAGGCGAGGCTCTTTTTCTTGTCGATGTTAATATCGGCCAGATGCTCGCCCTTTTTCTTTTTGTCCATCGAGGCGGCAGCTTGCTGTGGCAATGTCACTTGGTTAAATGCGTTAACGAGATCCTAGCGCTCACCCTTCGCGGCGGTCAATTGTGCCGTTATGAGCCCTGCTTTCTCACCCATCTCCTCTATCGCTAGCTTCAAAAAAGATGCCGTGAAGGGATCCTGGCAGAACACGATGATCGTTTCGAAGTCCCCTCGGATGTCCGTCGATTTGCCAAACAGCTCGCAAAGTCGACGCATGATATCGATTTTGCTTGACGAGTCATTAGGAGTCGACCATCGTGCTTCATCCAGATACTCTCATAGCTCTTCTCATTGATCTCTTTCGCCATATTAGCATTGACCTTGTCGACAATCGTCGAAATGTCTCCTGCGCTCGAGCGAGGTACGGGAAGGTCGACAATAGCGCGTTCCACCTCACACATTTCAATGGCGCTCCAGTGCTATTGAGAGTGGGCCCGTGTTCGCGTTCACGAAAGGCTGAGCTTCCTTGGACGCCCTCGGCGTCTGTCTTGGAGTCGCCCAACGACTCGCTCGTAGCCAACCGCGGCGTGCGAGCTCCGCACTCCTAACATCGTACCCAAAGAGCACGGCAAATGCTGCATCCTCCTCGTCATGCCGATCGGAGGGAAACACCAGATGCTTGTAGATCTCTTATGCCGTATTATAATAGAGAGAGGGTCGCACATTGAACAGAGAGCCGCCGTAGACGTCTACGTTGTGCAGCTGTCATGCCAGACTCCCAGAAACATATGGGCATTGGAAGAAATGGTAGTATCTGTATCCCTTGTAGTCTTGGCCCATTTCTCGAACCATGTTGTTAGTCTGACACGACTAAGTACCATCATCGTCTTTGTAAAGATGATACTAGTCGAAAGTTCCATTCTTTTTGTGCTGCACCATGTCGAGATACGCCCTCGAGATTCAGCGATGTATGACAGTAACGGTCAACATAATCAAGGTCTTCCCAAAACCCATCGTGTCGGCTAGGAGGACTGCTAGAAGATAATGTCTCTTGGAGTGAGCAACTAGTTACTAGCCACCATGCAGCGTAGAACTAATAGGCATAGAGTAGTGTCCTTACAGAACGTACTCTCACCATTGCACGCGAAAGCTTGCATCGAGTGTCGAACTGAAAGAAGTCGCAGGCATCCGTCCAGTCCGCGTCGTTGAACTGTTCTCCGGCTGCCCCTTCGAAGAAATGTTCTTGATCGGCGTCTGGGTGAACGGGCTGGCCAGAATGCTCGTCAGCGACAACAACGTCATCATCGAGCTCGATTGAATTGTCCTCGTCCCCATCGGTGTTCTCGGCGTGGTACGTCTTCTCTTCTTTGCATCCCTTGTCTGGATCGATGTAGCCTTCATGACTGTACAGCTCGTTGATGAAATGCTTCAGGCCTGAAATGCAAAACGTTGAACTCAGGTTCCCTCATTTTCGAAAGGTGATAGACTTAGCGAAGAATGCCCAAGACGAAAAGAGTGGGGATGAAGAACAAGAGATCTCAGCCTTGTGAGGCCCTGACATTCGCCGGATATGTCGGCTGCTGCGGCTCCGTATGACGGCTCTCCATGAGATCCATTGGATATGTACTCTCGAATCGGACGAAACTTACGTCCGAGCTCAATGACCAATTCGAGAGCAAATTGCTCGCAAGCTACAATACAAGCATGTAGAAGCCCGCCAGAACTCATCTTCGTTCAAGCGAAATCAATCTGTAAGATCCGTGCAAATCGTGGGCTTTCTCCGGGGAACGGGTTCTTCAGGCCACCATCACAGTTGAAGTACGCGATCTTGCCTTTGTGACCTGATTTCCATACCCCAGATGTTGGACCGAGTACACGAGCGTCGTCCTGCGTACCATCTGCGATGATCTCACAGGATCCAGCTTCGTGATCGCTAGCTTCGTTCTCTTGACGTAGCGGGATACGTAGGATGGAGTTGTCTCTGTGAGTAGTCAGGTATGCAACTGGTCCTTCTTCGAAGTCGTCGTCTATGATCAGGTCGTCTCCTTGTTGGCCCTTGACCAAAATCTTGGGACGGCTTGCTGGCATCAGTGTCTCTGGATCCACTTCGACTACTCCAAAGAGACGTTGTTGTGTGCTGCTGAAACAGAGCTTATGCAGCGTGTGTGAGTACTTCAGTCCGTTGACACCAGGCTGGAAGTCTGGAAGGACGAGATGGCCGGCGAATGCAGCATCGTTCATCCATTCAGTGACTTTGGCATCGACCGGTATCCCCTTATCGTCCACTTCGATATCGATTCTCCAGATACAACTCGCAAAGCTATCAGCTGCTAGTAGAACAGTGTCCGAGATAGCTGTCAAGCCGTTCAAGCCTTTAGTCTCTGGAGGGAATTGTACCAGTTTGATGAGGTGGCCGGCTGCGGCGACATTGGAGATGTTGAGTAGTCGAAGATGATGCGTGCCACTGCCTTGATGTGTGAAGTCTGTTGTGAGGATGTATGCTATATTGGGGTTATTCGGTGCCGCGACAATCCCCATGGCCCAAGCATCGTCCTCGAACTGGTGCAGAAGGTATGGCTGGCGAGAATGGTTCGGTGCAACAGGAGGTGGTATTGCGTAGATGCATTTGCGGTTTGCGACTGTGACGAGGAGAGTATCGTCGCTGAGTGCCAGGATGTTCTCCAGAAAGAAGCCTGGTGGGAATGTGGCGACCGTCGAGATCTTGGGTTGTGTTGAAGACATGATCAGTATGCTGGGCGTGAAGTCAGTGTGAGGTCTTTGATTACATTGTATGATGAGCTTTGACTAATGTACGGAGCATGTTTGGTGTCTTTTATGCAAGTTCAGAAGGATGACGATTGAGGACGATCTTCGGCGTCGCAGTCGTGGAAAGAGCGCTTCCTCACCCGATGTAGCCGCACGACTTCCTTCAGGGCGGCCAGACTGCAAGTATACATCTCGCTATTTACGAACGACCGAGCGAGATCCCGCCCTTTCCGATGAGACTTGACTCCAGATCTTCGTGACATCAAAGTGCGTTGCAAAGAAGAAACAGTCTATAAAGATGCAATCTGGCTGCCTCAGGAGCCGTCAACTTGCAGCGACATCTTCAGCGTGATACTTCTGATCTACAAAATACTCATCTGTCTTCCTATCCTCAGCAAGAACCAACATGAATCGTCTCGGTCTTCTCCCGCCCTCTGAGCTCAGCCCTGCCCAGAAAGACGGCTACAACATCCTGCGAGAGTATGCCACTGAACACTATGGCACCAAGTGAGTCAACTCCTACACTACAGAGACCGTTTGACTGACTATATTGAAGATTCACATACGTCGACTCCGAAGATCAACTCGTCGGGCCATTTGGTATTCAGGTTCACTATCCCGAGCTCGGTAAGGCTTTCATTCAATTTGCAAGAGCTCTTCGCACGATTCCCGGGATCTTGCCAGAAGTGAGAGAGTGCACAATTCTTGGAGTCGGTAGTCGCCTTCAAGCGGCATATGAGCAGTAGTGAGTCCCCCGTCCTTCGATGATCCTGGCCCTTCGCTGACGATGCGATCTTCTTCAGTGCATATGAACATCTTTCAGGATTCTCGCAAGAAGAGCAAGACATGCTTCATCATGGAAAATGCCCCGAGCACTTCTCCCAAGCCCAGAATACGGCTTTCAAGATTGCTTTGGCTCTTGGGAATCCGGGCCCACTGAGTCAGGAGAACTGGATCGAGGCTGTTGAAGTAAGTGGGCGGCTATCGCAAGCTCATTGCGCTTTCATGAAGAAGTATTTACGAAGAGATGTAGGTCTTGGGGCTTGAAGGCGCTACAGCCCTGATCCATTACGTTGGATTCTACTCCTACGTCTCCACGATTCTGAACGGCTTTGATGCGAAGGTTCCCAGTTGATCTTTGAGCCATCGATGATTGTCAATAGGGAGCGGAAGTTGATTTCAAGCCAGGCCCGGCATCATCATGGACGGAGACGACGTGCTGGACAGTCCCTTTCGGCCTCGCATTTGCCTCCCGTACTTGCTAAGCCTGTCTGGCAAAGTTTCAATCGATTCCATACCCTGGCGTTCGTTTTATCATCCTGTCGTTCGAATGAGCCAAAGTATTGAGAAGTGCAGCCGGTTTTCAAATGGAGACAGCTCAAGGAGGCGGTCCCGTCTGAAGGTAGCGGCGGC
The DNA here is from genome assembly GCA_002786025.1 of Zasmidium citrigriseum. Classification (NCBI taxonomy): domain Eukaryota; kingdom Fungi; phylum Ascomycota; class Dothideomycetes; order Mycosphaerellales; family Mycosphaerellaceae; genus Zasmidium; species Zasmidium citrigriseum. The sequence goes on along the minus strand of NHNW01000005.1, from coordinate 917,406 downwards.
CAGATGAAGTGACCTTGCCGATGAAAGGAAACGATTTGGTGGCAGCACTGGACCTCGCGATCGATCTGCTGGCAGTGAAGAAGCATTTGAATCCCTGTTCGGGATCCTTTGCGCTACTCGTTGCTGATTGTTCAAGCGCGAAGGATTCGCGAATCTTGTGTAAGCTCAACTCTGTTGATCCTCCAGCAGACCAACTCCGGTATCCGCTGTGACACAGTGACAGATCCTGTCAGCTCTAATGTCTTGGAAGATACCACTTACCCTTGCTGATATTGAAGACCGCAGTCCAATTCTCATCATGTCAGTCAACTTCATTATTCGCTTCCTCCATGGCCTCAACAAAGAACCCCCTCCACCGTCTCTTCGGTGTCGATGTTGCGTACCATGGCGATCGCAGTCATGAAGCAAGAGACTCAAATGCCAACCTAGAGGTCATCAGTCTCGGACTCTCTCGCACTGGCACAACCTCTCTTCAAGAGGCCTTCATCAAGCTTGGATTTGGACCATGCCATGGCGGCGTCGATCTCTTCCGATCTCCAGCTCAGACCGCACTCTACCACGACATCTACTCCCGTATCATTGCTGGAAAGTCAAAAGCCGGCGACGCAGACCTCAAGTCTCAGATCCGCAATTCCATGAAAGGGTACCGCAGTGTCACCGATACTCCCATCGCATTTCTTGTTCCAGAGACGGTAGCAGCGTATCCCAACGCAAAGTACATCCTCACTGTCCGTCCCGATGGACCCAAGGGCTGGTGGCAGTCGATCTGGAATACCTCTTCCTGGCATTGGCGCAAAGATTGGCTTCGCTCACTCTTCCGCGCCTTGATATGGCCCGTCTCTTTTCTCCGCCGAACAGATGACAAGGTCTTGCTTGTTCGGGAGCTGTACCTGAAGCGATACGGTTGTTGGGACGAAAAGACGTATGAAAAGCACAATGCGCATGTCAGGGAGCTGGTACCGAAGGGACAGCTGCTGGAGTTCGACGTCCGGCAAGGGTGGGAGCCTCTGTGCAGCTTTCTCGGTGTCGATGTGCCCGACGAGCAGTTTCCGAGGTTGAATGAGAAGGAGAGTATGCAGGCTCTATATATGGGCTTCATGATGTTCGGTGCGTTCATGTGGGCTGTGTATGCGACGATGGCGGCGGGTGCGGTGGCGTTGGCGATGTATCCGGATGTGGTGACGAGAGCGGTGGAGCGATTGAGAGGGCAAATAAGCTCGGCGTTCTGAACGGTCTGGTGCATCGTAGACACACAGTGTGAGAGGATTGGTCATTGTTTTGATATCAAAAGCCTCTTTTACCTCGTTTTGGAGTACTTCTCAAATGCCTGGCTTTTTCAAGATCGTCCTGGTCTGCTCGCCTTCCCTCGTCTTTCTCTGACCATGCCGTAATCCCATCAACGACAACCTCACCACCAGAGTGACTCAGCAAGCTCGTCTCAGCCTTTCTCAAGCGCTCCAATGCCAGATACCGACCCGCTTTCGACCCGCTTTTTGTGCCACCATCCGGCAACCATTCCTGAAATGTCCTGCCTTGGCTTGAGTTCTGTGCAGCCACCCTTCTCTCTTGCTATTTGGCTCTGGTTCTGCGTCCGCAAAGATGTGGGTTGAGGCCGTATTCGAATGGCACGGATGTGGCGGGTGGGCTTGAAAAGTGGGTCTGCGCATGAAACGATTTCCGCATTCGGACTAGCGCCGCAATGTAAGTGAATGAATGAAAACATGAGCGATCGGGAAGAAATCGCGAAAATGGTATGGAGATGCTTGTGTTGAGTCCAGGTGGTCGATTGAGATGGCCGTCGGCTTTGCGGTAGATGGGGAAGCTGGCAGTTCACCTTCCCACGATGGAACACAGCAAGCACCACGGGCGATGCGGCAAGACCGGTCGCAAAGACAAGTCAGCATCACAATCAACGAAGCATTGACCGGTATTTCGGGCTCGTTTGGATTGTCTGATGGATTAATGAGCCATCGAAACATGTTGTGCCAGGCCCCTGATTATCTATCCAATTCACAGCCTTGTCACATGTTGTGCACGGCATGTACTATCGGAGCGAGCGATAGCATTTCCCATTTCAACAAAAAGTGCTCAGCACCATCGACGGCAGTACCGTCGATAGCGCTCCCGCAGCTTGCGTGATGTTCTGTCGTCACCAACGCGTGATGTAAACAAGGCCCAAGCGCGGCTCCAGCGCGTTAAGTACTTTCCGCGCTTCCTTCGTCCTTTCTCTCCTCTTCACCAACATTCACGGTGAGTACAACCCCATCCCCACCCATCACTCCTGCCCAAATCCATCATCTGCCATCGCCATTGCCATCTCTGATGCCCGTTGCACCTTCTCATGGCACTTTTGGAACCTGGAGCCTTCCTCACCTCACCGCCCCCAGAGCGCCTGCCCTTGACGCGTCCCAACCCATCGCGGTTTCCACCCCCCTTTTCCCCACTTCATCAGAAAGAGAGCTTGAAGCACAACCACTCATCTCCAATGGCACCTGCCTTGCTACTGACGCCTCGGTACATCCCAAAAGCGCCCTCACCTGCCTTTGGCCTACTGTCGGCAGTCGGGTCACGTGCCATCATCCACTTCAACCTCACCTATCCATCCACACCACATTCTGACCATATCCCCACGACTCTCCATCCATCCATGCCGGCCTTTCTCCTTCCAGCCCTTTTGCTTGCCTCTCCTCATCGGGGATCTGGTCGAGACATCTGGAGTGGCGATGGCGATGGACCCTCACCTCACACGCGAACACCCTCGGCTACTTTGTGGGAACATCAGGCTAACGTGCAGGCAGAGTTTTCACAGACACCAAAGCGACCTTTACCAAAGACGCCAAAATGTCCAACAAGCTCACCACACGCACAGTGGCTGGTGCCCGCTCCGCGGGGGTGACCAGTTCTCTTCAACAAGCTACCGCGATGAGGTTCCACCCTATTCCTGACGACGCTCGGATCCCGCCAGATCCGGAGTCCCAGGATAGCTTGGACACCTTCCGTCAACATCGCCTATCCCGAAGGAAGAACGTGAGAGATTCGACCGACGGGCCATTCGAGAGCAACGTGAGAGGTTCCTCTTCGAAGGCATGTTCGACAAGACCCAGGCCACGTGCAACCGCCGCACCATCGACAACTATCGATGATTCCAAGGTTCGCACGGAACGCTACAGCCGCCCAACCGCTGCAGATTGAACAGCTCTGCAACGTGAGGGTACTCAGCGCTCAGCCTGTCCTGATTTCGTCGACCGCACAGAGGATATCACCTCTGTGTCTCACCAGATGCATCAGGAACCAACCCGTTCGCCAGCCGGTGCACGCTTCAGAAGTGTGCCGCCGACCAAGGAGAACGTTTATCCGGATTCGAAGACAGTCCGATTCTACGACGCCCAGCAACTCAAGCACATGTTTCGAAAGACTATCGACCGTATTTCGGACGACGTGGAGCTGGGTCGATGCAACTACATTGTCCCGGATGAGCCTTCCGATCCATCACTGAGAGCCTTTCGTCGAGACATCAAAGACGAGATCGATCGAATCCACAGACAGCTTCATTATGAAGGCTTCGAAATGGAGGACTTTTACCTACGTGACAAGGTTCAACAAGCCGTCCGGGACAAGTGCAGACAGACTGGCTGGGGAGAGGCCGAAGTGCAGTTACAGATGAAACTGTGGGACCTCAACCAGCAAGAGTATCCCGAAGGTTGGCAAAAAGAGGAAGATGCTCTCGGCATCTACTACTCTTGGTACAGAGTCCGGAAGATCGACGAAGCCCATGCGAAGGGTTTACCATTCCCGACTCGAATTATGCAACCACCCGTGCCTACTGGCCGCCAAGACATTGCACCAGCAGCACGAATCGCCGACTCGCCTCGCACCAAGCCCAGCAAACTTACCATCTACCGTGATGGCAAGTTCTCTGGTGAGGTGTGGAGATACCCCAAGGGATACACTGGGCCGAGACCCCCCGTCAAAGTCGAACCGACGCCATGCTTCAGAGAAGAAGCGGTCTTGCCACCTCAGCCTGAGGTACCTGACACATTCGACAACGACATCGACAACGCCGTCCTGGTCGACCACATCGACTGGGAATCACGTCTTCAAGAGGGGTCTCGGCGCCGAGCAGAGCGACAGCAGCAATCGAAGCTGGAAAGCGAACGCGAATCGCTACCAGTTACCGAACAGGCTCCATCATTCATGGGATCTGTCATCGACACGGCCAAGTCCTGGATCAGCAGTGCTTGGACGACCGTCAAGACAGCCTTGTGGGGCTGAAGCTCGAATCGCTCACACTGAACGCAACTTCTGCAAGGGATCACGCACTGCCTTCGGGCGATAGTGCAACTCTCCGCCCACCATCGTTGGTTCTGTTTCGTCAATGACAGTCCTTCGAAGGAAGCACTCAACGACGGACTGTTGTTTGTTTCCGGTGGGGTCGAGAGAGGATCCGGCGTGGAAACGTTCTTTGAATGCTCGGAGATTACAGTCTCGTAGATGAAGGAGGAGGAGCAGAAGGGAGAGAGAGAAGAGGGGGACTGAGCGGAGGGAGGACGGAGAGGAGGATGGAGAGGAGGAGGATGGAGAGGAGGAGGATGGAGAGGAGGAGGATGGAGAGGAGGAGGATGGAGAGGAGGAGGATGGAGAGGAGGAGGATGGAGAGGAGGAGGATGGAGAGGAGAAGGACGAAGATGGAGGAGGATGGAGAGAGAGGAGGAAGCGATACTAACCCGGACAGTGACGATACGATACTAACCCAAGCAGCGGCGAGGACGACGACGACGAAGGGGACGATGACGATGACGACGATTCTAAAACCAAAAAACGCCAGGCCAGAGTCGTGTGGCGGCACGACGAGGACGGACCCTGACACCAAAAAAACAAAGAAAATCGAGGCAGTGCCGATTCAGAATTCTGGACGGACGAAAATCAGTGGAGGCAAAAGAATAAGCTATTCGGGTAGACGGGCCCTTCAGACCCAGGCCCATCACATTTACGCCAGCCGCGAACCCACGCTGTCTTGTTGACCTACGATGTTAAGGCGGTTGGGCTGAGCTTGTTGAAGTTGTTGTTTTGGATGCCTTTTGGCTTGCGTTGCTTTTTTTGCTGCGTTCCGCGTTGCTTTTGGATGCCTTTTGGCTTGCGTTGCTTTTTGTGCTGCGTTCTGCGTTGCTTTTGGATGCCTTTTGGCTTGCGTTGCTTTGGTGCTGCGTTCCGCGTTGCTTTGGTGCTGCGTTCTGCTTTTGCTGCGTTCTGCGTTGGTTTTTGCCCCGCTTGGGCTTGTTGCGTTCTGCGTTGCTTTTGCGTTTTGCTTCTTGCTTGGTGGAGGAGAAGTTGGTGGAGGATGGGGAGGGAAAGGAGGGGGACCCTGGCGATGGGAGTGCACCTCAACGTGGTGCCAGGGTGAAACATGCTTCGGCATGGCTAAGACACTCCCAAGACGAACTTCTGGCGATGGACGGATTGGTGAGTTGACAAAACTTCGACCTCTCCGCATCTTTGCTGACGACGGTGCTGTGCAGGATGGCGGCGGCGGATTTGGCCGACATTGGTCGGCGTTGAAAGGAACTTGAGAACATAAACAGGCATTGATGAGAGGTGGCAGAATGAACATTGAAAGATCATTTGTCGCTGCGTTTGCTCCGCTCGCCGTTCCTTCCTCTTTTGTCAGGTGCCATCACATGCCAAAATTCACAGGCCGGGACCCTGAGAAATCTTCCACGTTTATCGCTTGCCCCGGCTTCGACTGCAGCGCATCAACCACCAGCGAATTTCACTTCATCCACCGATGGCCTCGCTCGCAATGCAGCCAAATCAGGTCGCCTCTGACGACAAGACGGCAGCTGAACAACCACGCCTTGATGCATTGATCGACTCACTCGCAATTGGTCCAGACCAAGCTGTCCCTGGCAACGAGACGGCCGCTGATGGCGGCACGCAACTCAAGGTGCCAAAGACCTGCCACCATGCTCAAATCAATCGCTGACACCAGCGCACAGTCGTTCCCGCTCTTCAACCTGCCCGCCGAGATCTGGTCCAAGATCACGAAGATGGCCGTCGACGACGCAGTCGTGGACTTGCAGAACTTCAACCACCAGACCCTTCGCGGGCGTTTCACAACCTTTGAGCGAACAAGAGATACGAAATTCCGCTATTACCACCAGCCTTCCATCACTCGAGTCTGTCGTGCGATCCGCAAAGAGACACTTCCTTACTACTACCGTGAGAGGTTTGAGTTCGCCGTCTTCCTTTCCGGACCCTTCGACGACAAGAGCGGTCTGATCGGCGGTCAGGTGCGCATGATAGGGAGAGTACTCCGCGCTGTAGGAGAAAAGAATCGGAAGCAGATTCGTCGTGGCACTGCGTGGGGATATGAAGCCTGGCCAGTGGATGAGGTGGCGAAGTGCTTGCGGGAGAAGTATGGCTGGAACTTCGAATTTCTTGTCGAGGGACCTGTCGTCACTGGTTGTGTGCAGTACCGTCTCAAGTTCATCTGAGGGACATGAGAGAGAGGGGGGGGGGGTGTTTCGGATACGCTGCTCGGAAAGATGTGGGATGGTGGTGGCAGCTTTGGATTGCGGTATTCTCCGGGCGAATTTGGTGATGTACCGCTTTGCAGGAGGCATCATAGAACGTGGCTGGTTTTGGCTTTGAGCTGCCGAGCGGCGGTCTCCCTTTCTGCAGGAAACGCAACATCCGACTTAATCGTTCCCGGTAATCCAGAAGTCTCCCACACAATCCGGCCTCGCCTCCCTCCACTTCTCCACTCGTTCATACAACCACCCACTTACAAACTCCTCTTGACTTTCCTCTTTCCCCAGCTTCGGCTCCGTCGACGTCGTGCATCTCTTCTTCTGCAGATCAAATCGATACTGCAAACACCCCGAGACCCTTTCACAAGCCCGAAAACAACTAGTCAGATCCGTGACATCCTCCTCAACATCCTCAGACAAATTGTCCCAATTCGACCTCACGGTCTTCATCTGCGGCATCACATACTCCGTAAAAACATCCCGATACCTCAAATACCCATCCCCCCGATCAAGACCCCCCTCCGTAATCCACCTCATCTCAAACTCCCATAAATCCTCCACATCCCTCATCCCCATATGATGCCAGCTCAAACTCGGAAAACACCAAACACTCCTCTCACCATGCATCCGTCCCCAAGGAAACTCCCCCGGATGATCGCCCTGGATAATCGGCCAGGCGCGAGTGAGCGCGGCGTCGGCTCGTTTGAACGTCTCGCCTGCGACGCAGTCGCCGGCCCATTGCTCGTTGGTGAAGTGCTCCAGGTCGGGCTTGTGCTGGGTGTAGTATTGGACTACTCGCGAAAGGGCGGTGGAGGAGACGAGGTAGCCGGAGCCGCCGTGGGCGAATTCGATGGGGCCGATGTAGTTTTGGGAGCCGAGGTAGTAGGGTTTGGTGTGGTCGAGGTGCCTTTGGTAGGCGAGGACTGTGGACCAGAGGATTGCCGTGTCGGGTTCGATGAAGAGGTACCATTTGTATCCGGGGTTTGACGCCAATCTATCCCAACCCTATCATATCAGCCTCCAATCTTCAATCCCTAATCAGAGATTCTGACTCAAACTCACGTCTGATTCAACATCGGCAAAAACTTCCACTTATCCAACTTCCACCCAGCACTCTCCCCCTTCCCACCCGTAACATCCCCCTCAATAGCCTTAAACACCACCTGTCTACTCTCCCCCGGCGCCAACGCAGCTCTGCCATCCTTCCTTAACCGTCGGTAAAGATCAAAGTCCGGATGATCCAAGATGATGTCCTCAGAAACAGTCTCCAAGACGTCGTGGATCTGTTGACCGCGAAAGATTTCGCTATGGTCGCTGAAGATGATATAATTAGGTGTGCAGAGGAAGGTCGTGTCGAAGTGGATGGGGAGTTGGGCTGTGAAGTCCGTGGCGCCGGTTTTCACTACTATCAATGTGTCCGATACGCCGGGGATCTTGCGACATCGTAGGAGATCAGGTTTCCTTGAGGTTAGAGCTGCGGCTAGTTCTGGAGGTAGTGATGAGGATGAGCGTCGGGAGATGTTCCAGAAGGCCAGGGAAGCGAAGAGAAGCAGTGATGCTAGGGCTAGTGTGCCAGGTCTGCGGGAGAGGACCATTCGCATGGCTGTCGATCTTTGCTTAGCATGGTTTGTTAGAATGGAAGACACGGCACGGTTCGCGCACACGGGACGGGCGAGCATTGTATTGTGCGGAGGAAGGGATGGGAGGTGGGTGGAATGTGGTCTTGTGCGACGTCGCTTGTTGGCCCTCTTTGGGCCATGCTGTTATCTGATGTCTTATCTCTGATGGATGGTATAGGGTCAGCATCACCAGATGATCAAAGAGGATGAGGAGCACTCACACTTAATTTGACGTCCGTCCGCCTCGCTTCAAATGTTCTTCTCGCGCCTCTGCAAAGCAAGCCCCTTCGCAAACACCCACAACCGATCCACAGCGTCTCCAACGATCCAACTGCCCACAACACCAGCAGTGCCTACAAGCATCGTCTTACTCACGGGCCCCAGATCCCACTTGTCAGTCGCAATACCCAACAAAGTAATCACAGGCATATGCACCAAGAATGCCGGAAACGCCATCTTATTAACCGCGGTCCAAGGCTTAGTCGAATTCTTCTTAAAAGCAGCAAGCACCGCGCTCCCAACCAAATATCCATTGGCGTTATTCCAGACAGCGTACGCAGCGGCCAGAGTGTTCCGTCCTCCAGCCATTTGGGCGGTCGCAACGGATCCGTCTTTGAGGCCCTGGGCGAGGATGTACCCGCTAGCCAAGCTAGTGAGAAGAAGACCAGAACATGTTGCGAGCGAGGGAATAGCGGACTCGAAATCGCTGACGCTGGCACCCAGGGAGTATGCTGCGATGTACTGCGAGAGATATGCAGGTTGGAGTTTGAGCGGATTCAGGACTCGGCCTACGGGATAGACGGTCCTGATGAAGAAGTCTGAGACGCTGCAGAGGGCGATGGAGGCGTACAGCTTGAGCGGATGGATGCTTTTGTTATCTCCTTGTGGTGGTACTGGACCGTCTGAGCTGTCGGTATAGAGCACGTTCTGGACTCGATCGAAAGCGACGAGAGCCAGGTCGAAACAGAGGAGAGTTGCGGTGAACCAGACTGGTCCTCGGATGCCGCGTTGTTCTCTCCAGTAGTCGATGAGCCAGCGTATGTCCACGGTCTGTCCCTGCCAGGCCCTCACCATGCCTGCGCATAGCGGTGCTCCGATGGCTGTGTAGGCGAGTGTGGGCAGGCCTAGGCGGTATAGCCTGTCTTTGATGAAGTTCTCCCGTGACTTTCGTTCTAGTGCTCGGCGGGAGAAGTAGCCGCCCAGGTACATGTATGTTCCCATGAACTGTTATGTTTCAGCAGGGTGGTCTGGATGAGGGAGCGCCTGATATACGTACAAAGCTCTGGTTGAAGCCATTCAGTCCGACCAGTGCTGTCGAAGACGCTTGAGCATGGAAGCTAGATTGATAGATGTTTCGCCCAATCCCGCCATACGAGCAAGCTGTATGATGGAGGATGACGAGGGCTGTGAGACATGACCGACAGTTGTCAACATAGTGCAGCTTCTTAGTGGGTGGCCGTGCCGGCTTCGCTGTAAGATCTTTGTTTTCGCTCATAGTTGATTGTGAAAGTTGAAGATGGAAGAGGATCAAAGTAGTTGAAACTGTTGATAAGAAGGTACGTACCTTCCCGCTGTGACTCTCAGCTTGCGGCCTGTAGGAGCCGAACGCCGAACACCGGCGGTATCCAATGCGGTGTTGAAGGCTTCCACTCTACAGCCTTCCAGGACTTTTCATTCCCTGCCTTCTTTCCATAACGAACGCCGACAATCCCATCTACGCTGCTCGCCGTCAGGTGCTCCAAAACAGACACCGCTGGCAAGACCTGATACTCTCGCCATGTGCATCTAGGCAGCAGGATGCGGCATCAAAATCTTGCCGATCATGCCAGAAGCAATGGCGATGTAATGTGCGCTCCAGACGATGTAGGCCGGCGCAGCAAGCAGGACCGAAAAAGCGAGCGTGAAGCGCACCACCATCAGCTTGCTTGGAACCTGTCTGGACGACACCACCAGCAAAGCCATGAGGCACAGGCTCAGGATCCAAGCAGCGACCTCGAACTCCTCCGCCAACTTGTCCGCGAGGTAGGGCTCGACTGTCATGAAAAAGGCGAGTGACCGGTAGGCGAGCGGCAGAAGAGCGACCATCTGGATGACTCCCGTGATAGCTGCGAGGAACCACACGAGGCCACCTCGCTGGTTCGCATTGGGGGAGATCTTGTCGCAGAGGGGGTTGATGAAGGTGCTGAGCCAGTTGCTGGTGATGTGTTAGTTTGTGAAATGCTGCGTCTATGTACGTACTGGAGTACTTACACAATTCTCGAGTGCAGCGCATAGAATGCGAACGAGACGTAGAGATAGGCGAGACCTACACGGTCGGCCTCGACTTCATCTAGGGTGCTCTTGAGGCGTACGACGTGCAGGAGGGCGAGGAGCATGGCGCACAAGCATGGCAAGACCACGGCGAGGGCTGTCGTGAGAGTATGCATGGCTGCGTGCGTCGGACGAGGTCCGTCCTGTCGGCGAAGAGTTATTGCTGGTCGAGGTCGGCTGTGGATGGAATGATGCTCGACTTTTTGGATCGGAACTGAGGGAGTCTGGTGCAGTCAGTTTGTAGGAGGTAGCAGTGTTTGGAATTATCCGCTGCAGTTTTGCGCCTCGCAACTTGCGGTGTCGTCCATTCACTCGCCTCCGCATTCACTCGCATGTGAAAGACTGCCAAGATCGAATCGTCTACTCCTACCTGGGGTGGAGTTCTTCCACTCGTCCATAGGAGTTTTGTCTTCTCGTAAAGACATGATCAAAATACTGCAAAGTCTTGCCACCAGATGCGTGCGGTCTTCAGTCCAGCAAATTCATGCCTGAGGTTCGCCTGAGGAACCAGGAATGTCTTCATCCTTCGTTTGGGCCCTGATCGAGAACGGAAGATGGCTGTCCCGCCTTCGAAAAGAGCCATCCTGGTCGCTCTTCCACGACGGACCGCCACGGGCGTAGATGTCCCGACTGAGGGCGATGCGGACGCGAGATGCATGCAGAGAGTCTTTGTCACGCGATCAGTCAGGCCAAGTAGAAAACAGCATCGCATCACTCATCAGGGCCTCCTGTGGGCGCGGTGGAAGCGAGAGGAAGCACGTCGGACGGGAAGCTTTGGAAGGATCTTCTTGGCAACAGCGGAGGTGTCTCAACATTGTCTGGCATCGAGCGAGAGGAAGATATGTTCAGGTCGTTCAGGCGGGAAGATGATGAGCAACGGCATGTCTGTGATGTGACAATGTTTTGCTCGGCCGTACAGTGTCGACTTTGGAGAAGATTATGGTACGACGGACCCGACGACGACCGGAAATTTGTGCCAAGCCATCCTTCGTGTCGGGCGGAAGTTGGAGGTGTTCAACGAAATTGCGAGATCGTAATCAATCAAATAGGGCCTACTTGCGCTGCAACACGCGGATATCAGTCGTATCGCTTACACTTCTGGGCAAGCTCAATCTACATTCAGACTATCGACACACTCTAAGCGGCTGACTGAGCGGGGTGATATCTCCAATCCCTGACCAACACGGTGGATTGGCCCTCGCATCCAGATGCGTCTGTCAGCAACCCCCGGCGCCACCGAAGGCTGAGACCGCTGAGCCTCTGCGGACGCCGTGCAATCTGCCACTTCCTCCATCGCTGCCTGTCTTCACCACCACACGCGACACTCGAAACCGGACTCACAAACAATTCCTACCGGTGTCCCTTGGACCAGCCGGCAGAAAGCCGCGTGGACAATCAGCACACACGTCTCACCCGGGGGCTTGGGGGGCGTGGTAGTGCTTGGAGATGCGGCGGGGGCAGCGGGCATAGGCCACCCTCAACGACGCCTGGAACCTCACTGAGACCTCACCTCTGGAACTTCAGCATCGCATCTGCTGCCACGGCGTCGACCACCTAGGACGCGCCCGGGGAGCTTCTCCCACTCGGGAGAAGGCAACCCGCCCCGAAGACGATGCGAATCTCTGTGCGCCAGCAGCTGTCCTTACTTCTCATTCTATCGGGATGTATAGGTCTGGCCGTGCTAGCCATTGCGACATGGGTCGCAAATCACGACTTCGTCCTGAATCTCTCTGCCGAGCGCCTCGAGACAACTGCCTCGCTCAAGGCAGCCCAAGTCGCTTACAATCTAGAGCTGATGCAGACGGCTGCTACCTTTGTCACCACTCGAGCCGTCCTTCAAGGCGCTCTGGCTCGTTACAACAATGGATCCGATACCAGTGACCAAAATTGGATGACGGCTGAACGGGACTTGGAAGCAACACTTGGAGATGTGGGCCCGCTCAGCAATTCTCTCGTTCTGCAGGCCATGGTCTTTCCGCGAAACATTTCCGGACCGGCAGGGCAGTACAGCGTCTTCAATGGCACAGGCAACAGCTCTGAATCCATTGTCTTGCCGTGGAACAACGCGGATGGCACTCCTGCCAACCTTGGAGACCGTGACATGGGGTATCCGCCAGCCCTCTACCCGAATCTGACCATCTCTGAAGTGAACAATCCGCCCTATCCGAATTACATTGCGACGTTCAATGGGTTCACCATTCTTCCATCCTCAACACTCATTCTTGGCCCGCTATTAGTCAACGAGACCTTCTCCCTGCTCTCCCTCACGTTGGCAGTTGTGAACATTACAAATAGCACTGATGTTCTCGGCTGGGTCACCGTCACGACGGATGCGCGCTTCATTCAACAAACGATTCAGGATCAGCGTGGTCTCGGCAAGACTGGACAGACCCTCCTTCTCGGCCCTGTCAATGACACGAATCTGTTTACCCCCGGTGTGCTTGGCACTGACCGATCCGACAATGCAGAAGTCCGATATCTGCTTCCCCTCAACTCCAGTGCTGCATCTCGTCACGCAAACCATGTGGTTGGAACTGAGAACCCTCCGTTTCCCGCGAGTCAATATCCCGCAGTCGCAACAGCAATGCTTGATGAAAACTCTGACGACACGGGCAACGTGCTTCGAACGCACAACGAGGAGGACAAGGCTGTCTCAGTAGGATACTCAATCCCTCCTTCAGATCTGGTAGATTGGATCGTGGTTGTGGAACAATCGCGCGATGAAGTCTGGGAGCCTATCAACACTCTGCGCACAATCATCCTGTCCTGTTTATTCGGAGTTGCTGGATTCCTTTTCATCGTCTCCTTTCCATTGGCCCACTGGTTCATTCGACCTATTATCTGGCTTCGGGCCGCGAGCGAGGAAACGATCGATCCGCCTCATCGTAGTGGGAGCAGCTATGGAAGCAGTCAGACGCTTGGAAACGAGTGCCCATCGGATTGTCACGAATGCTCTTCTGCGAAGAAGGGTGCAATCTTCACCGCAATCACCAGATGGCGCAGTCGAAGGAATGCATCGCACGTGGAGAGTCGTGAGGGCGATGAGAAGAAATTTCGCATCCCGGGCAAAGTGAAACCAGGGAAATCCTGGATCAAAGATGAGATGTACGATCTTATCAGGACGTTTAACGATATGAGCGATGAGCTCTTCATGCAATACACCAAGCTCGAGGACCGCGTGCGCCAAAGGACGATCGAGCTGGAGCATAGTAAGAAAGCCGCGGAAGCCGCCAATGAAAGCAAAACCCTATTCGTCGCCAACGTCAGTCACGAGCTCAAAACACCTTTGAACGGCATTCTGGGAATGTGCGCGGTGTGCATGGAAGAAGACGACCCGCACAAACTTCGAAGATCACTTGGCATCATCTACAAGAGTGGCGATCTTCTCCTTCGAACTCTCAATGATCTCCTCACGTTCAGCACAAATCAAGTTGGCCATCAGGTCTTGACACTTGAGGAGAAAGAATTCAGTCTCAGGGATATGGAGAACCAGGTCATTTCCATATTCGGCGAGCAAGCCAAGGACAGGAAGATCAACTTGAGAGTGGCATTTGACGACATTCCTGGAGACATGCTTGGGGTGTCAGGAAAGTTGAGAGAAATTACGCTTTGGGGCGATGTCCATCGACTCCTGCAGGTCGTCATAAATTTGGTCTCCAATGGCCTGAAGTTCACGCCTGAGAATGGATCAGTGACAGTTACCATACGATGCTTGACGGAACGGCCAACAAGGCGACCGTCGGTGCAAGACCGCTCTTCTCAGCATCCGCAGAGAAACCGGGATTCTACCATGCTTGGCTCAGTCAGCAGCGGCACTGCGAACTTCATCAACCCCCGCGAGGCTTCTCAAGTGCATGAGAAGAGCATTGCACCACCCGGAAAGGATCTCTTCATCGAGTTTGAAGTCAAGGACACTGGACCGGGCATTGCACCAGAAGATCAGCACCGCATCTTCGAGCCGTTTGTCCAGGGCGATGTTGGCTTGAGTAGGAAGCATAGTGGTACTGGTCTCGGGCTAAGTATCTGTTCCCAACTTGCCAGTCTAATGAGAGGCAGTATTGGAGTCAAGAGCAAACTCGGAGAAGGCAGCAGCTTCACGATGAAGGTACCCCTCAGACATGTGCTCTTCCGGACGGATACACCAAAGTCTTCGCAGGAAGCTATCACCAACGCTTCTTCAACAGCTTCTAGACGCCAGTCATTGGCCCTGGGTGAGAAACCCGAGACCTCGTCGCTGAGCAGACAATCGACCAACCGCAGTAGCAATGGCGCCGTGGTTGCACCTGGAACCATACTGGTTGATACAAACGCAAAGCCAAAGGTTGACAGGAAATCTGTGGATATCACACCCAGTCCAACAGCAGCCAAATCACCCGATACGCCACTTAAGCAAGCGGTGAAGCAAGCAACGAAAGAAGCCAGAGCCGGCAAAAGGCAAACGGGTCAGGACTTCAGCAACGTCAGAGTCTTGGTCGCGGAGGACAACAAAGTCAACCAGGAAGTCATTCTCCGGATGCTCAAGTTGGAGAAGATCGTGGACGTGACGATCGCCGAAGATGGTCAAAAGGCTCTGGACCTTGTCAAGATGAAGTCGGCACCCGCGAACCTGGAGAATGTGCAGCCAGGGGCGCCTTTCGACCTCATCTTCATGGACATTCAGATGCCCAACATGGACGGCTTGACGAGTACGAAGCTGATCAGACAAGCGGGCTTCAAGAGACCGATCGTGGCTTTGACTGCTTTTGCTGAGCAGAGCAATATCGATGAGTGCTATGGATCTGGCATGGACTACTTCTTGGCAAAGCCCATCAAGAGGCCGATGTTGAAGAAGGTCTTGACAGACTATTGCACGCCTTCACCATTGCCAGACAATGCTGCTAGGAACGGTATGCCGACCGCCGCGCCGAACGGCGAATCTTCGAAACCCACCGTAGAGACGACCAAGGGCGTGGAAAGCGTGGTCACGGAGGCCGAAGCGCCTGCTGAGACAACGGTGAATGGTACAACAACGATAGATCCTCCAACTGCATCATGATAACAATCGGGAGTTTTGGCGGGCCTTGGGTTTGATTTTTGATTTTTGATTTGATGAATTTGTTAACATGAGCGAAGGCGCTGGTGGGGAACTCGGGACACGCCACGGATAGATGGCTAGAAAAGGGATTTGCTTTACGTTTTGCCCGCTAGATGCGGGCTATGTACTTGATTCGAAGAATCGAAAACTGTATCATTGCAGCCTCCTTTGGCATTCATCACTCTTCAAGTCAGCGAATCGCTGAGTATGGTGACAACTCTCGAGCCAAGCATATACGGAATACGACCTGCAATCCTTCGGCTGACTGTGAAGCAGGAACACATTGGCTTGATTGGTCGTATACTCTAGGCATGCAACATGCGAACAAAGTGTGCCCTGGTCTCTCTCGTTGCACGAACGCTGTGCTGCCCCTGCCGCGTCACCACGGAGGAGGATTGAGGCTGGTCACCAGGCAGCCAATATGGACTTACCTCCACCTCGATCCCGCGAAAGACTATACCAAGACCCATGAAACAACCATCTTCTGGCCACCAACGACAAACCCGGACAACGATGTTCTTCCTCCCACCCCTCCTACTCTTAGCAGCAGCCCTCTGCCCCGCCGCCGCCGCAACCGAACGCACGAAAATCTCATATGGCCACTACACCGTCCCTTCCCGCCAACACTCCGACGGCATGATGCACTTCCACTCCGAAGTTCCCGCACCTTGCTCCGACTGCGCGATCACGTACATGCAAGCCCACCTCGAATATCCGGACAGCTCGGAGGCAAACGCGGAGAACGGGATGTGGATGCATCATGTTGTTTTTGAGAATACCGAGAGGGAGGATAGTGTTTGTGGGGATGGGCAAGGGGAGAGGTTCTTTGCGAGTGGGAATGAGAGGGGGGTTGTTGATTTTGAGGGGAGGGTGTGAGTATTTTCTTTTTTCTTTTGGCGGGTGGAGGGGTGTGCTAATGAGGATGTTGTAGGAAGGAGGAGGTTGGGTATTTCTTGGGAGAGAATGATAGGTTGAGGTTTGGTGGGGAGTTGATGAACATGCACGATACCGAGCAGGAAGTCGTTCTCTCCGTTACTTGGGGTTTCACCATCGACCCTCCCTCAACCATGCAACCCGTAACGCCCTACTGGCTCGACATCGGCGGC
>NHNW01000005.1:867926-900751 GCA_002786025.1 Zasmidium citrigriseum | reverse complement strand
CCCGCCGCCAACGCCTCCTATTTCTCCTACTCCAGCCCGCCTCACACGTCCGACTTCCAGGGTCGAATCGTGCTGATAGGGACACATCTCCACGACGGAGGCGAAAAGCTCGAAGTTCTGAAGAACGGGAAAGCGGTCTGTGTTTCTCTGCCGAAGTACCGCGAAGGGCATATCGATTCGATGGGCTTTTGTTCTGATACGGGGAGAGTAGATGTGGGCGACGAATGGAAAATCAAAGCAGATTACGACACAGTCAAATACACACCTATGATCAACGAAGACGGGAGTCTAGAGGGCGTTATGGGGATCGCTTTGGCTTATGTCGTTAAAGACGATGGCTTAGCCCCTGTTGCAAAGAGAGGAAACGGATTGGTTATCTTCTTGTTCATCGTGGTTGCGATGGGAGTTATGGGTGCTGTCGGGTATGTTCTTTGGAATCGGAGGAGGGTGGGTGTTTGGCCTAGATGGGCTTCGGGGAGGATGAGGGAGGGACAGTATGGAGCTCTTGATGGGCCTGAGAGGGAGGGTTTGGTTGGGGATGAGGAGGACGAGGAGAATGTTTGGGCGCAGCAGACGAGTAGGGGGAGTGTGAGGCTGCCGGGCGGGGGTGGGAGGGTTTAGATCGTGATTGTTGAGAGCTGCAGAGCTCACAACGTCTGAGGCATTCGCAATGCTCTGGACAATCCAGTAAATGTAAGGCAGTCAATTCCGCTACGGAACCCATTCCACTGTACACATAGTTCCGCCTCCCGGTCGCTCAGAGAGGAAGATTGCGAGAAAGTCAACCTTCGAGTTACGGAAGCTCTTATAGCGGCGTGTACCAGGAGCAATAAGGCTAGGGCTAGAGCTGATCCCTGCAAAACCCTGGAGCTTTCATGTGCGTAGGCATATGTATTTAAACATGAATGTTCCAACTGACGCCAAAACAAGCGTCTGCGAGATCTATCGATATCAGCATCATACATCCAAATACTCACTGAGACACATCGGTAACGATCTAGAAACTTGGAGACGATAGCATGTCCCAACCTACCTTCAAAATCCTCGCTCTCATCTTCCCCTCCTTCAACATCCTCGACCTCACAGGGCCCGCGGAAGTCTTCGGCAACTCACGCATACCGCCAGAGTCCCGCACATTTCACATCGCCTCCTCCACAGAGATCACCAAAGCCTACGAAGGGCTCAGCGTAAAACGAGATCTCGCTTTCGAAGATGCAGTCCTGGAAGACTACGACATGCTCCTTGTTCCCGGCGCCTCACCGCCCTTCGTCCTCGATGCGATTGAGAAGGACGCCGAGTTGATGGACGTGATTCGCAGATTCGCAAGCCTGAAGAATGGAAGCGGAAAATGGCTGTTCTCGGTCTGTACCGGCGCTCTCTTCCTCGGCGCCGCAGGTGTTGTCGCTGGACGGACCGCCACGACACACTTCCTCTCTCTCGACAAGCTCAAGGAGCTTTGTGTCATGGCTGGTGGGGAGGAGACCAATGTTGTGAGGAAGAGGTGGGTTGATGGAGGGAAGACAGAGGGTGGGGTCAGGGTTGTGAATGCTGGGGGCGTGAGTTGTGGAATTGATGCGGCGCTTTGGATTTTGAGTGAGGTTAGGGGGATGGAGATGGCGAAGACGGTTGCGGGAGCGATGGATTATGATTGGGGGTTTGAGAGGGGGGAGGTTACTGAGGGGTGGGTTGTTTGATATTTGCAGAAGATGTTCGTGTCTGCGGTACCTTTCTCTACCGGGAATATTGGCGTTCCCAATTCCAGACGCCCAGAAGCAGATTGATCTTCGTCAGATTGAAGATGTGTCGGCTGCACTATTAGTGAGTTGACTCCCGGGGACTCGACGCCTCTTTGGATTTGTTGCCTTCGACTGCAGTATGCCGCATCCAAGAAGACCATCGCCCACACTTTTCGAGAGGACTCCTGAGAATGGCAGGGGCATTCTTGTATTACCTGCATCTAAATCGCGAAGATCCCAATGCGCCAGAGATGGACTCCCGGTGAAATCTGTATCGTCCAATATTTCCTCCCCTTCCACGTATATGGCAAAAGGGCAGGGGTAAGCAGACGTCATGGGTCAATCTGCCCTTCCATTTCCCCTCCATTTGACCGTGGGAGAAGTCTCGGCAAGCAGAGTGAATAGGAAGGGTACGTTCAGTTTTGATGGAGAAGAAAGAAGAGAGAGTCGCGCGACGTCGAGGTGAAGAAAAGCGGAAGGGCACGTGCACACGCCAAGAGATTCTGGTGGGGCGATGACAACGAATCACGAGCGAGGGGTTTTAAGCCGACAACTTTGGGCAGCGACCTTCTTCACAAAGGCGCAGCAGCAAGTGTGACTCTGAGAACTCGCCTGATATTCACCTAAGCCTACCGTCCTGCGAGGCTCCTGATAAATACCACCAAACTTCTCTGCTCCCACGCCACTCTTCCACCAGACCGCCGCACGCACTCGAGCCAGGAAATACCCCGCCATCCCGCCGCCCTGACCGTTATCGACACCCACCACTATCGCCAACATGTCTAGCAGAGGCCGAGGAGGCAAGTTTCAGAAGGCCAAGCGAGGAGGTGAGCACGTGCACGTAAATCCATACACTACAACATACTAACATCTCTCGAGGCGGCCGCAACTTTAGCAAGAATCTCCGTCCCCTCGATGCCGATGGCGGTGAGCGTAGCATGTGGGCCGACCCCGTCGAGGAGGATGACAGCGACGACGACAGCGAAGAGGACTCCTCAGAAGAAGAGTCCGACGACGACGACACCCCAGCCCAACCTCAACAGGAAGAAATGACCCGTGAACAACGCCGAGCTGCGGCAAAGGCAAAGAAAGAGGCCGCGATCAAGAAGAAGCAGGGCGTAGCACAGCCAGGAGACATGCCAACCGACTCGGAAGAAGAAGAAGACGACGCTGATATGCCTGCAAACCCCAACCACAGCACGGCAGCCCGGAAGCAGGCCGAGAAGGGCGCTGAGCCGGCTGCCGAGCGCAAGACGATCAAGAAGACGGACGACGTGAGCCAGCTCTCACGGCGTGAGAGGGAGGCGCTCCAGGCACAGCAAGCCAAAGAGCGGTATCAGAAGATGCACGCCGAGGGCAAGACGGACGAGGCACGTGCGGATCTCGAGCGACTGAAGCTCGTGCGGCAACAGAGAGAGGAGGCTGCCGCGAGAAAGGAGGCCGAGAAGCAGGAAAAGGAGATGATTGAGAAGGAGAAGAAAGAGCAGCTGGCGAGGATGGAGCGACAGCAGGCTTTGAAGGCTGCCCGAGGTGGGCGGGGTGGAAAGAAGGGCGGGAAGGCCTGAAGGAGGTTGTTGTGGTTTTCACGAGAGTGGTCGAGCAGACTTGCATATGGCATTGGCGTGCTCATAGATGCATGGTATGGAGTCGACTTGAACGATTGAGATTACGAATTGATCTTAGACATTCCACTTTTTCACCACCTACCGAGTTTGAACATAGCTCCAAATGCTTGCTAATCATTGTCTAGGCCTCCAGCAAGCTCGTTGAGCCGAAAGAACCTCGCACTTCCACGGCACTTTCGCGCCCCAGCAGCTTAATCACAATCAGGATCACCAGCCCTGCTTCAGCTCTTGGCACCAGAACCGATATCAAACTCAAAAATCGTCATCATACATGCCGGCGAACTAACAAACTCACAAATCTATAACTCCGAGAATTTCAAAATACAACTCGCTCCTTCTCCCACTTCAAACCAGGCCTTTCCGAGACACCAACATCGACTATCCGACCATGGATCCCACCCAAGTGCCCAAAGAATGGTTCACCCTCGACTCTTTTGCGCTTCACGTCACCGTCCACATCGACCCCTCCAACATCCCGAAATTCATGGAAGCAATGAAACCCGCCTTCGAACTCGTAGCGAGCGAACCCGAGTGTCTCTATTTCGAAATCTTCCAAGATCCTGTGAATCCTGGGACGATTACGTGGGTGGAGAATTGGAATCGGCCGTTGGAGTGGTTTTTTACGGTGAGTCTCTAAAGAAAGATGCCGGGAGGGCGTGGGGATTTGGATAGGGACGGTGTAGGGTTTGTGAGGGTTCGAGGCTGACTTTGTATGTTATAGGAACAAATGACCAAGCCGTACTATAAGCCGTATCTGGAGGCTACGGAGCCGATGTTTGTTAAGCCGAGGGAGTTTAGGGTTTTGAAGAGGATGGAGGGGTATGTTGCGGCGAAGGGGGAGAATTTTAAGGGGGCGAGTGTTGGGGAGTTTCGGGGTTGAGGGTTTGGGCTGAGGTTCTGGACAGATTGAGAAGAGGGGTGTTGATTGAGAAGGGTGAAGCAAATCGCTTTTGTTGGATTCAGTTCTGCACCAGCTCATTCTCCCGCCGCCCTGGGTCGAGTGCTCGAATCGCATGTGAGAGACATGTGTTTTGCTCTCCCTGCAACACTTTACTTCGAGCCTCCGTTGTTTCTGTCGCTACTCGTTCCCGCAATCTCGCTCTGTAGTGTAGTTGGAATGCCCTTGAGCCTCTTGGCGAGTGGTAATGAACCCTCTTCGTCTGAATCTCCCGCCTTCCGCTTCCTGTTGGAACATGGATCGTCCTTCTTGTGCTGATGATAGTCGCAGCAGCTAATATTGTGAAGCTCTTGTCCAATACGGTGCTGATCTTTTAGCTGCTGATGCTTCTTCGTCAATGCCTTTGAATAGTCGAGAAGGAATTCAGGGGGCATCTTTGTGTCCCAAGAATGAATGAGATCGGGGCTTGATTCCCATACGTAAAGGTCGATAATGAGGCGGCGAAGTGCTGAAGTTTTTCTCGTTTTGTCGTAAGCCTTTTTGACTGTCTGATCCGTTGGCAGCAGTCCGCCAGGCCAGTTCTTTGTTGGTTCGAAAGATCGCGCGACGATTGCGCTGATAGAGGCATCCATAGCACTGGCATCCTTGATGTTCTGCGCCAAAAAGTAAAGGTCGAAGAGAAGAACCATCTCGGCCGCACTACCAGATTCGGAATCATCCTGTGCCTGAGCGTCTCCCTTTTTACATGGTATCTTTCCGGATGAGATGTACTGCACATAAAGCTCGAAGACACGTGGACTCTCGTCTGGAAGTGAGTAACCACGCAGTCCTCCGGCCCTTGGCTTTCCCGTGAGAGCGGCGAAATGACGAGACCGCTTTACAAGCAAGTCCTTGTAGACGTGAAATGACTCTTTATCCTCGCCAACTTCAACGACGGCGATATCGCCCTTGAGCCTGTTTCGAAGTCAGTATTGATACTAGTCGTCGGCCATGAGTTCGTACCAGATATGGTCGTCTTTGTGGACCCTGTGGTCCTTCCTGTCCGCCATATTGTGTCGCCGAAGCTTGCTGTGTGGTGATTATGGTGGTCTTTGGAGTTCGTTTATCATGCTGAAGCTGAGCGAAGAGCACGTCTGATATACTGTTGTGCACTGGCCACCTGCTGGCGCTGCCAAGAAGCATATGACAGCATTTGCACGTGCGTATTCGAGAAGCTGACCTCAGAAGATGAACCATGGGATGAGGTTTGCCAGAGTATCGGGCCCATATCATTCAAATGCGATCACATGTTCCAGCTCATTTCAAAGTGTGGGTTAGCACGAGAGTGGTTGATTGAATTTGAGAGTGAATGTTCTTGGAGTAACTTTTGTAAGAATGCGTGATGATTCATCTATCCCTTCGCTGCATTTGCTAATGGTACAAATCAGATGTATTGCTGCGACTCTCGCCATGTCATTTCTTATGGCCCGAAGGTTCAGTTGATCGACCTGAGGGATGCCGCAAGGTCCTGTACTATCTCCGTTCAGCGACAGTCCTTCCCCGACGAATGATCTGTCTCTCTTACCGCCAGTCCACCTAGTCATCATCGGAGTCTTCGTCTTAGTCTTCTGAAAGCTCATCAGAATCCTCGCGCTTCCGCTTGCGGCTTGGACATGGTCCGCCGTCGCAGTTCTGGTGATAGTCACAGCAGCTAATTTCATCCATATTAGGGATCTTGTCAAGGCGCTTCCGCAATGCCCGATACTTCTTCATCATGAGCTCCGAGAGGCCGAGAAGGAATTCTAGGGGCCATGTTACGTCCGAGAAGTCTTGCAGGTCGTCTGGATCGGACCCTATGGCGAAAAGATCCACAACTAGCTTCCTCAGCGGCGAGCCTCCGCGGGTACCTTTGTAGATCATGCCGATGTCCTCGATACCAGGTAGAAGAACGTTTCCCTTCTTTCCCCGATCCTCGGAATAAGCTGCCAGGACCGAACTAATGACAGCGTCCATGGCACCCTTGTCTTGGATTTCTTGCGCAAGAAGATAGAGCTCGAACAATTGAGTCATGTCGTCGCCTTTGGCTTCAACAGACTTGTCTCCTCTCTTGCAATGAAATTTCCCGGTGTAGATGTACTGAATGTAGGTCTTGAAAGTCTCCGTGTCCACATTGGGCTCATCGGGCAGCTTCAGGTGATATCTTCGATCTGTGTCGGACTTTGCTGATGACCACTTTGCGAAATGATTTGATCGCTGCCGAAGAAGTTGCCTGTGGACGAAGAATGATTGCTCATGCCCTAAGATGACGACTTCGACCATTGTGTCGCTCATCCTGTCGGCAATTAGTACTGAGATTAACGTCGATGTTGGAGCAAGTACCATCTATCGTTGTTTGGTCGAACCCGCAGATCCTTTCTATCCGACATGATGGTATGCTGTGTTGAGGTTGTCTCGGTTTGTGGGTTGATGCGTCCAATAACGCGTAGAATTGAAGAAGAGCGTGGCAGATGGACGGCTGAGCACAGACCAGGGGAGTTGCCAAGCTGCATGTGACAGCGCCTGACATGCCCGAACATCCCTCAAGCGCTTCCAACTATCGCTCAAATGCAGTCACATGCTTCACAAGCTCGCAAGCTCGGCTCTCAAGTGCCTACAGCGAAGCCCTCAAACCCTCTCCTCCCAACATCTTACCCAACCTCTCAAAACAAGCCCTCAATTCATACAAGTCCCCCGCCGTAGCAAAGACATAGAAGTCCGGCCTCACAATAGCATAATTTGTCCCCTTCCCCAGCCTCGTCTCAAAAGCATTAACATCATATCCCTTCCGTGTCTGACTTTTGTGCAGATCTCTCAACGGCGTCGGGCAGACTTTCCTAGTGCCAGGGGAAGTGAAAGATCCAATACTCTCAGGCTTGCAAGGTATGACACTTAACGTCATGATTGACTTTGGCGATAGGATCTCTGGCGGAATGGCAGAGTCGCTGAGCATTTTCTTGAGATCGTCGATGCTTGTCTCGGGCAGTTCGTTGCCGTGGCAAAGGACGAGAAGTCGTAGTGGAGAGTCGTTGGCGTCGAAGATGCTATCTGAGAGAACCTGTCGTTCGAAGAGCGTATCCACG
Organism: Zasmidium citrigriseum; assembly: GCA_002786025.1. NCBI lineage: Eukaryota > Fungi > Ascomycota > Dothideomycetes > Mycosphaerellales > Mycosphaerellaceae > Zasmidium > Zasmidium citrigriseum. Next base: position 893,394 of record NHNW01000005.1, on the reverse strand, counting down.
TAGATCTGCGGAAACCTGCCTCCGCCTCCGTTCTCATTGAGGTAGAAACCCCCTGGCATGCCACGGAATCCCTTCTTTTCAATGGCAGTCTCTTTGTCTTGCGTCACGCCGAAGACCGTTTTCGAGAACTCCTCCAGGGCTTGTGCGATTGGAAACATAAGGGGCTTCGGATTGTTACAGAGGAAACCGTTCATCCTCGTGAAGGATGCGGCTTGTTTGACGCTCTTTACTCGTTCTGTCGACCATGCGTCCAGGATCTTCTCTGTCAGAGCATCGCGGCTTTCTGGTTTCTTCTCTAACGCTGCGATTCTCCAGGCGAGTTGATGTGCGTCGCGGATGCCACTGGCAATGCCCTGGCCGCCGAAAGGTGGGAACTGTTTGCTACTGTCAGCAACTGCTTGACACTGAAGGTCTGCGGGAAATCTACCACATGAGCAGCATCTCCAATCAAAATATTCTTCTTGTAATGCCACTTGTTCGCTACTTTATGCGCGAATGCGAACGGCCGACATCGTAGGACCTCGATGCAGTCTCTGGGGAAAGCAACCTCCGTTGAGAACTTGACGCCGTTCCCGTTGGCTCTCCTCGTGATCATGGGAGTGAGATGCTCCCACAGTAACTCTTCGGCATTCATCGTCGAATCGTCATAGTCCTCTTGACGGAACTCGTGTCGCCATAATCGGCTCTGAAGCGGACCAAACCGTCCAGTCGCCGTTGGCTTTCCAGGAGGACTGACGAAGTGCCAGTCCTTTGGCCAGAAGAGATCGTAGACTTGGTCTGGAGTCATTCCTATCTCCCATGCTGGGAAGTCCGGATGTGTCTCAGGGGTAGGTAGGGAGATCTTGAGATTGGCTGCGACCCACGTCCCTTCGTAGCGATAATCTGATACGACCTGGTGGATATCTGCCAGCGGCTCGAGGAACGTTTTCCGTACCACTCCTTTCTTGCCGTCGGCGCCTATGAGCCATGTCGTCTGTATTCGTTTCGTGACGCCCTCGGAGTCGGTGTATTCGACTTCAGTCCCGCCATCCACCTCTCTCAGGCTTCGCACGTCACAACCAACCCTCAAATCGCAGAGCTCACTTTGATTCACCTTCTCTCGCAGAGCCTTCTCTACAACGCCATCAGCCAACCACGTCGCTCTTCATTGGGCTATTCATAGCAAAGAGACTCACCCAACTCCGGCTGCACCATAAAAACCCCACTCGGCACAGCCTGCTGCAAAGCATCCCTCTTCACATCAAGACTAAACCAGGGCTCATTCACAAAACTCGAAGAATGAAAATGCACTTTGTCGACTTCGTGGCCTATGCGAGGCATTTGGGGTCCGAGGCCGAGGGACCAGAGGATACGGTTGGCGTCGCCGGCGAGGAAGACGCCGCGGGGGTCGAGCGTGATTTGGGTCTCTTTCTCCAAGATGATGCTCTGGTGGAAAGTTGTTAGTGGAGCGTTGGTTGGCGTGGTGTTTTGGGGAAGTTACGGAGGTGTTTTGTTGGGAGAGGGAAAGTGCGAGGACGAGGCCGGCTGGGCCTGCGCCTATGATGACGATTCGGGCTTGTTCCATCGTAATGTTGAGGACTTTTGGGTGTAAGATGACTATCGAGTGAAATTCTGAAGCGTCGTTTTATTGATCGAGACCTTCATCGACTGACGTTGTCGTTAACGTTCTCGTTCCAATGGCTACATTCTCCAGTCCCACCCTTGTCCTGTCTCAGCCGTACGTAACGGATCCTTCGACTAGGGCACCTCAGCCTGGAAAGGGTCGGTCCCACGGGTCCCACATATCGGATAAGCAGCTGAAAAAGGGCAAGACTGCGTCGACAGGGGTACTATGTTCGAGAGTAACAATACGGTCGAACAGAGCTACACCATGAGACGTGCTCAATGCTTTGCGACATTCAAGCCTCCATGACGAATTGATCGAGAATTGCGAACCAAAGAGTCTCTCGAACGAACTGTGCCACAGTCGTTTAAACGTCGCATCAGTGGCAGAGTATGTTTTTGAATCGGCGAGATAACAACATAGGTGGAACACAGTGTCCTTCAGACATCTGTACAGTCTTGGACTACTCTCACAAATCAAAGCATAGCCAGCGTCCCATCACTCCCAAAATCCTTCGGTAACTCCGGCCCCCAAACCGACAACGGCCCAACAACATCCCTCTTCATCGGCGTATCCTCATTGACCAAATCCCCATCAGCATAATGCTCAATCTTAAACCCACTCGGATCCATCCAATAATCAAAAATCTGACTCCCTAGCACATGTCTCCCAACGCCCCAAACGCTCTTCCAACCGTTCTTGGCCAGCCACTGATGTCCAATAAGCTGTGTGTCGAAATCCTCCACTTCATACGAGGTATGGTGGACGTAGGTCTTGTTCACTTCCGGTGGCGCGCGCTGCATGAAGAAGACGTGGTGATCGGAGAACTCTTTTCCTAGGTCGAGGTGCATGAAGGTCATCACGTCGATGTTGGAGAAGTCCCAGTGGTGGAGGATATCCGAGGGGACGAAGTTGAAGTTGTCGGTGTACCATTTCAACTCGGCGTCGAAGGACGTGTGGACGTAGCCGAAGTGACCGATTTTGTGGACGAGAGCGGGACCGTCGTGGAAGCGCTGAAATCTCCCACGGCGAGGCTTTTCGAATGCGGTGTTCAAGGGGCCTAATTCTTCGTGGGTGGCTGTTGTTGCGGTTGAATCATCGACTTGTCGCTCTTCCTGACCGTAAATGATGTGGAAGAAGGTATCGTCGACACGCTTGAAAGTGATGATTTCTCCGCCGCCAGGGGCATCTTTCAGAGATTTGACCTCAGCTCCAGGAATGGCTTTGGCCTTCTCAAACTCTGTCTCCGACGCAGCAACGAATGCTGGGCCATTGAAACGTGGCTTGCCATCGGCTGATTGAGTTGCAACGTAGACGTATGCATCTTTGCCGTATCCTCGAAAGAATATCCTGCCATTCTCCTTCTTTGCTACCACGAAACCAAAGTCGATTGCAAACTTCTCGAATTGTTCAAGGTCGGGATGTTCGAAGTAGACATGGCCCAATCTGGCGAGTTGGACTTTGTCCAGGTTGTTGACGATCGTTGGAATTCGCATGTCGGGCACCATATTTTCTCGAATACTTCGTGGTAATTTGCTGACAACGTTGAGGATTGTTGAGAGAACGAGTTTGTCAAAGCCCATGTCTTTGGAGATGACAGGACATTGAATAACTCTGAGGAGCAAGAGAGAGGGTACTGGCGAGATATCCGTGTAGTCGGGCTGGAGCGGGACGGAAAGTGTCCCACACCTCCAAGGGAGCACATTTCCAAGGGAGGCCTGGCGCATGCTAGGACCCAGGTCTGCCCATTCGGGTATTCTGTGCGCCTGTCATACATGCTCTTGTTCCTGCCTTTCCGTATGGTCAGTTGAGTATGGCCAGGCCGGCCGTAACAACGAACAGAGATCCGAGTGCGTGGTCGATCGGCCGGGTTTCGTTCCCAGGTGTGGGACAGTTCATCCGCCTTTATATTTCCCATGTGTTTGATCACTATCATGTTGACCAACAATACAACACATCAAAATGCCAGGATTCGACGCAATCATCAAGTTCATTTCCACAGAGGATGAGAAAGCCTACTTCTCTCCTGTGGCCCTTGGCGACAACGGCAGCCCGCAGATTCCAAGTCCTGGAAGTGTCGTGGAAGCGTTCGAATCGATCGAGGTTGTGAAAAAGAACAGCGCTCAGAAGCCGCTCACGATTGGAAAGGTCGGTAGTTCTGGGCTTGGATCAGTAAAACAATCGTCTGACAATGATGCCCTTAGCTGCTAGCGCCATTGCCGTCCACTAGCATTCCAATTTACTGTGTCGGTCTGAACTACCATTCTCATGCAGCAGAAGCGAAGGTATGATGTGATCGTGGAGTGTGCAGAATGCGACTCGGCTGATCCGTACAGCTTTCCGTCACCAAGTACCCACCGCTTTGGACGAAACCCGCCGCTTCTCTCGCCGATCCGGGGGAGATCATCCCAGTAAACCAGTTCTGTGCCCTCAGTCTGCTGGATTATGAAGGAGAGCTGGTATTCGTGACATCCAGAGAATGCAAAGATGTCAGCCCAGCTGAAGCAGAGTCGTACATCCTGGGATACACCGTGGGAAACGACTTATCGTGCCGATTCTTCCAGCTGCAGCCAAATTCCGGAGGACAGTTCTTCTATGCCAAAGCATTCGACAAGTTTGCTCCCATGGGGCCTGTGTTGGTGAGCTCGGAACGATTCCAGGATACAGCTAAGGGAAGACGTCTGGTCACCCGAGTCAACGGTGCCGTCAAGCAGGACGTCGAAATGGCCAAAGACATGGTTTTCACACCGGCTCAAATCTTGAGCCATATGAGTCAGGGTTGGTCCATCTCCGCCAAATGGCTTTTGTCTGTGGGCTTGAGAGCATTGCTAACATCCTCAGGCACAACAATACCGGCGGGGACTGCTGTCATGACAGGCACGCCTTCGGGAGTTGGCGCTTTCCAGAGTCCAAAATCATTCCTCAGCGATGGAGACGAGATTGAGGTCGAGATTGACGGCCTGGGGACGCTGAAGAACAAGGTCCACTTTGAGAAGTAAGTGGTAAGTCGCGCGTGCAGGTCGCGTCTCTCCAGATGTTTGCTGACGACCAAGGCGTGCAGCCTCGCGTTGTGGCGCCGGGTCTGCCTCGTTGTGATGAGATTGGCGTTGAGGCTGTTCACGTGAGTGAGATGGACGTAGATAGAGTCAAGAAGAAAGGGAGCAGGATGTAAACACCAGGATTCGTCCTCGCGCTTTGATGCCCTAGTTCTAATGCGGTATAGCTCCGGCAATCCCCGCTCCTGCCTCTTTCCCCTCTTTCTTTCCGCTGGTCCCACACCCACACCCGTCGACTTCACCTCGTCCAATATCACATCACATGCATCCACCATATCCAAAATGACATGGCTTCACGCAAAGGCAAGAGCGGCGGGACGTGCGAATTCTGCGGCAACACGTACTCCAAGCGGGAGCATTACCAACGCCATGTGCGCACTCACACGCGTGAGCGCCCCTTCTCGTGCAGCGAATGCCCCGCTACCTTCTCCCGTCGCGATACATTGGCCCGCCACGCACGCGCTCGTCACCCGGGAATCGATGTGAACATACCTCCAAGCGACGGCGCTCAGGTGGAGTCGCCGCGCACATCCGACCCACTTCAGGACCTATCAACAAACAACACTGCAGACTTTGCTAACTTGACATTTCCCCAAGGAGACTGTGCGGGTGGCATCTTTGACTGGTCGTGGGATGACTCGCTTAATTTGGATCCATCATTCTCCTGGGAGGAGCTTGGAACTTACGACCTGAACACGGCCTCGCCAAGCGTACCTTGGCTTCCCCTTCGCCCCGAGCCTGAACGTCCACGTGAGATCAGCCATCCAGAACCTCTGCGCCCGCCTTCCCGAATGTCGCAAAACTGGTTCACCAGTCTATCTAGAACCAGACAGTCTGGAGCTCACCCTTGGCTTGTCCCCGATGTCTCGACTGTAGGAGAAGAGATCTCACGCGATGCGCTCGCGAACTCCCTCCAGCAGCGTGTGCCGGAAACGAATCTGCCATCAACCCGCTTTCTCAACAGGTGCCTACATATGTTCACCACAAGGCTCTGGCCCCTAGCGCCAATTGTTCACCTCCCAATATTCCAACCAGCTCGCACGAATCCCCTCTTATTGCTTTCGATTTGCTCCCTCGGTGCTCTTGCGATTGGCTCTGAAGAGGCATTGTTCCATGGAGAACGACTATTCGATGGAGTCCAGAAAGCGATACTGGTTTCCTTCACGCCAAACAGGGTCTCAGATGAGCACACGCTGGCTATCCTCCAGGCAGCTACCATCGGACAAACCTATGCTCTGCTGTCCGGTTCGGCGTCAAATTTACTGACTGCACAGTGTTTCCATGGTACGCTGGGAGTATCTGTTCGAGCCTTCCATGCCGAAGCTAACTCGACGACATCCAACAATCCACCCTCTCCGGATGACTGGAGCTCTTGGATACGAGAACAAACGATCCTTCGCCTCCTACATCTAATATACGTCCACAACGGCGAAGTTTTTGCCACTGTGCACCAGCCTCCGATGTTACGGACCCACCCGTTGCAGATCCGACCCTCCGCAGAAGACACCCTGTTCCTCGCAAAGACTGCAGATGAATGGTCTTCGCTGAAATACCGCTACGAGCAGTCCCCGAGCCTGCAACATTCTGTGTTTTCTGACTGCGCAGTACTGGATTGTTTCGTGGCTGAGATCTACCATCGGAAAACGGGACCGTTCAACAGAGCGGACGTTGCGGCAGATGAGTTCCAACCGCATCTGGTCACCTGGTTCAACCAGTCCGCACTGGTACTCGGGTCGGACCGAGCTCATCGGCTTTCCTTGCTTATGCTCTGGCACTCCTGCTTCGTCTTGCTGCTTTGCGATGTGGACCTTATGGAGAGAGTGTGCGGTCGGGATGACTCCAGCAGCTCGGAAGAGGACAGGAAGCTGCTCCAGGCCTGGGCAGTGACTCCCAGCGCGCGGCGTTGCACCATTCACGCCTTGCTCATTTACAGCTTACTTGAACGATTTCGTATATCCGATACGCCTGCGATCCACGTTGGCCGGGTCTCTTGGCAAGCGGGACTGGTACTGGCAATATTCTCCTTCTTTGCTCCATCCGAGCAAACGAACGGCTCCTCAGACCTCCTTACCGCGTGTCCTGAACTTGACACTGTCCGCAATACATCACTCTTCTCTGACAGTGAGTGGGCCACAGTCGAGCAGAACTCAACGCCAGAACGGTGCAGGACGGTAGCCTTCTCACTTTCATCCATACTTCGGCATCTTGGACCATGGCAGAATGCAGTGCGTTACGCAAAGACTCTTGACCAGATCTTACATCTTCTTGAGCCTTATTGAAGGATTGAACAGATCTATCTTCTGGCCCATGCCAGGAGCTACGAGGTAGGGTAAGAGACTTTTGTCATTCGACGCTGACTGAGAAAGACCGCGGGACTGGGAAACATGCGCCTCGCAGGTGGGAACCCGACAGCTTTGGCCCTCACATTGTCCAACTATTGAACTCTAATTTGCCAATTTGCCAAGGATATTCACGCACACATGCTCATGACTACTGTCCAATCCCCCCTCCATCTCTGAAATCTCTGCATTCCAACATCATTATACAAGGTCTCCGAAAATGACTTCTACAACACTCCCTACCAATCCCTCTTACAGCCCTCCAAAACATCCGTTCATGTGGTCTACTCCTCTCACGAATCGACCACAGCTCCAAAAACTTCCTGTATGATCTTGCTTCACATGAACGCTCCAAAGAAAAAATTACTCGCTAATCTGTGATGACAGTGGTGAGAAAGCCGTGCCGATCAGGCCGAGTCCACTCCAACGGACGACTTTCAAGGGTGTCAAGGGTATCAATGCCATGTTCCAACGCAGTGGTATAAGCCCCTTTTGGCGGCGTGGGCGGGCCGGCTATCGATCGCGCGGAGGGCCATCACTTGACGGGTGAGATGCCAACTTGAGTCGACCGACGGCGATGTATCTCCGCATAACCGTATCGATCCAGACCATGGCGACGTGGATCGAGAGTTGGGATCGAGGGAAACCGAGTGGGATGGCAGGCCATTACGAGATGGCATTCCATCGCGACTGGCGAGGAGGCGGTTGGGCGACCACGGTTACACGACCGGCCTGCACCTTTGCCTTGTACCTTGGCTCGACAGGATATGCAGATGGAGGCAACGGTCGTGGTGCGAATATCAGATCCTCGTCTTCGGCCGGTGTATAAGGAGCGATGGGCTCCACAGGCAGCGTCGAGCGAAGACCGGACACCAAGGCGCCTGAGGTCGGGACCGGCGTGCCCATTCGAGGAGCTGTCCCAGCCTGATTGGCGACGGCCATGCCATTTGTCGCCGCTTGAGCTGCGCGGTTCTGGCTCGCGTCCGCAGAGAGAGTGTCGCTGGTGGAGTCGGTGTCACTCATGGTGCTACTGCCACTGTCCGATGTACCATAGGGCGGGTTGCGGAACAATCTGCAATCGCTGTCATGGCAGCACCATGGGTTGCCGATTTGACCGACGAATTCGCATTTGCCGGCATATAAGCAACGGAAATCATGACAATAAGCGAGTCTACGCTTCTTTGACTTTTCAAAGAGGGGCTTCTCGAAGTCGCGCAGCCGCTTGCGCTTCTCGTCTTTTGCCAGGCGGAGTGCGTGAGTATCGCGCAGATACTCGCGCGTCTCATCGTTGGTCTCGAAGCGCATTGCCGAGCTCGGCTTGGGCTTGGGTTTCGGCTTCACAACAACTGCACCGCGGGAGAGCTGGATAAGGCCATTGGCGGCGGCAAGCTCACGTTCTTGCTCTGGCGTGAGAATACGAGCCAATCTGGCCCTCGAGGCCTTGCGGCGGTCGGCTTCGGCTTTGGATCGCCTTGCGATGAGGGACAAGTTCATAGCGCCAGCGTAGTCCTCCGGGTACATGCGAAGGTTGGGAACCGGATCATCCTCGAGTGGCTCGTTCTCGGTCTCATCTGGGTCAAAAGGTGTCGACCGGTCGAAAGTCTCTCCCGAGACTGATGAATCCGATTGTGCCACTTGATACTGCTATCGTTAGTCGAGATCAAAGGGTGTGCAACGGGGATCTGTTGGGTGATTTGGGTACCTGAGCGGCAACTGGTTCATCAACGAGGGCCTCATCCTCGTCCTCATTCTCCTCTGCATCGAAGGTGACCGAGCGCTTGCGACGCTCTCCCCGGCGGTTTCTACCCGACTGTGCCGTCTGAGAGTTCATTGTCAGCCGAATACTACAGAGAGACGATGGGGATGCATGGGAAGGAGGTGATGCTCACCCGTCTACGAGACGCTTGACCGGCAGGCTTCGAGTTGCCAGGCTTTCTCTGAGGCGCTGGGGCCGACTGTGCCTCGCCCTCCTGCTATTGTCAGTCGAGACCGATGCTGAGATCTGGGAGATAGATCTGGAGAAAGGGATCCTCACATATCTGACTGGCGCCTTAGAAGTGCGCCCTGAGCGGGTGGTCCGCGGCATCGTGGACTCGTTCGACATTGTATATGCTTCTCACTTCGAAGGGCGCTACTAATCAGCAATACTAACGATTGACTGGAGTAACACGGTGAAGCACTGCCCTGAATCAGCCTCAAAATCTCACGTGGACGGTCAGCGGACGTCGCCTCACCTCACCGGGTCAGAGGTAAACAAATCTCGAATGTGTAGTTGGGCTTTCTGGTGCTATCTCTTCGGGAAGACGGACGATTGTGCTGCTGTGTCGAGGACTGGACGCTGGCGGGCTTCGAAGAGTTCTGGAGAAAAACGGAGAGAGGAAGAAGATCGAGGTGAGGAGTTGAATCTTTTGAAGAGGCCGTTCACGCTAGCGCCATGAGGAGAGAATGGAGTGAAGACTGGCGCGATGACGGCTACACATTGCAGAACGATAGAGCGGAGGATGCATCACCTGGCCACACTCCCAGATCGGACCGCTGGAGTGGGAGATCGATGTTGAGGAGCTCGTTACCGGAGGTTAAACGGCTCTCTTTCCTATCTTGAGGCTGCCGGAAGTCATTGAGTTGATGCTGAGCCGCATGGACGGTGAGCGCTTCTGGGAGAGAGCAATCGAATTGAGCGAGGTCACTTGGCTCGATATCTGGAGGCTTTGGGCGCCACGATGGAGTCGTTACTGTGACTGTGCTTCACGGACCGGGCGTGCGACCGCATAACACCTTACGCATACATTCACTGGAGGAGAGGAAGGGTAGGCTAGGAGAAGTACGACGTCTGGATCTCGATGTGTGCGCATTAGGAAGTGTTGTCCAGGGCAGCGACGATGAGTATGCTGGATCGGACATCCGACGATGAGGGGACGAGAGGGGTATCGAGTCGCGATGAAGGATATAAGATGTAGAAGATGCCCCCGTACCGGACCCAGCATCTGCAACGACTTGAAGACTTGTTGGGGGACGGGTGGGACCACGCTCGCAGGCGGCGGCGAGGTCATCTGCTTCAGCGACAGCGAGGGGTGCGGCAGCGGTGGGCTCAACGGGGAGGTCGCTGCAACTGCGAGAGTGCCAAAACAGCGATTTTGAACGCACAAGACGAATGAGCATCTGGCATCGGACGTGAAGACCGGTACAACAGTTCACGGCTAGAGGCGGGCGAAAGGGCAGAAGAGTCACACCCGGTGATGATCGACAGCGAGGTGGCCTACGAAAGAGGAGGCGACCAGTACTTCACGACTCCCGATAACCAGGCCTGCGAGGCCGGATCACGAACTCCGTACCCCGATCGACGACTACTTGCGGCCCAACATGCCCAACGATTTGAAGTGCTTGGATGAGAATACTCGCAAATTTGAGACTTTGAACAGGCGCAGCAATTCGAGCGAAAAAGCGGAACACCGCACCAACGACTGTCGAAGCATTCCGGCATCGTGCCAAGCCATATCAACATTTCTATCCGAATGGGGGTACTTACGGGCCGATGAAGTCGGCAGCGCTAGCCCCTGATGTCGGCTACACTAGGCGCGGTGGGCTCCCGATGACTTTGAGCAGCCATTTTAGCGCCAAAATCAGAGGTTTCAACATTGTGACTTTTCCATTCACCTCTACAGACGTCATTATTCCACATGGGAAGTGAGGTCAAAGTACAACTCGCTGCGTTGTCAGCAAGAGGAAAGTGCCCGCTGCGCCACAGCGGCCGCCCGCAGGGGCATTTCGCTGCCCTGAAGAACGAGTCCAAGGCGCTCTGCGGAAGGGAGGGAAATGCTTGCCGCATGCCCACAATCAGTCGACTGAAGCGGCCAATTGAAAGATTTTGGGATTGAATGAGAACCGGGTGGTCCCGCGAAGATTTCCCAACAACTTCATACATTCGCGGTACTGGTAAAGTGAACGTAGGCTTTCGATAGTCAGGGCGGCCTCAGAAGTTTATGAACGAGTCATAGTTAGTGTTCCGTTTGACTGGGATTGAATAGGTATGGTGGTTGGCGAATCACAGCCTTGCGAGGTAAGATTATTGATTTGTGCGACTTTGGATTGGTGACGGTATTGCCACACCGCTACTCAGGCAGCAGGATTGAGAGGAAATATGTTCATTGTGTGGACTTGGCATGGTGCGTGCTTCGCAAGTGGAAAAGAGATGGTGCGTGGTTTGTGCGCATGTGATGCCAAGACTTCAAACGCACAGACGTCTAAGAGCGCTTTGACATCACCTGACCGGATGGCAAAAACAAAGGCCTCCTCGCTCAAGGAAGCAGAGGTACGATCACTTCAGTGCTTGCGGAAAGTGTCTTGATCACGGATTGTGAAAGATTTCAAGACACATCCCTGACCTCCCGTGAACTTCGCTGGAGGACGTTCGATAGGACGCACGTTGTTGTGCTGGTCACAGTATTGGGTTTCTGAAGAGTCGCAAGAGCTCTTTTTCACAACGCATTGCCGAGAATCAAAGTATCGCAACATCGATTTCTCTCCCTTGACCGGCGATCGGACCGGTCCCGTACAAGTACACTCTATACACTCACGCTCCTTGCAAAGTGAGAAACATCAGCCTGATAGATGGCTATTGCGGCGGCCATACCGCAATGCCCTATATCATGATCCCTTACATGCTTCCATGGACACTCCATAGACACCTCTGATAGCCTATCATGTCCAAGTGAAGCATCAAAGATACTTTGGTACATCATCGGTCAGCATCGCCGAACTGTGCGGGGAGACGGCTGGCATTGAAACGCGAAATCGGAGGGTGAGGAGGTATATATCTACACCTTCAGAAGGCTTGTCTTCTCATCCTCTGACAAGATAGCAAGATTTCAGTGAGGTTGATTGCAAGTTGACTTCACCTGCTGCTTTACTTCCAGCCCAGACCAACCTCACCTACTCCTTCACTTCCACCCAAAACCGCCTTCACCAACTCCATTACTTTACGATCAAACCACCCTCACCTACTCCATCACTCCCACCCAACCCATCACTCCCACCCTCACCCCTCCTCCCGTCCAAAATGTCTCCCTCAGCAATAACCCAACTCACTGTCCCAACCTCCCAACTAACCGGCGACGAGCGCGCCGCTCAACTGCGCAAGACAGTGGGCGATAGACCGCTGGATAAATTCACCTATGGCGCCCACCCGATCAGCGGGAATCAAAGCGACCCGGTGAAGCAAGTTCGGATTCCTACTTTCGATGATTTGCTTGATGAGAGGGCGTTCCGCAAACTGCATCATGCGGCGGCGATTCGGTGGTTGGGGGTGAATGGGTATAATAATGAGGGGGCGGGCGGTGAGTTTGTTCCCAGAGAGGAGGTTCTCTAGGAGCATGTTCTCCATGAAAGAGGCTGTGTTTGAGGTACCTGCTGACCATTTCTGCCATTATTAGGGCATATTACCGTTCGAGACCCGATCAAACCCGACCACTTCTGGATCAACCCCTTCTGCAAATCCTTCCGCTACATCAAGCCCGAAGACCTCTGCCTCGTAAACGAAGAAGGCATAGTCCAACCCGAAGGCAACATGCACGCCATCAACCCCGCCGGCTTCGCGATCCACGCCGCGGTACACCAAGCCCGCCCCGACGTAATAGCGGCCGTCCACTGCCACAGCCTCCCAACAAAAGCCTTCTCCGCCCTAGGCTGCAAACTGGAACCCATCAACCAGGACGCCTGTCGCTTCTACAACGACCACGCCATCTACGAGAACTTCGGCGGGATCGTGCTCGCCCATGAGGAGGGGAGGAATATCGCCAAGGCGCTGGGACGGAAGAAGGCGGTGATTTTGCGGAATCATGGGATTCTTACTGTTGGGAAGAGTGTTGATGCCGCGACGTACTTGTTTGGGGCTATGGATCGGTGTATTGAGGCGCAGTTGATGGCTGATGCGGCGGCTGGTGGACGGGGGACGGAGACGATTAAGATTGACCATGAGGATGCGGAGTTTACCAGGAGGGTTTATACGGATGAGATGGAGTATAATATGTTCCAGTCTTGGTAAGTTGATGTCCTTGCGTAGCTCCGCGATCTCGAAGTTTGAGCTGGTCGCACGGGCTCTTGAATGGGCTTCAGATGGCTTGGAAGGCGGTGGACGCGGCGAGATGTGCCTCTGCTAACGTGTGTCGACAGCTTCGAGGACATGGTCCGCGCATCGAACGGCGAGTTGTCGATGCTATCCGGAGGGGAGCGCAATGGCTATGATCTGTTCCCAAGGACCTGGTAGATCTGTCCGTCCTTCGTAGACTGTTCCGGTGCCATCGGCGTATATGGTCTCCTTGAGATCGATGTTTCAACCATTCTTATTATTCTTCACCTGCTCCCTCAACGCATCCATATACTCCCCCATAAACCCCTTCTTCGGCTCCTCTCTCGCTCTCTTCTGCGCACTCTGCCACGCCCCATCAGCACCCTCCTCCTCAACTGTCGTGCTCTTCTGCTGCCTCGCATCCAAACTTCCCCTACTTCTCCCAGCCCTCTTCGCCGCAGCATTCGCTTCTTGCTGCTCCGCATAGCCCAACTGCGTCTTCAGCTCCGACACAAAATGCCTCGTAAACCCAGGCTCGGCAGGCTGCTCAATCTTCGTGCCACCGAGCTCTTCCGGCGGGATTCCATGGCGGATGCGATGGACCTGGCGCGCGACCTTTTCGACGCCGCGGTGGAAGGCGGGGGTGCGGAGGAGGGCTTGCACGAGGTAGGCTTCCAGAACGCGGAGCCAGGGAGCCATGCTGTCGAGTCTATCGGGGTGGTATGGCACAGATGAAACAGACAGCAGAGTGGCACATGGCGTTGGTGATAGGCGAGGGTGGAGGATTGGATGTCGTCAGTCGGGAGTCGGGTGTTTTGGCTGCAGGGCGCGGGTGTGGCGTCGGGCGGTTGGTGTTTCAGGCGCTGCGGCGGTTGATTGGCGTACCATGGAACGGCTACACATCGACGGCAGCGAGGTGGGATGGCGAGGTGAGGTGTTTTTCCTTCTCCTTTCCTCCTGCTGCTTTCGGCGAGTGACTTTGGATAATCGATTGGAGTGAGTGAACGTTCGAGACGCGCCGTCCGCGAAACGCCGCCTTTCTGCCGACCTGAGGATTCGAGAAGACATCACCTGTTGGACGGCGACGGACTCTTCGGACTCTTGGTGACGGCATTGAGCGATTGCTTCTGATTGACTATCTCCTGCTCCTACCGAACACTCTCCAAGACCTCCATCACGGCGCTCTCCAAGGCCCGCGCATCGCCGGCACCACGCTCGTTACTCGCCTCACTCCACCACCGCCTGCGCAGACTCGACCACGCGGCAAGCAGCAGCTGTCAAACGGCCTCTGCTACATGCTCACGTGCCTTCACCCGACACATGGCCAGCCACCACCCTCAACTGCCACAGTTTCTCAAACAGTCCAAATCAGGCGGGTACATCAACAGCTTGAATCTCTTGCGGCGCAAACTAATACTTGTGTATAGAGCTCCACAACAAATTCGTCGATCTCGAATGGCAGCAACGTAACCGCCTCCTTCAAGGAACCCAACCTTCCAATCCGCCCTCACAATGGTCGCGACTCACCGGCGACGCAGTCACGGCACGGAATCGATACCTGAACGTTGAGCCGTATGCGCAGAATAGAGTGAAGTTGAGGGTCAACGAAGGAGCGAGCGATTACATCAATGCCTCGCCAATCCAGCTCGGCAAGAGGAAGTACATTGCTACGCAGGGGCCAAAGGATACGAGCGTCAATCACTTCTATCGAATGGTTGCCTCGGAATTGAAGAGTCCGGCTGTGGTGGTGATGCTCACTCAAACACACGAAGCTGGACGGGAGAAGTGCTTTCAGTACTATCCCTTATCGAAGGAAGAATCGCCGCTGGTGATACCGCCGGATGCGGGCATCGACGATGGCTTCCAAGGCCAAGTCGAACTTCTCGAAATCCAAGACGACATCCGAAGCAGAAGCCAAGTCCGCCAACTCCGATTACGAACAACCACATCCAACGGAGATCAACAAGAAAAAGAAATCATCCACCTCCTCTTCTCCGGCTGGCCCGACTTCCTCGTTCCTGAAGGCGACGACCGCGCCGCACTCGTCGAACTCGTCCGACTATCCGCGATGCTAAACCGCAAAGCCAGCAGTGAAACCGCCACACACACCAACGGCTCCTCCTCATTCGCCGCAGACCTCGCATCGACAGATCAGGACAACCCACGTATCATCCACTGCTCTGCGGGCGTCGGCCGTTCAGGGACTTTCATCGCGCTGGACTACCTCTTAAGTCTAATGCACTCCGGCCAGCTGGACGATCTTGCGTCGGATAAGGACCCGATCGCGGAAACGGTGGATAATCTACGGCAGCAGCGTATGATGATGGTGCAAGGGGAGTCACAGTTCATGTTCTTGTATGAAGTGATGAGGGAGCAGATCACAGCGCGATTACAGGGGAGGGAGAGGGATGCTGTGGCGGGTGCGTCGCAGAATGGGACGTCGTAGGGGGTTGTTATGATTGATGGGATACACGAGGATCATGATTGAATGCTGGTGGGCGGTGGGCTGGGTGGTATTAGATGCTTTTTGTGAGTTTTTGCTCTGCATTGATGAGTGTTTGCTGTGTTCTGGGCTAGCGTTGTATTGTTGTTGCTTGCGTATGTGAGCATCTGTATACTTGAAGAACCAAGCCCCTGCCGGCCTCAATATATTTCAAGGATGTCAATGTTGTGAGGGTCGATAGCCGCCTCGTGGTTGGCATGTGGTATGGTATGGCTGAATGTCCATCAAGGTGCGCCTTGGCAGTGGCTTTCTCCAAGGCAGGGACAAGGGACAAGACAAGGCCATCAAGCGAGCTAGCGATGGAGCTCGCGATAACAACTGCGACTCTGTCTCGAATACGAAGTGTAAGTCGTTCGATATGCACATGAACAATCAAAGCGGCTAATCGGCAGCGAGAAGCGTCAAATTCATTCACGGACAATGTGATCTTATCAGATCAATCAATGGAATGGCCTCATGCCAATGCTCGGCGCCGCGACTTCCCTTTCGGCTGGAACCAGTCATTGGGAATGCGCTTTCCATGTTCAGGGCTTGTTTCTCTTGGTAGTCACGCGAGGTAGCACGACCAAGGGACGCCATTGCCTGCGACTGGGCTGACATAAACATCCCTGACTCCCCGCGTGTTCTTCGACTTCCGATCCTCCAGGCCAGCGGAAGAAGCACACAATATGGTTGCAACTCGAGTCGTCACTCTCAGCGCCTTCGCCGCTTTTGCGTGCGTCGCTGCCGCGAACCCTTCCGTTCAGGAGATCAAGAATCTGCTCGCCGCCCGCCAGGATGACGATGGAGATGACTCGGCCGATTATCAGTGCCATGCAGACTGCGGTATGCTAAACAATGGGATGAATCTGAACACTTGCTGATGGAGTTACAAGGCTATACCATCGTCGACTCTCAAGGCAGCGCCCCGAGCGCCTACTGCTCCAATCAGACGTGGGTCGACCAGCTGAACCGCTGCCTCGCCTGCACCAACCAAGAAGACGACGACGATATCTGGGAGGACTACGGCAGCAGTGTCTCGAACGCCGCCGAGGCTTGTGGCGGCCAAACTGCCACTCCAGGTGCCGTGCTCTCGACTGCCTCTGCTGCTGCTTCTGCCACTGGAACGGCGACCGAGGTTGTGACGACCATTACCGGCACTGCCAGCTCTTCTGGAACTGCTACGGCTCCAACTGCAGTCACGGATTGCCACTCCCACGGAGACGACCTGTACTGTGTTGCGGACGGCGCCGAGTGGGAAGTCACCAGCGACATCAACACCAACAACGCACCGGATAGCTTCGAAAACTGCCGTCCTTCTGGCGATGATGATCTGTGAGTCGAAAGCCCAATTCCTTAATCTCAGATCCGAGTCACTGACTTTTCCATAGTACTTGCGTCGCTGCCGATGGCTCCGAAGTCGAACTCGAGCGTGAGGGCGCCGACCACACTGGCGATGATCACGATCATGGCTCATCAACCACGTCTCCTACCGACACTTCGACTCCTAGCCCTGCGAATACCAGTGCCGCCGCTGGAGGAGCTTCTGCATCTCCCTCTGCTTCCGAAACGGCAACTCAGGATGGGTCTGCTGGACGTGTTGGAACCGCGTCGATGGGCGGTGTTGCCGGTCTCTTGCTGGCTATCTTTGCGCTCTAATCGCCGTGTATCTATCATGAGGGAGCGACCAGTCCCGCTCGGCCTGATTAAGAAGCAATGTGAAAGAAGCGATTGATAAACTATCTCCCTCTAACCCTGTATCACTTTCTATCAGTTCCGACGTCGGTGGCAAAAAACGTCCAACATCATTGACGGAACACTTCGGCTCCTTGCTGTTGGATCTGAATTGCGTAGACCCAGTCTGATGCTGATTGTTGCGCGATGCTCAGGGGGCAGGCCACCTCTCCCGAAAGACTCGCATCAGTGCCCGTGCTGACTGCGAAGACTTTACAATGTGAATCTGCTGTTGTAAGTTCGGCCTCTTTTCGAATCGTTGGAGAGAAATGTCCAGACAGTAGTAGCAGGACAGCGAGAGACTATCGGCATCGTGGAAATGCTCGCTGTGATCATGAGCAGCTTCGAGGATCATGGTAGCGGCGGTGTCCAAGGCGTCGTCGTTGCTTCTCCTCTGCTGTTCCTGACCAGTGGGAAGCCTATCGAGTAACTTTTGGTGCCACAGCATTAGAGATCTGAGGATTGTTAGCGCTATCCATATGGCGGACGGGATCATCTCACCTGGTAGCAATAGTCAGAGTTTCTGAGTGAGGTGCATGTGTGCTCGACTTCATGGAAGTTCTCAGGAAGTCGAGGATGTCTGCATCGAAGCCGTTCGGTTCTTCTGGGATGCCAGAAGATTCAGCGGCGGTTAGGACCGCATCAAGATAGAAGCATGCCCTTGCCACATTGGCAAAGTCATCTTTGTGAACGTGGCCTTTTGTAACCGGATCCCCGTTCGGAACTGGCGAAGCCATGGTTCCATCATCGGGTAGGTTGCCAGGGAACTCAAAATCGTTCTTGGGATAGCGCGTCGAAAGACTAAGGCTCTTGGATGGAAGCTCAAGGACGATGAGCCTAATACATTAGCACTTCTCGGCCCATCCACGTTAAAACTAGACGCTACAACTGACCTCTCCATCACGACAATGCCCCACCATAGATTCCTCTGCTCTGCTCTGGAGTGATTCAAGTGAAGGCCTTGGTGAAGGCAATTCGTCATCACTGAGTGCTGGAGCTCAAGGACGTAGCCTATTCGAAGTGCAATGCCGAGAGTAATGTATGCTCCGCCGGGCTTGCCGCACGCATATTCGTAGGAAGCAACGAGGACGCCGGATTGTGCGAGGAGGATTCTGATGCTTTTGTCAGCGCGAGAAACAGGGGATCGAGTCTGGACGAAACAGTGCCAGTCGGAAGGATGCTCTATGGAGACGTACGATGCACATAGCCTCGCCTGTATGTGGCTGAAGAAGACTTTGATCGTGTGATATAGCTCACGGGGCTCGACGTTGCTTCCAGGTCGTAAGACCATTAGGTACATAGCAAGTAACAACATTGAGAAATCTGCCGGAGGAACATCATGCTGATATCGGGTAATTGTCTCTCGAAAAGTCACTGGTGATATGATCGGAAGCCACTGATGGAAATATCGAAAGAAGCGGCTGCTTAACTCGTCCAGAGACATGCCGGTGCGATGAATGACATGACAAACTTGTAGATTGACGATACCATCCAGTGCAGGTCCGACATTACATGTGAGAAGATCCGCAAGGCTGCCGACAGAGGCTCCATCGGTCCGAAGAACCTCGCGATCATATCGGCATTCCAGTCCTCGTTTGCTGCAATAGGTACACCTGGGGAGAAGCTTGTCACAGGCCTTTTTCCGGGCCTTGCAGATGTTGCAGACTTGGGCTGCTCGCTGGATGGGGACTTCGGCCGCCATGATGCAGGGGATGATGTTTGGAAGGGCAAGGAGGGGGGAAGAGACGAGCCGCTTGCTTGCTAATGAAACGACGTTCATGACTGCCTGTTTGGGACGAAAGGGCCCACTTTTCTTTTCTAAAGACCACTCACGTACAAGAGCGTAGTAGAGACCCACTGGCAACATCTTCTGGTCATTGAAACGACAGGGCGAGTCTCCATCGTGAGGGTAGCGGCCATTCACGGCATAAGAATGGCGCCCGTACACTCGTTGATGAGTTGTAATCAAGAAACACATCCCTGCTTCTCACACAGTAAATGTAAAGATTTCGCCGTGGTCGACCGGACTGATTCAAGAAGTCTCGCATACAAGCAAAAGCTCCAATACCAAACATGGGATCGATCCAACAAAACGACAAACACAACATCATTCAAATCGTGTCAGGATACCGGCCTGGGCTTGTCGGCCGAGCTCTCGAATTGAACATGGAATACTTCAGTGCCAAATCCGCGTTTGGAAACATATTCGAAGGCTGGATGGCCAAAGGACTCGGAGACTTCTTGTGTCGGATCGAAAGCCCACGCAACGAAGTCTGGGCAGCCATTCTCATCAGAGACAAAATGGTCGGAACAATCTTCATCGATGGGGAGGATCTCGGCGACAATAAGGCTCATTTGAGGTCTTTCATTGTTGGTGATGAGGCGCGGGGGAGAGGGGTTGGAAAGAGGCTGCTCCAAGAGGCTATGGCTTTTGTCGATAAGGAAGGTTTCTCGGAGACTTGTCTGTGGACATTTGAGGGATTGGATCCCGCGAGAAGGCTGTACGAGTCGGTTGGATTCGAGTTGAGGAGACAGGAGGCTGGTAGGCAGTGGGGACCTGAGGTCAATGAGCAGTTGTTCGTACGGCCGTCTCGGAGACACGGTTGAGATGGTAGAGACAGATCGCAGAGATCATTCCTGAGGCGGCCGGAGGGCACGGCAGTCCATCTTATTCTTGCCGGATTCAGCTTTGCTGGCCTCAAGTCCTCGCCACTGAGGCCGCGCCTCAGCCTTGGCTCTTTCTCGTAGAACGTAGATGTAATAACACCTTCGAAGAAATGCGAAGAAAGAAAAGGGGAAAGCGTGAAAGCGGCCGACACCCCCACAGTCCAAGCTTTTTGGGGGCCGAAACTGAGACGATCTTTCCTCCTTCCAGCGGCCACGTTGGTCCTCCTCCTGAACGACACCGCTCATCAAGGTCGACCAGTAGACGCGTTTGAAGGTGGGCAGGCGGCCGCCGCACATGATCAAGTCATTTGCAACGATGGACGAAAGTGGAAAGGATAAAAGACGCGCTGCCATGCGTCCAGATGGCGTTGCAGCGAGTGGAACCAGCCAGACATGCAACGCCACGACGAAGACAAGAAAGTCGACCTTGAGAGCCAGACTCTCCCCGAGCAAACGCCCGAGCCAGTATCTCAAATGAATGAGAGTGGCACAGACAATGGAGACAACACGGAGAATGAGGAAGAAAAGTTCCTCGTTCGACTGGATTCTTCCGATGACCCAAAGAAGATGAACCCCTACCGCAAGGCTTGGGTCTGCTTGCAACTGTCCCTCCTGGCGCTGACAGCTTCGATCGGGAGCTCAATAATATCCCCAGCGGAAGAAATCCTCTCGGTCTACCTCGACATCTCACTGGAAGCCACAGTGCTGACAGTGTCCCTCTTCGTCCTGGGCTTCGCATTGGGTCCGATTTGTTGGGGACCAATCTCTGAGGTGTACGGCCGACGATGGTCATTGCTGCCGGCTGTATTCATCTTGGGCATCTTCAGCATTGGCAGCGCCGTCAGCAAGAATGCCGCGAGTCTGTTCGTCACCAGGTTCTTTGGAGGCGTCTTTGGTTCCTCTCCCATTGCGAACGTTTCAGCAGCTCTGGGAGACATATATGAACCGAAGGCAAGGGGTGTGCCGATGGCTCTCGTCGCAGCCTGTGTCGTTGGCGGGGCATTGATTGGTCCGATTATTGGTGCTGGGATAGTCGTTAATGATCGAATGGGATGGAGATGTAAGAACGAGACCAAATTGGCGCAGCCTGTACTGACAGATGGTAGGGACTGAATACATGGAAGCGATTGTTGCATTCTTCGCGTTCGCCTCAGCGTTCATCTCAATGCCAGAGACTTACCCACCTGTCTTGCTGAAGCGGAAAGCCAAGAGCATGAGAAAGAGCACTGGCGACCAGAGATATTGGCACCCTCACGAAGCACAGAAGATCAATCTGGAAAATGTGCTCACGAAACATCTGAGTCGCCCTGTTCGGTAAATGTCGTGAGCCGCCGTAAGCTTCATGAACGGTACTAATACCTCGCAGAATGCTACTTACCGACCCCATGGTAACTTGCATGGCCCTTTACGCCTCGTTCGTGTATGGTCTGCTGTTCTTCACGATCGAGTCGTTCCCTATAGTGTTCGCCGAGAATCGACATTGGGCTCTTGTCCCTTCCACACTGCCATTCTTGGGTCTGCTGGTGGGCGTCATTGTGGCTATCACCGTCAACTTCGGAAATCAGCCACGATACAAACGTGCCGTGGAAAAGAATCAAGGCCGTGCTGTCCCAGAAGCTCGACTTGCGCCGATGGTCATAGGCGGATTCTGCTTCTCGGGTGGTCTTTTCTGGTTCGGATGGACGGCAGATCCCAGCATCCCCTGGATTGTGCCCGTCATCGCATCAGGTGAGCTGTGCGAAAAGTGCTTTGCTTGGAGTGTCTACTCACCAAGTCGCAGCATTCATCGGCGCTGGCTTCAACATCATCTTTCAGCAAGCTCTCAACTACCTCGTGGATGCATACTCACTCTACGCAGCCAGTGCTCTTTCAGCGAACGCAATCTTACGCTCAGCCATGGCGTGTGGACTTCCCTTGGCCGCCCGGCCACTGTTCAAGAATCTCGGCGTCGGTCCTGGATGCAGTATCCTTGGAGCGATCTCTTGCTTGGCCTTGCCCATTCCCTTTCTCTTCATGAGATACACCGCTGCTCTTAGACGCAAGTCGAAGTTTGCGCCCTCTGAATGCTAGGGGCAAGGTCGTCGAACCTGGGGATGATCAGCCGGAGAACTGTACAGCTGTTCAGTCTACTATGTCAGCTTTTGACCGGGAACGACGGATCTGCTGCATGGTGCGTCGGTTTGACTTACTAGTCGCCAAGGCCTCGAAAATCTTTCTCTCGTAGCGACAGTACGCTGCAGACTGACTGGCCGCAAAGGGTGGCTCTGAGGAATCAGGACTGCGAGTTGTACGTCTAGGAAGTCGTCTCTGGAGAGAGGCTTGGGGAGTCTCCAGTCGTGATGCGTATCAGTCGAGAGAGTGCTGCGAAGCACAAAGCCATGGTGTACTAACTCCCATAGCATGCCCTTCCAAATGCGACGTCTCTATCCGCATTGATCTGATGCTTCTGACAATCGTGTCAGCTCTCACATCTGAGGCAAGACGTCACGGGCGATCGCAGCAACATCCTCGCCTGCTGACGTTTCAGCGCATGGCTGCGACAACTTTCCTCGATGTTTCAAGGGCCCGCAGAGCAAGCTAAATACTTCTGCAGTTCCACTCGATGCCGCGGTCGCTCTTCTTTCTGTTCAGTGATACTGTTCAGTAATACATCTATGTTGCTTGAGTATGTGAGCTGTTTGCTTCCCTCTTCAGAACAAGGCTGACATTTGTCATTGATCATACCTCTTGCAGAGAGCCAGCGAAGCCCGCGACTCCGTTGCATTCGAGATATTGCGACCGCTTCGCACTTGACCAACATGACGCCGTCACTGCGAACATTTGTCCTGGTTGGATGCCTTATCCTTCTCATGGCCATTCCACGCATCGAGGCGAAGCAGCCGAAGCCAACAGCCCACAATTGCAAGTGCAACACCCAAAGACAAGCGCAGAATGTCCAAGGGCGCATGTTCTCATCGTGGTCAACGGCGTCCTCGTGTACCTGCTGCAATGGCCAGATGCTTTCAGAAGAGTCAGCTTGCGCAACGGGAGGCGAACCATTCTCTGCCAGTGGCCCAGGTTCTCATTTCTGGAGCAGTACCTCCTCAGGCCCTCACAAATGCCACGATCAGTCTCGAGATTCTCCCGGTTTTGTATCCTTCTCTGGCTCCTTCTGTGGATGGACTTGGGGCAGCAACGCGTTCGTCTCTGGTTCGGATCGCTCGACGAAGAATCGAGACTCGAAAGAGTCCCTGGCAGATCAGAAACAGGTCAGAAAGAAATATCGCAAGTTCAGCAAAGGAGCAAGAAGTCGCCAGCAGCCTCTCTGATCGTGATTCGCCATGTTCGACCCGTATTGAACGAATAGTTCATGGCTTGCTCGTCTTTCGACTCTTTGAGAAGTCTTACTCGTCATCGTGTCGACCGTACAAATTGGCCATTCGAAATGTTGCGCAATGTCAGATCGCTCTTCGCTCACGCCCCTCGGGAAGCACTGAACTTGGTCTCATCTGGTCTGCAAAGAAAGCGACAATTCGGCAGCGATTGGCAAGAACAGATGGATGCGGCGGCTGGCACCTGCTATCATCAAGACGACATGAAGACTCCTCTCCTTGACCCCGAACCGCTGGTGCGTTCCAACAACCACGGCATCTCACACTCGGACAACACATCGCTATAGCCATGTCATACCTGGTCTTCGCCGATATCCTTCGAGACAGACATCCCATGATCCAAGCGAAGGGCATTGCATACGACGTGCAAATTTCCAGCGCCACTACCGTGCCTGCTGCAATGGCATGGGACACTGAGTTTGTTCTCGGGCAGAACGTGAGCTACGCAAGCGAGGCGAGGGCAACTTTCAGGAGAGTGCTCGAATGATTGGACGTTCCCCTTGCAGCATCGATTCTGGTTTGCATTTCATGCTGGAAGACTTGCACCATTTTGCCTTGGTCACTACCCATGCAAACACATTTCGCAGGGAATACGGATCCATATCATCGGACGAAGTGGACGGCAATCAGTGCAATCAGCAGGCGGGTTTCGTTCCGCTTCCATCGGGCACTGGGCCGTGAAGAACGACAACATGATCGCATCGGTCCAGGCACTGTTTCAGATGCAAGCCAGATCCTGGACAGACGAGCTCTTTTGATCGACAAACCTGTGGAGAAAGCTAGGACCGCCTGTCAGAAACTCCCTGGGACAATCTCTTGCGAGCTTGGGGTTTGCATTCTCGATCAGGTACCGACCAAGGGTCAACACACCCTGCGTCCTGCTTGGCCCTGATATTGATTTGAACTTTGTCGATGGTCTCTGGGGCATTGAAAAGTCTAATGAGTTTCAACAACCTTCTTCTGCTGATGCACTTCCTCTTCCGGGCATCAGAATTTCCGCAAGCATGGATCGGGACTTGATCAGACTTTCTATTGACAGCACCTTGCCGGCTCCTACAGCCTGCCATGCTAAACTTAGCCATGGTGTCTGCCGGTACCTGAAATTGATTCACGCAACCTCAGGTGGTTGCCTCCACTACTGATTGCTCAATGCTCGACGAAAAGGGGAATCCTCAGCGTCTTGGCCCGCGGCCACTGCAACTGCGATGCCGTCGGACAAGGAAGAACTCAAGGATTTACTCATTATCAGGTCACGAGACCAACGACCGACGACTTCTCACTGGTCCAATACCGCCAAGCCCCAACTTCATCCATCCAGGATTCACCATCTCGCTCACAGTCATCATCTCCAGCGACTCAGTGGAGATGTGCACGGTGCTGTGGACTCTGCAACGTGCCGCGGACGATACCCAGAGCGCGGCCCACAGCAACAGACTCCTGCAATTCGTCGGCGAAATGAGCAGCTCCCAGGACATGCCAATCTTAACGCAAAGGGCTATCTCGTATAGCCTTTGGCACGATTGAATTACGTGGATGGAAAGGGAAGCGCAACTTCAACGCCTCCTATGCACGTGGAGCGCCAGACGATCGCGCGGGATATATAAGCCGTCTCCTCACCAGAGCCTCTTCTCTTCCTTTCATCAGCAGCATTCAGCGCCTCTCCCTCCCTCCTCACCCAAAGACAGAATTGTCACTCGTTTTATCGCTGTCTTACCCTTCAGTCACTCGCTTATACCACCACTTTGTTGCTGCGATCCTCCCTTCGCCTCACCATGAAGACGACCACCCTTCTGGCCCTCGTGGCTGCTGCCACTCTGGGTTACGCCACTCCGGTCCCAGACCAACAAGCTGAGGCCGGCGAGGCTGCTCAGCAGGGCGAGCAAGCTGAGGCTGGAACATCTGAGAAGGGTATGTACCCTCAAGCCGGTGGTGTCCCCCCTCAGGGTGTTCCTCCTCCGGGCGCTTTCTCCCCACAAGCTGCTGCTGCTGGTGGCTTTCCTCCTGGCGGCGCCCCACCTGGCGCTTTTGATCCATCAATGGCTGCGGGTGCTGGTGCCTGGAGCGGTGGCGGTGGCGGCTCTGGATATCTGCCACCACCTCCATCATCCTACGATCCGCCAATCCCCCCACACCCCATTCCCCCGCCTCACCC
>NHNW01000005.1:842779-867900 GCA_002786025.1 Zasmidium citrigriseum | reverse complement strand
GCGGTGGCCCACCTCCATACGATCCTGGCTACCCACCCTACGATCCTGGCTACCCGCCACCACCACCAGTTGATCGTACGCGCTTCTCTTCGTTAACTTCCATACAAGAATAATGCTGACATGACTTTCTTCTAGCTTGCGGCGGCGGCCCATGCGGCGGTGGTCCAGGTGGGTTCATCGGCGGCGGCGGCGGTGGTGGTGTCGTTGTCGGCGGTGCTGCCGGCGGCTCAGGGGGTGTCGCCTTCGGCGGCGGCTTTGGCTTCGGAGCAGGAGGAGCGATCGCACCACCACCCCGTAAGCCTTGTCTTTCTTTCACTACGATCATTCACTGAACCAACATCTAGCTTGCCTCGACCCATGGTGCGCAGGTCTCCCTCCGCCACCACCAGGTTTTCCAACCTGGCCTATCAACGGCTTCCCACAAGGCAGTCTTCTCAACAACGGCGGTCTCCAACAATTCGCCGGCGACTGTTCCCAGCAGCAGTCAGCCCTGTCATGCTGCAACGGCGATGACAACAGCGGCGGTCTACTTGGTGGGAGATTCCCTCAACTGCGTACACACTTGAATACTTACTGACTGTCGTACAGGACTCCTTCCCTTCGGAGCTTGTGGCTTCGATCTCTTCAGTCCTCACTGCAACCAGAACCTGGCTTGCTGTGATACTAACGGTGGGGGGCTACTCACAATCGGCGGTCTCTGCCAGCTCGTCAACCTCTAAGCATTCTCTCTAGGCCTTCTCGGCGGGTTGTGCCAGGCCATCAACCTCGGGTAAATACACATGGTGGAAGGAGCAGAAGCACGATGATGGAGATGGCACTGCTGGGGTGTGTAATGGAACTCATGTGCGGTCTGTCAAGAGTCGGCCTCGCTTGTGTCAGATGGGGGCGCGACAGGTTTCTTTCTTTTGGTCTCCGCTCAACGATGTTGCTTTACGGCCTGCTCTGCGAGATACCCTCTTTGCATTGTTGGTCGGACGGCACTTCGATATACTGAGCCGGTTGTTGCAACAGGGAGGCGCATTGTAATGATCAATCTATCTGGTTTCATATCTATCGTGAGCCGGACAGTTTTGCACAAGTAATATATTGCTCGTTCTGTCAATACTGCTGTCTCGTCTTTCCTTTCTATCATCGATCTCTACGTCTTACACGAAGACGCTGAGCGGCCTGTTGACAGTCTGCTTGCCCCTCATCCTCCTTCTCCTGGCTTGCTCGTCCACACTCTGAATCTCCAACCAATTGACCGCCTCGTACATCTGCTCTCCATTCGAGACCTCACTCGGCGGCGCATCCGATACCTTCGCCACAAGCAAGTACCTCCCCAACAACAACACCAGATCTGCCTGCTGGATCTCCTCATCGCGACTCTCCTGTGTGCTGTGCATACCAGGCTTGAGAGGCGCCACGATGAACTTGGTCGGGATCTGCGCGAGTTCAATTTCAGCTTCCAAGCCGTTGGAGATCCAAGTCACAGATTTGACGAGGTCTCGCTGGGCGTGGATGAAGAGGTGGTTTTGCTGGTACTGAGAGCGGTACTCGTACCACAAGCCGGGTGTGACGCCAAAAGACTTATCGTCGGCGTGGACGGATCTCTGGATAGGATTGTCTGGAGCCGAAGGAGTGTTCTTCTGTTGGGCGATGACAATCTCATGTTGGCGGATGAGTTGAAGCACGTGGCGATATTGTTCATCGTGGGGTCCAAATTGCTTGTTGGTGAGTTGGACTGCCCGTGAGACGACCGCTCTGATCTTGCGGATCGGACGGCTGAGGCACTGAAGCATGTACATCTTTGAGACTGGCTTGCCATCGCATTTCCAGGACACGGCCAGGGCAGGCGATGTGCCTTCCAGCCAAGCTTCGTGGCGAGTTATTGTCTTTGCCTTGGGGAGTTCTTGATTGATGATTGGGGGTAGAGCGTTTCGTCTGGAGAACCTCCTTGCGAGTGCGTTGGAAGAAGACTTTGGAGCGTGGGCGTTCATGCGGGCGATGACTTTGTTGATGAGATTGATGGCTTTGTGAAGAAGTCAAGAAGTCAGCAGTTATCAGGGAATCTATAGTCATTGAAGACTGACCGGCATTCGCATGATCGTTAAGAGATTGCGTTGTGATCACGAGCTCACATTCTCGTCCTTCCTGGGTGACCTCCTTCATCATGAAACTACCTTCATCCAAACAGCGAATGTGCTCAAAGTCTTGGGCGTAGATCACATACGGATGCGTGATATGGTGCAGATACACCGTAGTTTCGCTCGAGTCTGACCCACTGCCCATGTTGACAGGGACGAGTTCATTGAAGCCTTCAAGAGTTGGGCCATGGTACTGCAGCCGGCCAAAGACTCTGCTGGAAGTAATGCCTCTGTGCTTCGGCCACTGCATGATCCAGCTATGTCGTGCGGCACCCAAGTCGTCAATAGTACCAGGTAGAAGGTATCCCCTACCCGCGAGGTCTTTCAAGAATTCTTCCCAACAATAAGCTTGGTTGTTGATAGTTTGGGGATGTATTTGGCAGCCAGTGACGGCTGGTATCAGTGCGGATAGAAAGACCTTGGAGTTGATTGACGATAATGGAATAACTTTGAGAATCAACAGCTCGAGATTGGTTGGGTCGGCCTTGATGCCGTAGGTCGTAAATAAGAAGTCGGCCATCTTCCTGAGATCCGCTCCGGACAGCATCGATAGTAGGAGAACGAGCATTTGGAGGAAGCGTGGACGAACGGCATCTTGGGCGGACTCCTCAGCGTTTGGCCCGTCTGGCGCAAGGGCATTGAAGTAGGCAGCGCTGACAGAGATGAGTCGTTGGATACCCTTGCTTGTGAAGATATTTCGGAAACCATATTCGTCGTCCAGACCATATCTTATGTCGACCGAATCGATGATGCGAAGTCGTGTGGACATCCTGAAGAGGATAGGACTCCTCAAGCAGAAAAACCTTGCATCTTCCATCATATTTTCTAGCTGATACTTGTCGTCAATGGCGTTCCTGAAATTCAGACAAGCACATTAGTAAGTTCCGGAAGCCTTAACTGGAGTATACGTACATTTGAGGTGTTTTACGAGCGACAAGATGATGAAAATGTTGGATAAGCCTCACAAGAGAACCCTCATCGACTTCAACAAGCGTGGCGCAAAGATCGTACTTCAGTGGCTTGCCAGGAAGCTGATGTCGAAGCTCGTTGACGATCTTGACTCTCGCGCTGTCGATAGTCACAGTATCTCGATATCGTCCACCTTTCTGACAGGCGTCCAGGACTTTCCACGTGTTGTCTTCGTTCGTGAAAGATAGGTCTGGATTGATGCTCCGAGCTATAAGAAGCGAGCCAGCGGCATTAAGTCTCCAGTTGGCGTCCTTTTGGTCTGGCTGCGTTTCTACCATGTTGCTCTCTTCCAGCCTTGCCACAGTTGGTTTATCAGCTCCGGGAAGGAACACCAATCCAACGAGTGGGACCGGTGCTTCGTTGTCGAGG
The DNA here is from genome assembly GCA_002786025.1 of Zasmidium citrigriseum. Classification (NCBI taxonomy): domain Eukaryota; kingdom Fungi; phylum Ascomycota; class Dothideomycetes; order Mycosphaerellales; family Mycosphaerellaceae; genus Zasmidium; species Zasmidium citrigriseum. The sequence continues at coordinate 864,436 of NHNW01000005.1, read as the reverse complement.
AAAGTCGGCTTGCCCTTCTTGAAAGTCATTCGTACGTCTTCGTCGACCCCTCGTTCCAGGCGACTAAGCCACTGTGTGGTGTTCTCTGGATACAGACCTCTCAGAGCGACATCATCCCAGAACTCAGAGGGCATCTCTTGTCTCTCCAAAGCGCCATTGAGAGAGTCCAAGTTCGGTTCCATGTTCTCGTCGTCGGCCATGTTCATCCTCTCGAAAGAATCTGTTTCCTCTTCGACTCTGATGCTGCCAGCATCCGAGCCAATCCAGCTCGCGACATGATCATTCGGTCGTCGAACTAAGGAGTTGTCTTGGGCGCTACGTCGTTGAAGTCTCGCCATCATGCGCTCAACAAAGTCGGAGTTGCGAGGATGATTCTCTTGGAACGACATCTGTCGACTTGAGCCAAATGTTGTCAAGTCGTCTGAGGCTCTGGCGTAGCTGTGTGGGCGGCCTCCAGAGGCGCGAACTAAGCATTCCTGCAAGGCTCGAGCTTAATCCAGTGAGGTGGCAGTGGTTCGCAAATTGCCTGGCTTTGCCCGCATGCACTTCGGAATGAGGCCGCCAATTGGGACGGAAGCCATCGGAAAAGGCAACAGACTCGGGCGCAGTTCACAGTGGGCGGCCAGTGTTTGTTGATGTTAAAGAGCAGTCCTTGAGCATCCCGCTTTCATGTGATGCTACTCAGCTCCTCCGCCCCTCTGTGAGACGCCACATTCCCATTTCGTCGAGCTTCGACTGGGTAGCCTTTCGACTGTGGAGGCGGACGGTCATTCACTTGCTTCGCCTTGCAACTCTATTGTCCGACTTGAAGCATGCCGATGTCCGGCACCGAGACTCATATTCTTTCGACAACGCAACCGACGCCTTGCCACGACGGCTGACGTTTTGAGAGAGAACGCCTCAAGATCTGCGCCGGCCGCTTCACTTCGAAGGCAGCCCGCTTCAAGGCAACCTGGAACCAAGGGCCGCCCATTGTTCCGCCCCAGCTGCGGCATCAGTCGGTGGCGGAGACAATTCCTCATTTGCCCTTGACTCTTTCTGCTGCCTTTCGTCATTCTCAGTGACAATGCAAAACTTGAAGGCTGGGATCACTTGCCTTCCCACATCTGTACCTGTTCCGTCAATTCGAACATGCTTAACAACAAAATCCTCGAACGACAAGACAACCAATGCGGTGTCACCACCTGCAACCAATATGAGACGTGTTATACAGATACATATTATTACATTCCCAGGTGCTCATCAACGGCGATAAGCGTCTCTGCGTCGACAGAAACGGCCACGGCAACGTTCACTGTGACAACGACACCGACCTACTCAAATTCGTCAACGTCAACGAGTACAACAAGCAGCACATCGACCACAGCTTCCAGTTCGCCCGCACTCACCTCGTCAACGCCATCACCCACGCGGCCGAGCACATCATCCTCTTCAGCCACCACGCCCCCAACACCAACTTCTACCGCCTCCTCATCAGGCCTATCCACAGGCGTCCAAGCAGCAATCGGCGGATCAGTCGCAGGCGCAGCGATTGGAATCGTTTGCATTCTCGTCTTCCTCTGCATTCGCCGCCATCGTCAAAATAAAAACAATACAAACGGAAAATCTCCCTCAGATCCAGACGACCCAGGCGCCGACATCGAAGACGTTCCCGGAGGAGGCGAACTGATACAAATACATCCACGAGAGCTGACGCAAGAAGAGCGAGATCGTAGACGGCGAGAGGCTCAGGAAGAGAGAGAACCCGCGAGATACGAACGACGACGAGGCGAGAATCCATGGGCCCGGTCTGGGGATTTGCTGGCTAGACCGAGAGATAGCGGGAGATGGGACGCGTACGTTGATGACGGTGAGTCGAAACCCAATTGATTGATCTCGGCTTTTTGCTGACATATCTCTAGACCAGTACAACGAACTTCCAGCCGGCGGTGCGCCGTATTCGCCAGAGAATGTAGGTAATCGAGGTTATGCTCGTCAACCAGCTTCGTACGCTGTTCGTGGACCGCATGAGAACATTCAGCCTGTGCCTCATCCATCGCTTCAGCATCCGAGAAGGCAAATTTGAAGTGTATCTGAGTTTTGATCATCAATACATCTCGTCGTTGACGATGAGGTGCAACTCACATTTGTGTAATGACTTACTGCATGAGCCGCGCCAGTGAACGTTCCATATGATGAAAGCCATCCGATCCTCTCCAAGAGAAAGCCACGAAACAAAAGGCCTCACGCATTAAAGGCCATTTTCACAATGCGCATCACCCTTCCGAATGTATTGACGTCAAAGTATTGTCTCCAGGGGCTCAGCGCAACGTGCACTGCGCGGCATTCAACGTCGTAGGCCACTGGTGCTTCATGGTCCCACACATTCCATGACCGTTGCAACTCCACGGCCGTGACAATACCAGTGACGAAAGTACCAACCCACATGATCAAAATCAGCAAGGTGGTAGACAGTAGCTTGGCCCAGGTCCAGTTTCTCTTGAAGGCGCGTTGAGGACTGTGTTCGCCGCGCTTATCCATAGCGTACTCCAACCACGAGAAGCAATAGACCAGGGCTGGTGCAAAGGATAGAATGCTCGAAAAGCACAGCACGATATAGTAGAGAGTCGAGGTACCATCTCCTACCATGGTGGCTTCCGGGCTAGTTTGTCCTCTCTCGCCTTGAGCAAAGCCAGGGTCACTGAGCAGCCAATTCTTTGCGCAAATCTGCTGTGCCGAACAAGACGAAGTGCCCGGTGCGTTGGCGATCTGTGCCTCCATGCACCGGTATTTTGAGCGGAAGTCCATGTTCCCAACTTGCATCGCTGGCCAGAAATGAGCGAATACGTAGCAGCTTGCAATCCAGTGAATGAAGGCGACGAGAGAGAGCCCTCCGACAATGACTCCTCTGACTTTGCGATCTCTGTGCGAAAGCCAGCACTTTACAGGATGGAATTGTGTCGAGAATGCCCAACTCCAAGACGTCAGCCAGGTCAGCAAGCTAAGAGGTCCAGCCGTCGATGTATTGCTAACAAGTGTGACGAAAGAGTACCACCAGAAGACTAAAGTCCCGAATTGATACGCTTGGAGTACCCAGTCAAACCATGAGTATCCCTTGCAGTCCTCAAGGTCGTGATCTTCATGATTGAAGAAATGCTTTTTCCAGAACCATATATTGCCAATCAGAACAAGATTGATGTTGCTCCAGATCAAAAGCCCAGTATATCCGAACGCGGCGTCGTGGGGCTCCGAAGGCACAACCTTGAAGTCCACAAGGCAACTGACGATGTCGCACCAAGTTGGAGCGCCGGAGTTACGATCGAGTGGGAAGGTCCAATTCTGGTTTTGAGGGTATACGAACTCCAGCAGAAAAGCCCTTCCATGCTCGAAGAGAGGACGGTAGTACTCTGGATATCTGGACAAAGGGTTCAGATTGGGCAAGGCGGAGCAGATGGAAGGATCCACAGGGATGTCTGCACAGGTCTTGAAGCGACTATTCTTGTACAGCGCGAAGTCGCCATTGGAGCTGTCGTTATTAGAAGAAGTAGCCGTCGCCATTATTATCAAGATGGTAATGATGCCAGCCTCTATCACACCAACAACGACCATGGCGAGCCAAGTTAAGTAGAGGGCCAGCTTAAGGCGAACTTCAGGGGCCAGAGACTTGCTGCGTCGGCGGTTCCGTCCACCAGTTCGGCTGCCCCGGTTGAGGAGAGTTTCCGTAGAGGAGAGATCGTAGTTTTCTGGCGCCATTGTGGGAATGAAAAGTAGAGCATGTGTCGGCGTCCAAAGACTGTCGACTAGAAAGGTCTTATTGATCCAGAGAAAGGCTGTGAACACCTGAAAATAAATCAGTGACACATCTGCCGCCCACAGCTCTCTCACAGCACACAGCTCAAGGGGCACTGCACCTTCGCTTTCCAAGATCATGTCGTTGCCTCGCTTGAGACTTGGCGAACGAAAGTCTTGCGAGGCCCACCATTTCGACTTCAAGCCCTGGACGTGTAAGCCGCCACGGCTACACAGCAGCAGGCCGCAAGCGCCTAAGCTTCACGAGCCTACGGTTGGCAGCTGAGCTTAGCGAGCTTTCCTCCGCATGGGCTATGCCGTGTGCTGATGCGTCTCCGGTTCAAGTGGCTTGATGATACGTGCTTTGCAAGAGCCTGTTCCAGGCGGTGTTGCGTTTTGTAGCACTTGAACGAGGTGGAGCTTCCAAGATGAGGAGGTGGAGACGGAACCTGCTGAGTTTCTGGAAGTTCATCGTTTCGTTGCACATTCCATGTGCTGGTATCACTATTTATACAAGATCAGCACGCATTCCCAGACCAGTACTTGTTACCCAAAAGTCCTCCCAATTCTCATTCCTTAGTCACCTTACGCAACAAGCCAACTGCAGACAAGGTCAGCCATCCATTCAATCATCATCCAGGCAGGGCGAGAACTTACTAAAACAAACTACACGTCCCAAGCAAGACCACCACAGTCAAAATCGCCGCTCCAGCTTTATCGCCGGTCGTGATAGGCTCCGTCACGTGGCCAGAAGCATCGGTCGAACTGCTGCCCGTCCCAGCATTCGGATCTCCCTTAGAAGTGCCTCCAGTATCCGCCGAGAGGGGTGCTGTGGTCTGCTGGATCGTGGTCGCTTGAATGACTTCGAGCGCGCACATCTGCTGGCCGACACCATAAGTTCCGTCCCAGGTAGTATTTTGAGTCCATTTCATTCCGCAGGTGACGCCGTCGTCTCCGCCATCGCATTGCATAGCTGCGGCTTCGGCGGATTTGTAGAGGTATGGCATTACTTGGTCGTAGAGCCAGGGGGCGACTTTTGTTGAGGCGGCCATGAAGCGGGCGAGGTAGGCTTTGAAACTAGACACATCGTCAGTCATATCGCAATACGAACTTCGGGAGGTAGGTTAGAATCTCACCTCAGCTGATCCGTATTGCAGTTGTCCGAAGGCTCACAGATCTCCCTCATGATCATCTGGTCGGTGAAGAAGTAACTCGATGCGTTCCAGAGCCCCTGCGTCCTCTCTCTCCACTCAGTGGTATTCGTGTGGTTCCACATCACCGCCGCGCCATTGAGCATCATCCCTTGATTATACGTCCAGCGGGTATGATCTAGCGAAGTACAGTTGTCGTCGATGCTAGTTCCGTCGAAGACTTGGTAATCTTTCCCAATCAAACCAACATCGTTCTCCATCCAATCCCATAGCTTGTTTGCCCAATCGAAATAGGTCTGATTCCCGGTATAAGCGCCCAGTCGACATGCTAGATTGAATAAACCACCGTTCGATGCCGAATTCTTGTAATCGTAGCCGTTGTTCCAGGTAAAGATCTGCCATCTTAGGCCTCCTCCGCAGTACTGGCTGTCCCAGCGTTCAGCTTGACTGTTAAAGACACCCTGTGCCAAGGCGAGCCATTGAGGCTCATCAGCTGAAGGGTTGGAGAAGTTGTATTCGGCGGCGGACATGGCAGCGAAGCCCCAAAAGATCTGATCATCGTTTCCTTCTGCTTTCGTTTGATTAGGTGGCTGGAAGGCGAGTATTAGCATTGGCATACATATGTTGGCTTGTGATCACACACCATGTAATTGTTTTCCGGCCCAACTTGCCACAGCATGCCCTGCTTGACAATAGCATTGTATGTGTCGTCGCCCGTATAGTACCAATAATTAATAAGACTATTGAACATGGCACCGCACTCCCACCAGTAGTAGGGGTCTCCAAGCTCGCCAGGAATGCCGCCTGTCTCATTCCCGTAATATGGTGAAACCATGCCATATGCAATCGTGCTCAATGCGCTGTTGATCGAGTCGGTGTCGTTGATGGTAATGTCCAAGCCATGTGCGATGGGCGCGACGGCCAAAGTGCTCGCCGCTACATGTCGAAGAAAGCGCATTCTGCGGAAACGAGTGTCGGTGTTGTGTCGAGGTCCAAGATGTATACGGCGGGGCCAGAGGTGGCGGGCGGTCGGTTTCAAGAGAAGAGCATGGCGGAGGAGGAGGTGAGTGAATGTGCGAAGTGCGACGACAGAGCATGAGATGCGGATTGCGCGTGTGGGTCATTGCGGCGTTGACGTCGTGTTGTACTTGCCTTCCAACACGCGGTCGGTGGAGTGCCAGCCTCGAGATTCACCAACGAGATTCACCACGAGCTGCGGGACTGTCCGATGTCATGAACAAGCCTTTTCGGCCCGTTCTTTTGCTCTCCTTATCCATGCTTGTTGACCTCCGAGATTCCACCGGTTTGCTTGTTGTGCTTGTGTTGCGTACTCTTCCCATATCTCCGACCCCTGAAACATTGAGGGCTTCTGGGTCCGCCTTCCTGGATTCGTGGTATCGCAGCTGCTCTTCATCAAGAATATCGATCATTCCGATTCCATATACAGATCTTCTCGCAGATGCCTCCGACAACAACCAACGCAATTCATAGAACACCGTGATCGAACTCAATGGCCATTCAAATTCCCTGGAAACAAAATCTTGCACTGTCACGGCCAGGACACCGAAATCGACACGCCAAATCCAACTTCGCAAAAAAGATTTCCTACCTCGCATCGACCGCTGAATCTCGCCAGCAGTGGCGGTCTCCTACCTGGACAGCTGTTCTTCGACGACTGTACTTCGTTTGAACCGTACAAGAGCCCACACATTCGCGATAGTGTCCAATTGCGGCGCTCGCGAAGAGCCGCATGTCTCAACACAGAGGCTCGTCGAACATGCTCTAATACCGTTTCCGCGCTCTTGATACGTTCACAGCTCTTCTCGGGATCATTGGGATCTTGTCTTGCGAGCGACTCCGGCTGCGTCGCGTCCTCGCTCCGAGACCATGCTAGATCGCTCCAAGCTGTATGCGGCAGGTTCTGAAGCGGTGGTGGGAGAAGTTTTCGAAAATCATTGCACGCCGAGTACTGCACTTTTTCGTCGCAGGAGATGTTGATGTCGAAGAAGAGCTGGCAACAGAGTTTGCTCCAGGACGGCGCCAAGGATTGTCACGTGGAAGCTAAACGTGACCTCACCTCCCAAACGCTGATCTATCTGCCTTCAATCTGAGCGACGGTATCCGCCCATTTGAACACATTGTCCAACTGATTCCTCCCCGCAAACCAAATTTGCACAGCCGTGAGCACTGGAGCCGGACATCGATACTTCTTCTCCTCATCGACCTCCTCAGTAACGAGACAATAGTTCTGCAAGCACTGCAAAGCGTGCTTCGAGTGAAAAGTCTGCTGCATGGTGCTCATGGTCTTTTCCCTAAATTCATCCCTTCCTAGGGCAGCCCACAGGCCAAGAATCATCATAGCGGCCGAACACTCTTGGTCGACTTCGTTGAAGGTGTCGAGCCACGATTTCTGAATGCAGTGGACAAGGACTGGGAATATGGCAGACGCATCGCTGTCGAGACTTGATCGGTTGCTGACGCTAGAGAGTCTGATGAAGCCACTGGCAGCTTCGAGGGCAAGTTTTGTCGACGTCCGTTGCTCGGGATCCGCCGGGCGCAGCAGTCTAGACAGTCGACCGCTAAGCTCGTCCGCTGATACACCAGTATCCCGCATCAACTTCGCAGCACCGACGAGCGCCGACGGGAAGTGTGATAAATGCTTTGCAACTCGGTAGTCCATGCTAGAAACATTCCGTGGGTTTGAGAGAAGCCCAGTAGCCGTCCTGGCACTGAGAGCACCGATGGGAAAGATCAAGCTGTTGTCGCCAGTCGCAAAGGATTTCGCAATGTCCATTCGCCGGGTAGTGATTAAGATGCAGCATGTCGGAACGAAGAAGGTTTGGCACCAAGAGAGAACGACATCGACATCTTGAGGGCGGTTCAGGCCTTCGATGACGATGAAATTCAACGCCGACGAGGGCAAGCCCAGCAGCCTCAATATGGCAGCGATGTCGTTGATACTCGGGCAACTATAGATACCTGGAAAGATATCGTTCCGAAGTTGTATGAACTCGGGCTCCGACAAATCGATGTCGATGATGTTCGTGGCAGGTGCTCTTGCTTTCAGGCGACTTAGGAATAGCCGGAGACAATGAGATTTGCTGGTGCGTGTTAGTACCCATTGCTATTGAGGATTTCTCACTAACTTACCCACTACCTGACAGACCCGAGATTGCTATCCGTGAGTAGGTTTTCCTTCCATCCGCCAAGTCATCCGCTATCAACAGTAGTTCATGTTCCAATCCTGTGACAGGAGGAACGACTACATCAGGCACTGCAGATAGCCTCAACCCATCTTTGATGTTATCTGATTGGACCATGTCGGTGGAGGGTAGATGTCCCGTTGATCTGAGGAGATTTGGAGATCTCTCGAGTTCTCGTTGACGCCACGACACGGCTGAAGTTTCATTCGCTTCGAGTTCTGGTTCTGGAGGATGAGGTGCATATGTGTTCGGTCCCTGTACTGGCATATCAATACCTTCAAGCCGCAACAGACGCGCGCTTTCGACCAGGTCCGGTGGTACGTGGCTGCGAGGAATCGAAGCTGGAGTCCTGTGAGGCACGTAACGACTCGGCTGCTGCTGGAAAGTTTGTAGTCCATTGTTGGAACGCTGCCGTACTTGTTCTCGAGTTGGCTTCCGCGGTATCAGTCTTTGAAACTGGTGCTTTCCGATGTCATTGCTATTGACGGCACCGCGTGCCCTCGTCTGCGGTGAGGGACCCGCTTGACCAATTGTCAATTGAGTCGGATGACGCTGTACCACTGCCCTCTGTTGTGGCTCGTCCAGCATAGAGTCTAGTCTCTGTGAAGGTGTTTGCCAATCTGACGTCGAAGAGGATGAGAGCTGAGCATGCGGTCTCCATGGAGGACCTCGATACGTTTGCGGTGAGGCTGGTTTGCGAAGCCGCTCCTGATACGATGGATTTTGCTCCCATGGATGTTCGCGCACGGGCTGCAAGCGCGTAGTGTTTCGTCCATGGTAGTTCTGATGTGCAGCAGTCGCAGCTGAAGCTGCTGCTGGATTCATTCTCAGTTAGGACTGACTTCGCAGATGCACTACCTGGTGATCGTGCTCATCAGTACCATGGAAGTCAAGAACTGGACTGCCAGTCTGCTTGACAACAGTATCGTCTACGCAGACTCGTCACCGAGAGCCTGGGAAGGTCAAAGGCCGCCTGTTTGTCATCGGTTCAAGGCTCCTCGTCCCGGTGCGGCCTCCCACAGGATTCCAACAATCGCAAGGCTACGCTAAGAAGTGCGTGCAGGTGGCTGTGAGCTGAAGCTGTGGTGCTCCATACCTCAACCGTAGAGCCTCTCAAAACGAAACGTGGTGCTTCAAGACTGTTAATTACCATGTCGTTCTGTCGTGCAGTGGCATTGCAGCGATGTGGCGAGGAACGGGAAGGCCGTGGCCTGAGGCTCATCGTTTCTTGTCTGCCGCCCTGCATTTTAGCAGAGCGTATTGACTGCTGCCTTCCAAAAATCTCTGGAGTTCGTACCCTGAGGCATAGCTTCTCAACAAGTCGATTGCACTCACTCCGTGCTGTCCTTCGGCGACATTCGCGGCCGAATGTTTCATGCCTCAGGCACGAAGCTGAGGCAAGTCTGAAGACTAAGTCAGATCTCATTGATTTCTTGCGATCCTCCTGGCCATGATCCCAGTGATACAGGGCCTTGTTCAATACCAGCACCGTCTCGACGATGGCCGGGGGATGTTACTTCCTATGGCTCCTGTTCATAGACTGGAGCACCGTTGCCGGAGTGAGGAATGCAGCGTTTGGAATGCGGCATCCGTGGCATTTCGAGCAAGCAAACCCATCTTCTGCATGTACTGCAAGCTGTCAAAGAGCAGCATTGTCCTTTGTGTTCGCGTCGTTGTCTTGCAGAGAAGAGATTGGTGATTGGTGACGACAGACGATTGGCCGACGGACGGTCTGTGCGCAGTGCGGCGGGCGGGAAGGACCCTCGTTCCTTCCTCGCGACCCTCTACTTTTTTTGTAGGTTCCGTCGCGTCTGGTCTACAACCTCCACCGACACCCACTGCACGACCATATCGCGACTTTGGACACCCCGTCGCGCGACTTCCAGGCCGACTATCCTACTACGCCCAAAGAGCCGACGAAAGAGCGTATGGGCACGTGAAAAGGAGCCATCTCCGTCACTGAGGCCTGCTTGCCCTTCCCCACACGAACTTCAAAACATTCATCCATTATGTCTGTCCTCCCCGACGAGGTCCACCAGGCCCTCAACCAGCTGCTTCAGGGTCTGCAGGCCACCGACAACACCGTCCGATCCACGGCCGAGGAGCAGCTCAACACAGAATGGGTGACTCAGCGCCCCGACGTGCTCCTGATGGGCTTGGCAGAGCAGATGGCCGGCTCGCAAGATGAGGGCGTGAGTACAAGTTCAGAGGGGCAGGGTAGGCTCAGACTAACGAGTCCAGACGCGATCCTTCTCCGCCGTCATCTTCCGCCGAATAAGCACCCGTACCACCAAAGAGGCGTCAACAGGCGAGAACAAAGAGGTCTTCCTTCAGCTCAATCACCCCTCGAAGACTCAGATAAGATCGAAGCTGCTGGAATGCTATGCGCGCGAGCCATCCAAGTCTGCACGACACAAAGTTGCGGATGCCGTGGCAGAGATTGCGCGACAGTATACCGACGAGCAGATCCTCAACCCAGATGGATCGAGGGATACCTGGCCCGAGCTGCTCAATGCTCTCTACCAGGCTAGTCAGTCAGGAGATGCTTCGCTGCGCGAGTCGGCTTTCCGTATCTTCGAGACGACTCCTGGCATCATTGAGAAGCAGCACGAGGATGTCATTACAACCGTCTTCCAGAAGGGTATCAAGGACGAGGACATTCACGTCCGGATTGCCACTATGACGGCTTTCTCTTCCTTCTTCCAGTCGCTCAACAAGAAGGCTCAGCCCAAGTACTATGGCCTCATTCCGGATATTCTTGGCACGCTTGTGCCTTTGAAGGACGCGCACGAGTCTGATCTCCTTACCAAGGCTCTCATGGCTGTCATTGAACTCGCTGAGGTTGCCTCCAAAGCCTTTAGGCAAGTCTTTGGGCCGCTTGAGCAGATCTGTGTCGACATGATCAGAGACAAGGAGCTGGACGACCAGGCCCGACAGAATGCGCTGGAGTTGATGGCCACTTTTGCCGACTACAACCCCAAGATGTGCAAGCAAGACAAGAATTACATCAACGATATGGTCACGCAATGTCTGGCCTTGATGTCCGATGTGGGCAATGACGACGAGGATGCAGAGGAGTGGTGTGCGCAAGAGGATGTTGACTTTGACGAGAGCGACTCAAACCACGTTGCAGGCGAGCAGACCATGGACCGTCTAGCCAACAAGATCGGCGGAAAGGACTTGCTTCCGCCAACATTCAACTGGCTACCGAGAATGTTGCAGTCTGGCGCTTGGAGAGATAAGCACGCAGCTCTGATGTGTATATCAGCCATCTCAGAGGGATGCGCGGATATCATGGAAGGAGAGCTCCAGCAAGTCCTGAGCCTGCTCATGCCAACTCTTACCGATCCTCACCCGCGTGTGCGATGGGCCGCCTGCAACGCTCTTGGCCAAATGAGCACCGACTTCAAGGGAACCATGCAGACCAAATTTCACGAGGTTGTACTGCCGGCATTGATAGAAACTTTGACGGCACCTGAACCTCGTGTTCAATCGCACGCGGCTGCTGCTCTCGTTAATTTTTGCGAGGAAGCCGAGAAAGAGATTCTCGAGCCTTACCTTGACAGGCTCTTGACAAACTTGATGCAGCTTTTGCGAAGTCCCCAGCGATTCGTTCAAGAGCAAGCTTTGTCCACCATCGCCACTGTCGCCGATTCTGCCGAGAGCACATTTGGCAAGTGGTATCCAGAGCTGATGCCAGCATTGTTCTCTGTCCTCCAGGAGCCCAACGAGCGGGAGAAGCGCCTGCTGAGAGCAAAGGCAATGGAGTGTGCCACCCTCATTGCCCTGGCAGTTGGCAAAGAGCGCATGGGTCAAGATGCTCTCACCCTCGTTCAGATTCTCGCCAATGTGCAAGCCAACATCATTGATGATGACGATCCTCAGGAGAGCTACTTGCTGCACTGCTGGGGCCGAATGTGCCGCGTCCTTGGCCAGGATTTCGTCCCATACCTTCAGACCGTTATGCCACCTCTGCTCAAGCTCGCCCAGGCCAAGGCTGACATTCAGCTTCTGGACGATGAGGAGAATGTGGCGCAGATCGAACAGGAAGAAGGCTGGGAGCTAGTGCCGCTCAAGGGCAAGTACATTGGCATCAAGACCAGCACGCTGGACGACAAGTACATGGCCATCGAACTCATCACCATCTACGCCCAGAACCTCGAGGCAGGCTTCTCGCCCTATGTCCCTGAGATCATGGAGAAGGTGGCCATTCCCGGTCTTGCCTTCTTCTTCCATGATCCCGTGCGAGTCGCTTCCGCCAAGGCCGTGCCTCAACTGCTCAACTCCTTCAAGGTTGCGTATGGCCGTGAATCTCCGAACTATGCCGAAATGTGGAAGACTACCATCGAGAAAGTCCTCGAGGTCTTGGAGACGGAGCCTGCCATCGAAACACTGGCTGAGATGTACCAGTGCTTCTACGAATCCGTCGAAGTGTCCGGAAAGGATTGCTTGTCCAACGACAACATGAGCGTCTTTATAACCTCTGCTGAGAGCGTTCTGAAGGACTACCAGCAACGTGTTAAGGAACGTGCTGAGGAAGCTGGAGAGCGCGAAGATGGCGAGGAGCCCGGTGAAGACTACGAGTTTGCTGTCGAAGATGATCAGACTCTCCTCTCCGACATGAACAAGGCTTTCCACACGATCTTCAAGCAGCAGGGCCAGACGTTTTTGCCCCACTGGGAGCGACTCATCAACTACTACGACACATTCGTCCACAACCAGGATCCAACTCAGCGACAGTGGGCGCTCTGCATCTTCGATGATGTCCTCGAGTTCTGCGGCCCCGCCTCTTGGAACTACTACACCCACATTGCCCAGCCACTTGTTGATGGCATGCGAGACGACCAGGCCGCCAACCGACAAGCAGCCTGCTACGGTGTCGGTGTTGCCGCTCACAAGGGTGGTGAGGCATGGGCCGAGTTCGCTGCCGGAAGCCTGCCAATCCTATTTGATGTCACCAGAAGACCCAACGCACGAAGCGACGACGATGCCTTCGCGACCGAGAACGCATGCGCTAGTATCGCCAAGGTTCTGCACTTCAACAACAGCAAGGTCCCGAACGGCGCGGAAGTTGCTGCTGCCTGGGTCGACACGCTGCCGGTGGTTAATGATGAGGAGGCTGCACCGTATGCCTACTCTTTCCTGGCGCAGCTCATTGACCAGTAAGTACTCTGACTACGTATGTGCCCATCATTCTTGACTGACTTGATGAAACAGGCAAAACCCCGCCGTCATGGCAAAAGCAGCGCAATGCTTCACCTTCATCGCCCAAGCACTCGAAGCAGAGACCCTCCAAGGACAGATGGCTCAGCGGATAGTGGAGGCTGGCAAGAAGCTCATCGCCACCGCGGGCCTGGACGCAAATCAGGTGTTGGCGAGTCTGCCACCGGAGACGCAGAACACTGTACGGGCGTTCTTTGGTTAGTCGCGCAGAGACTCGGCTGTATCGATTGTCGCCTACGACGTAATGGGTTATTGAGGGCTTTGAGCATAGCATGATGGGAAAGGAAAGAAACGATTGGCAGCATCGGAGATAGCGGAGGTAGACGTTTTTCAGATCCAATGTGATGTTCCTCACGTCCTTAAGACGGAGGGAGACTTGATACAATCTGGGCACAGCTCACTTTTGTTACAATCTAAGTCGGCGCGACCATACCGGCTGTCCTTCCCATCGCCGTCGTCTTTAATATTCTCGGCGTGAACCTCGCCATCGGCACTGCCTTCGCATTACTCCCCTCGCCTTCCATCGACATTCTCGGCGGATCCGAACTCCTTCCCCTCGGCGGCGTCGCCGTTGCCTCTTGTTCCGGCGTCGATCGTTTCGCATACGAGGATATTATGCTCTCTGAGAGTGACCGCATTGTCTCTTGTCTTTGCACGAGGGCTTTTGGCGGGGTGTAAGGGAAGTAAGGGCTTGGGGTTCGGGGCGGTGGTTTGGGAAGCTTTTTGTGGAGGGTCAGCGGGGTTTTGGGCCGTGTTGGACTGGTGATTTGGGGTTGTGGTGTGGATGCTGATGTTGAGGAGAGTAGCGCTGAGGTTGTTGCGGGGGGTATTGTTCGTTGGGGTGTGCTTGGGAGAGGGGGCATTGTTATGCCGAGACCTGGTTGGGGCTCTTGTTCTGGGTGTGCTGCTGGAGTCGTTTGTCGACTTGGGGCTTTCGTGGGTAGCTGGACTTGTTGAGAGCGAAGAGTCTCGAGCTCAGCGTTGGCTTGTCTGAGGTCCTTCTTGTATCCTTTGATGTCGAGTCTGTACATGATGATCTCTTTGAAGCAGTGCTTTAGTTCCCTTTCGAGTGTCGGAGTCGTGAATTCTTCTCCTTCGTGAGAGGTGTTGGTGGTGTTGGCGGTGTCCTTCAGAGCATTGAGTCGCTCCCGCATGGCAGTCAACGCTTCTGTCTCAAGCTTTGGTGTTGTAGAGTGATTATGTTGAGCTGCTAGGCGGGACTGGCGTCGGAGCTCAGTGTGTAGCAGGCTGTCATAGCGGTCCCGATCCGCTTGGACATTGGAGAGCTGTTGTCGGCATTGGGAAAGCTCTTCCCGCATTGCGTCTTTGCTCTCGTCTCGAGCACTGCCGTCGACAATCTGATGTTGTTCAACTTGCTGCTCCAATTCTTCGATTCGCATGTTGCGTTCAGAAAGCGTCTGGCAAACCTCGTCCAGCTTTTGCAGCAACTTGTCACGTCGCAGTGAAGTGTTTCGCTGCACAAGCTCTTCACTTTGAATGTGCCCTATTGGTGATAGACCAGACTTGCTGCCGTTTTTCCAGTCTGGGTCGACGTAGTAGAGGCGGTCTCGAAATTCGTCGCGCTCCTTGCCCAGCAGTCGAGCCTGTTCGCACGCTTCATGAAAGCCTTCGAGCACATCCAGACGCTCGTTGTTGGCTGACAGCAAGGATGCTTCCAGACCGGAGATTGCATTTTTGAGAGCAGATTCGTTCTCTTTGGCTTTGCGAACAATGCCTCTGAGTTGAGAGACTCTACGCTCATTCCGTTCCGTGGAGTCTTTCAGCTGATCTCTCTCTCGTCGCAGCTTCTGCGCCTCCGCAGCGGCCTCGGACGAAGCACGCTTCTGTTTCTCGAGCGTCATCTCAAACGATTGCATGGAATTCGTCGCACTGGTCTCGGAGCTGAGCACGGAAGACTCCTTGTTCGGCAAATGCGAGGTGTCGATAGTCAGGTGCTGTTTCACAGTGTAGCTGTTCGCTGCCTGTGTGGCTATTCGTTTCTCGAGAAACGATACGTATGAACGATACGATGCCACTTCTTTCTCATGGGCTTCTCTGAGTGATTTCGTATGTGCATCATGAGCCGCTCGTAGGTCAGAGATTTGCTCCATCAAAATGACTGAAGGCGTTAGTGAGAACACATAGTGGGCGGATCTGGAGTGTTTTGTGGGGGACTGACTTTCTGGGTCCTTTGTTTGCCCGTCATGTTGCTCGGTCCCGAGCTTGTTGGCCGCCGCAGGGAATAGAGGACGAATGAAGGAAGTGTTGTCGGACTGGAAAGGTATATTGCAAGGAGGAATGCCTGTTGGGTCAGCTTGACGTGGTGAAAGCATGTTCAGGGGCGATCGTTTCGTAGCCCGTGGAGAAGCATCGGTCTCTGAAGCCACCAGAGTGTCGTCACTTGTATTGAAGGGCGCTGGTCTGGTCAGCTGGGATCGCCGATAAGGGCTACCAATCTTTGGTCGTGGTACTGGATCGATGGGCGGCTGTAGATTGATGAGACTGCGTGAAAAGCTGTCGCTCGACTGCCTGGAATGATGAGGCATCTTGTGACTAGACTCCTGTGGGCTGCTGTGGGGTCTTTCAAGCGCCTGACCCAGAGATGAGTTGTCGACAGGCTGTGTCATGATCGTTCGCAAAGCCCGACTGTCCATGGATTGATGCGATGCATGCGCCTTCTTCACGAATGGCACAGAGCCAGGGAGTTCTACAGGTCTCATCTGGCTTCCGCTTGGTGCCTCTGCCATTGGGGTTGACGGCGCAGTCCGTGAGCGTGGTCTGCCATGCATAGGCTGAAGGCTAGATTGCTGTTGTTGACTTGACATGAAGCGTGCGCTCAACGGAGGACTCTTCAGGCAATCGTTGATGACAGCCAGAAGGCTGGTGGCGGATTGCACTGCCGCATCATGCAATGCGATGGAGTCGTCGGCCCTGTTGCGCTCGTTGATGACAGAGTCCGGTGGTTGGTAGAGATCCAAGGGCAATGGCCTTCGACGTGCCTTGGTAGGACTCTGCTCCGATTAGTGCCGTTCGAGAGGCAAGAGAGGCTTTGCATACTTTCGCATCGATTCCCTGGATTGTTATGCACTCGGCTGGTATCGGGACCACGCCAAACGGCGAAGACTTTTTGTCACCCTTGTGGCCCCAAGTGAAGAACTTCGAAGACATGGTTGGGATCACATTTCCAAGGAAATAGATTAGTATAACACAACAGACAGATACTGGGGCAGACAGAAAAGAATGGCCCCCCAGATGTGGAGGAGATAAGATACTAGAGACACAGACCGAAAGATGCAGGATCCAGCCCGCTGGCACTATTTCGATTCTGCAAGGTTTGCAAACGGGCTGGCCGCATAGCGACGACCGCTTTTAGGCGCCAGGGTGGTGTTCAAATCTTACGCTGCATAGTACTTGGGGCTGGTACGCACGGCGTCCAGCGTGGGATAGGAAGGAGGTGGTGGGTACAGGCGACGGTCTGATGTGGCTCATACAGTCGAGCCCGCGCTAGCCTGAGTGAATGGTCATCAGAGTCCCAAAGATCCGACAGCGACATGTTGAAACACACGAGGTCGCTTGCTCGAGTGTAGGAAGTGGTGTTGAGACCCAATGGCGAGGTCGCTTTTAAGCGCTGAGATTGCCAACGTCCGGCAGAAGGCCAGTTCGCGGTAAAAAAGCATCGGACCATCGACGTGGCATTGAGGATGACAAGAAGGTGTGCATGCCGCGGTCGAGCTGACGAGCGGCGCGTTGCCGAGCAGTATGTTGATGGGGCTGAAGCTGTTGTGATGGTTCTGAGACGACGTGAAGTCGAGTGTGCCACCGTTTCTTTGTCCCAGCCCTTTTTCTGGCCCCCAAACCGCACAGACGCCAACTTCTCTTCAACAACATCAGTAACTTCCTGTACAAGACAACGAAACCCAAGTCGCCGGACCAGTTGAAACGTTTCTCGTATTGCAGCGGTGATACCATCTGCAGATCGAAGGAAACCGCAGTCCTCTTCTATTCACCCGTCTTACGGCTCGGCCACATGCAACTCTGACAAGCATCTTTGGATACATCACCGCNCACCGCCACAGCTGCAGATTACTACCATGGCATCGAGGACTGGAGACAGCCGCACTGGCGATCGCTCGGATGAGGACTCATACCGGAGCAAGCAATCTCGTCGAAAATCGCGATCGAGGTCTCCGTCTGATGACGAGAAATACGACGACCGCCGCAAATCTTCATCGAAAAGACATTCAGACCGGCGGCGCGATGGTAGGGACGAGTCCGGGGATGAGCGGTCGAGCCGCCGGCACCGAAATCATGACAGCGACAATCGTGGCAGTGACCGACGGCGAGAGCGAAAAAGGGACCGATCACTAAGTGACTCCCCAGACCGCAGCTACAGACGTCGTTCAAGATCGCGGTCACGAGATCGTGGTGGCCGCTCACACCACTCTCGAAGATCAAGGTCAAGATCACCCGCCAAGAAAAGACGCAGCTCGCGTTCACCGGTGAAGTCGGTCAAGTCGAGAGCTCCTCTACCTTCCCAAGACGAGTCTTTCCGTGGGGAAGACGGCGAGAAACCACCAGAGAAGCAGAAGCCCAACTTCAAGCCCACAGGACTGCTGGCCAAGGAAGCCAACACAGTCGTAGGCAGCAACATCATCCTCAAATATCACGAACCGCCGGAAGCGAGGAAGCCATCTTCCAAGGACCAGTGGCGTCTGTACGTCTTCAAGAAGAATGACCTGATTGATACGGTACATCTGTACCAGCGGAGTGCTTGGCTCATGGGGAGAGATCAGAAAGTCACGGATCTGCTATTGGAACATCCGAGCGTCTCAAAGCAGCATGCGGTCATCCAGTTCCGGCATACAATATCGACTAATGAGTATGGCGACAAGTTCCAGCGTGTCAAGCCGTATGTTATCGACCTGGATAGTGCCAATGGCACAAAGGTATGTCACACTGCTTTGAAGCCCAGCCCTGAATTCGTGCTAACATGTTGTCGCAGCTGAATGGCAAGAAGATCGAGCCAAGTCGATACATGGAGCTCTTGGATCAAGATGTCCTGCAGTTTGGCGATAGCGAGCGCGAGTACGTGATGCAGCTGCCAGCTGAGAAGTAGCAATGATGCATGAAGCTCATCAGCTGTCTCGGCGAGAACACTGAGGGTGGCATGATTATACGGTGTCGACCATCCGTGTTACACTCTCTGCTCAACGGTGCTCTGCGATCCGCTGCTCACAGCCCGTCACGTTCTTCGATGCAACTGGGCAAGGGAGCAAGAAGGGAAGCCATGAATCTGAACGAAATGAAGAGATCCATTGGGTACCAATCACACCAAGGGAAATCCTGAAATGAGTCTTTTTCTTCTTCTCCCATCTGTCCCGATCGGCAACTCAAATACGTCGTAAACCGAGAGTGCACGTGCAAAAGTAGATGTCAGTGAATCCTCTCAGTGACGCGCGGGAACCGAGACCGAAGCGCGACTTCGATGACTTCAACGAAACGGCCAAAGCTTCTGCGAGATATTTCACAAAATATATCCCTCTCCACTACACCCACCCTTTCTCTTCAAACCTCACCCGATGCAATGACAACAAAGCTGCCGAGCACTGCCTTCGCAGCTGTCTCGAGCATACCCAAACCGCGCCATGCGTCCATTCACCACATCGCAATAATCCATCGAACCGCTCCCCGACGATTCTACGCATCCCCTCCAGCAAGACCACAACAAGACGACCTCGACCGCCCCGAGAAATCCGCCCTTGTAGCAATCCAAGGTCTCCGACTCTTAGACCCCGTCAACCCACCACGCTCAACCCGCCCACCACCTCTCAAGCTCCCCGAGCGAGGATCAGAAAATGTCGCGCTATATTACTTTCGCATCGGAAGGGCGTATGGGAGTTTCTACTGGGTGGGCGTGAAAGCTGTGTGGTTCAACTTTCAGGCGACGAGATTACTCCGCGAAAGGATAAAGAAGCAGGCAGGAGAAGGACAAGATGGAAGTGGGAGACATGCGAGGGATATATTGAGGCTGGTGAAGAGGTCGGAGTTCCAGCTTATGGAGAGGAATAGTCACGATATCGGGAAACTGCCACTGTTCGGTGTTCTGGTGGGTTTACTCGGGGAATGGCTGCCGTTACTGGTGCCTTTCATGCCCGGCGTGGTGCCTGGGACGTGCTGCTTTCCTAAGCAGTTGCAGGGGATGAGGGCGAAAGCAGAAGAGAGGAGGAGGACGAGTTTTCGACAGGGGATCAGTGAGCCCTCAAAAGAGCAGATTGAGGCTGTTCCTGAGGGGTTTAAGGTGGCCGAGTGGCCCATGACGAGCCCGAACTATGTTGCTGTGAAGCTGAAGGGGTTGAGGGACGATCAGCTGTATCATCTTTCTTGCACGCTGAATTTGCATAACCGCATGTGGGATCGAATACAGCTTCCGCCGCCGAGTTGGTTGTTGAGACGGGGACTTTCGAAACGGCTGGCGTATCTTACCTCGGACGATAAGTTGCTTGCTCGTGATGGTGGCACCTCGAAGCTCAACTCCGATGAAACGATTATTGCATGTGAGCAGCGTGGTCTGGATGTTCTTGGCAAGCGGGAGGAAGTGCTTCGCGGCGATCTGGCATGGTGGCTTGCACGACAGAGCGAGGATCGCGGCAAGGGCGGAGCTATGTTCACGATGCTCTTTAGACGGTTAGCGATGCGTGCGTGGGTCCATTTGAATATGAAGGCTAACAATCCTCCCAGTCCAAATGCGTGGAAACCGAGCATACCGCAACAGAAGCGATAGAGCGATGACGCGTAGCAAAGACTCTGCGCATGTACAATGTACAGTACCAATACCCTACTTTTTCGAACGTATGTATGACTAGTGTATCATACATCAAACACTCCCCTTCCCACAGGATGCGGAGAAGTGTCACACGAGCCTTGTTGCAGATCTTGCGTGGCGATGGCGAAGTGGCGCTGTCCGAGTTTCTGGCGGGTCTGTGTGAGGGATGGGTTCCTTGTCCAGATGCTTCGACAACTCCTCCAGGGTCTGGTCTATCTTCATGCCCAAGAAATGCCACTGACTCGCAAGACGCAGCCGTGCTGACCTCATCAACCTCACGCACACTTGACCCTAAGTGGCATCGAGGATCCTTCGTCAGAGACAACGAAACAAGGGCATCATAGCATCTGCTACTCATTACCAAGCCACTATGGCATCCACAGCAGCACTTTCTGCAGGAACCGAGAAACCGGCAGTCAAAAGTTACCGATCCGAACGGCCAGACTCTCAACAGGACATAGTCCACTCTGGCACAGACCCGTATATCCGAATGCGAAGACGTCGTTGCATTGGAGGAGAACGACTTGGAAATTGATAGCGCCGGACGTTCGAGAGAAGCGCGCTATACTATCGGACATTCGCACTTGTGGATGAACCCGATTTTTGGATTTTCGAAATTTCTATGCTGGATGGCTTCATTAGTGAGCAGGGATGCAATATTTGTCTCGTTGAGGTGCGGTTTCGATGGTGCTGTAGTGTAGTTGTTGGCGTTGTGTATTAAAGAGTCGGCGAGATAGATGGTAAGTGGATGTCCATACCTCTTCGCTCTATCTTTTCCCGCAACGACAATATGCCGACCTACGCCCTCCTAGGCGCAACAGGCGGCACCGGCTCCGCCGTCCTGCACCACCTCCTCTCCCATCCACCCCAAGACCTCACACTCCGCATCCTCATCCGCTCCGAAAAGAAACTCCTCTCCCTCTTCCCTGACCTCTTGACCCAAGACTCCATTAAGATAGTCCTCTCCACAGACCCCATCACCGACACCCCAGCTTTCGCAAACTTCCTCCGCGACGTCGACCTCATCTACAACTGCATCGCAACCAACGAATCCACACCGGGCGTCAACACCGCGCGCTCCACGGCCACAGCCCTCCTCTCCGCCTTGCAAAACCTCAGAGACGAACAGGGGAAAGAGTATAAAGCGCCTACGGTTTTGATCAACCGCTCGCAAACTCTCAACCCTTCCCTTCCCTTCGCGGGCCTCTTCGGCGGACTCACGAAATGGATGGTGCATTTCGCGCTGTGGAACGTCTACCACGACATCGCACTCGCGTGTGAGATGTACGTCGCCGCACCACCTGATCTCCTGAAATTTGTGTTTGTGGATCCGCCGGCTTTGCATGATCCCGAGGGGAGGGAGGGGACGGGGTTTGAGTTGGTGAGGGAGGGATGTTTAAGGGCTGCTGGATTGAATTATGCGGATTTGGGGGCGGCGATGGTGGTTGTGGGGGAGAGGAGGGGGGAGTTTGAGGGGGGCAGTGTCGGG